>ONZH01023496.1:0-42387 GCA_900303285.1 Rhinella marina | reverse complement strand
ATACACATTTTTTTCTATGCACTGAGCTCCCCTAGTGGTGGCTGCAGAAAGCTAGTAAGTTTTGTAATAGAAATGTATTTATGCCAGTTTTCTGGTGTAAAAAAAATGACAAAATCATGTTCAGAATGAGCGCCATATTTTTTAAGCACCTGTTGCACTTTTTCTAACATAAAGGTTGGATAAAGTAGGTGACCAAAAGACAACCTTTTTTGTTTTAATTAATTTGAATTCAATATCAATCAGAAATCTGGGTTGAGCAGTTCTGCATTATTATGGGAGCGATTAATGCTTGTACACTGGGAAAATAGGTGCTTGGGGCCCTATGAGATCTGTGTATGTCTGGTCCATACTGAATTGGCATTCTGACCCTATACTCCACAAACTGGCAGTAAAGTGCATCAAGGAACTCCCAAAATTAATTTACATAATAGAGAGGACTCAAAAAAAGAGTCTCTTATGTATTTTACTGCTAGTTTCTGGGAGCACAGTGAAGATACAATGACCTAATTGGACTGTTCCCTTATCTATACACTGTGTGCTAGTTTGAGGGATATTTTGGAGCTGGCAGATTCCCTTTAAAGGATTCTTTTCAACATGAACTGGATATTTGCCTGAACAGCTAATGCAGTTACTAAATGTGGTTTATCCTCACAGAAAAACACAAAAGTGGAGGGCCTGTCAAAATAAAAGATTACATGTTTCTAACAGAAAGTACACAGACATAGCTCTAAGAGCTAAGTCATTTTCTTACAGTTAGGTATCTGCTATGATTGTAATTATTTTCCCTTAGATGATCCTTTCCCAGTCAAAACTGCACATTTTTAAGACAACCATTATACAATCCTTCCATTGGTAAAAATGATCTGCGTTAGAGAAGGTTCTGGATGTCAGATCAGTAAAGGTCCAACTGCAATACCCAGCACAGACTCTACTTGAATTAATATATGGACCTTTGATCACATTTTTTATTAATTATATATTAAGAAAACATTTTTGCAATTTTTTTTTATTATACTGTTTTCTCCACTTGGGTTCTGTATGTTTTTTCCAGGTCCTTCAATAATGTGCATCAGCATTGTTATGCAACTGTTTTAAACATGTAATGTACCTGGTTCACCAGCAAGTGGTACCAACAAGGCAGAGCTGTACTTTACATAGAATGGAGCTATGTGTTGCCTGCCATTATATGCTAAAGCCTGACGGAACCAAGACAAAGCCGTAAAATTGTTTGGATGCAAGTTTACCCAAGCAAAGCTGGCGTTGAATTTCTTCTCAAGGTCTGGACTTGTTTATTCTTCAATCCCTCAATTATTCCCCCTATTTATTGCTTCGGAGCAAAAGCCTGGGTCCAGCAGTATCCTGGTAGGAAGGGGCATAGCTAAAGCTCATGGCCCTGGTGCAAGAGTTCAGCTTGGCCCCCCAGCGCTGGTGCACCTAGCTTTTTCTGCCGGCCAAGTCAAAAATTGAACCCCCTCCCCATGCCAAATTCTCACCCTAACCTTATTCCTCCTAACATTACGTGTATCACTACAGAACATACAGGGTAAGGCTACATTAACACGTTTGTTTTTGCAGCCTCGATCTGCATATTTTGCGGCTCAGATGCGGACCCATTCACTTAAATGAACACGTGTGCTGTCCGCATCTGTATGTCCATTTTTATTTTTGTCCATTTGCGACAAGGATAGGCATCGTTACAGTGGATCTGCAAAAAAAAAAACGGATGCCATACGGAACATCATCCTTTTTGCGGATCTGCAATTTGCAGACTGCAAAACTGAATGTTCATGTGAAGTAGCCTTACAGCGCCCCATACCTCTTTCATCCCAGTATATACAGCACCCCATACCTCTTACATCCAGTATAATTACAGCGCCCCATACCTCTTACATCCAGTATAATACAGCGCCCCATACCTCTTACATCCAGTATAATACAGCCGCCTCATAACCTCTTACATCCAGTATAACACCAGCGCCCCATACCTCTTTAATCCAGTATAATACAGCGCCCCATACCTCTTACATCCAGTGACGTCTCCTCTGATGTAGATCTTCTCTTTCCTCATCTTCTCCTTTCAGACCAGACGCCATTTTTCAGCCATTTCTTAACTCTGCAGTTTGACAGAAAAAAAATCTTAGTTTACTACTTTTCCATCATCCTCCCGTCTTCTGGACAAATCATCCTACCACCCCCAGTACTGTGCCACTAGTACCACACAGATAGTGCCCTTCAATAATTATTGGCACACAGTGTCCTACAATAACTGCACCCAGCAAATAGTGTCCCGTAATAGTGTGAACATAACGTCCCCCAGAAATAACTGCGCTGATACTGTGCCAGGGTGCCCCCACAGTAATAGTGCCCCCCAAAGTCCCAACTAATAATTCTCTGCCAGAGTGCACTTGTTAGTATAGTGCTGCAACAGTACTAATGTCCCCACTGTTTCCAGAAGTGCTTCCAATGTGCCAGTAAGAAGTGCCCATAGATGCCCCCAAATTTGTGCCAGTAAGAAATGTGCCTCCCAGTACCCAAAAAATGCCCCCCATGTGCCAATGCCCCCATAATGCAGTAAATTGCCCCCATGCCCCCCCCATGTGCCAGTAAGAAATGCCCCCATGTGCCAGTTGGCCCCCCTGCCCCAGTGCCGCCCCCCCAGTGCCACATGTGCCAGTAAAAAATGCCCCCAGTGCCAATAAAAATGTGCCTGCCAGTAAAAAAGTGCCCCCATGTGCCCCCCAGTGCCCCAGTGCCGTAAAATCGCCCCCAATGCCTGTGATGCCCCCAGTGCCAGTGCCCCCCCATGTGCCAGTAAAAATGCCCCCAGTGCCAGTAAAAATGCCCCAGTCCCCATGTGCCAGTAAAAATGCCCCCCCATGTGCCAGTAAAAAATGCCCCCAGTGCCAGTTAAAATGCTCCCAGTGCCCCCATGTGCCAAAAATGCCCCCAGTGCCCCATGTGCCAGTAAAAAATGCCCCAGTGCCAGTAAAATGGTGCCACCATGTGCCAGTGAAAATGCCCCAGTGCCCCATGTGCCAGTAAAAATGCCCCCAGTGCCAGTAAAATGCCCCAGTGCCCCCATGTGCCAGTAAAAATGCCCCCAGTGCCCCCCATGTGCCAGTAAAAATGCCCAGTGCCAGTAAGTAAAATGCCCCAGTGCCCCATGTGCCAGTAAAAATGCCCCAGTGCCCATGTGCCAGTAAAAAAATGCCCCTAGCGCCAGTAAATGCTCCCAGTGCCCCATGTGCCAGTGAAAATGATGCCCCAGTGAAAATGCCCCCAGCCCCATGTGCCAGTAAAAATGCCCCAGTGCCCCCATGTGCCAGTAAAAATGGCCCCAGTGCCAGTGCCCCCAGTGCCAGTAAAAGCCCCCCATGCCCCCCCATGTGCCAGTAAAAATGCCCCAGTGCCAGTGCCCAGTGCCCCATGTGCCAGTTAAAAATGCCCCCAGTGCCCCATGTGCCAGTAAAATGCCCCCAGTGCCAGTAAAATGCCAGTGCCCCATGTTGCCAGTGGAAAATGCCCCCAGTGCCCCCATGTGCCAGTAAAAATGCCCCCAGTGCCAGTAAAGTGCCCCCATGTGCCAGTAAAAATGCCCCCAGTGCCAGTAAAATGCCCCAGTGCCCCATGTGCCAGTAAAAATGCCCCCAGTGCCCCCATGTGCCAGTAAAAATGCCCCCATGTGCCTAGTAAAAATGCCTTTATGTCCCCCAATAGAGCTCCGGTCCGTGCCTACAATAAAAAAAATAAACACTAATACTTACCTCCATGGAGCTGGCAGCGATGCGATGCAGGCCTCTTCCGGCCTGTGTCCCGCGCTGTACGGCCTAGTGCCTGCAGCCTATCAGAGGAAAGGGCAGGGGAGACGCCTCTCCCTCCCCTGCCCCGCAGTAGAATACAGGCATCCTGGAGGACGGCGATTACAGTTGACTATGGAGATGAGCGCTTCCACAATGGAAGCGCTCATCTTCCTCTGCCCCGCCGCCACCCCCAACTGTCCGCAGGGCAGCGCCGCACCTGGCTAATTGGCGGTGCGGCCCTGCAAGTGGCAAAGGGGGCCTATAGCTACACCACTGCTGGTAGGAGCACATTGACACACAACTAGAGACATTTTAGGCCACACAATTACATCAGTCGGCACTCCTACACCTGGGGGGGGGGGCGATTCCTTTAGACAATAGGGCCCCTGGGGGGATGGCCTGCTGCAATAGTTGCACACTGCATGACCACACTGAGCAGGAGTTTGAACGTTCATTATGGTCAAGCATGTTCACTGCTTCTTCTACAGAGTACAGTATATAGGACTGACCAAGTTAGGGGAGCACTGTATTCATGGTGGAAGGCTTGGGAGCAGGGGTGCACCACGAATGAGGCCAGGTGAGGCGATTGCCTCAGGCAGCACCAGGTAGGGCAGTAGAAGGGCCATAAGCTGAAAGGAAGAGGTTAGGTTAAGAAATTGGCATTAGGGAGGGAGGGCCACCATTTCAGTTTTCGCCTCAGGCAACAGAAACGCTAGGTGCACCCCTGCTTGGGAATCCCATCTGATCACATATTTATCAACCATCCTGTGGGTAGGTGATAAATGTCGATTAGAAGAATATACATTTTAGGTCAACATACCACCATACACTTCTACAGCAAAACAGCCACAACTGCAATTCTAGCCTACAGTGACACATTTGTTGCTTTCTTTAGAAAGAAGTGGAAGGAATATTTCATCAAATTCTTGAAGCCCCACCTGCAAAAATAAGAAGTTAAAGAGTACCCTTATACAGTAGTAGTGATTAGGGACTGCCAAACATCACCACGAGATGCTTTGGAGACAATATGAGTCAGCAACTCAACCTCCTGACACTATGCTGAGTGTAAAAGCATATTTATACGTATATATTGTACTCTTACAACTTGTTACGTCTTGTTTTGTGACTAACAGTACATAGTAATAATTTCTAACCTGACATTTATGTTAATGGCCAATTACCACTCGAGTAGAGTAATTGCACTATAATAATTCAAGTATGGCATTATTTAATGGTACAAAGTCAATACATGTTGACTGTAAAGCCTGTGCCCTGCAGAGTCCATATCCTAGTGCTGAGAATATGAAAACTAATCTTTCATTTTAAGGCTACAATGTGTTGTGAAGTGGACTTCATTACTTTAATTAATGCCAAGAGGTATTACGTTCAAAGATGATGGATTCAATTACAGGTGTTAGCAGAATTTAGCCATTAGATAATTACCGAGAAGAAGGCCATTTCATGTCAGAAATGAACTGGTAATTAGACCCTTTTTTCCAGTTTGCTTTTATAGTTTCAGAACATATATAACATGAGGTTACATAATATTTCTAGAACAAAAATGGTATAATTAAAAATATGCAGCTATGTCCACATTAACAGACAATTTTTAAGTTACTCCATTGAGCCTAAAACTTTGTAGACAGTTTTTATGAAAGGGGTTTTCTGGAAGCTGAATATTGATGACTTATCCCCAGGATAGGTCGTTAATATCTGAATGGTGGGGTTCGGACGACCGTCACTGCTGCCGATCAGCTGTTTGAAGAGGCAGAGGTGTTCCATGAGCCGTGAACGTTGCGGCCTCCTGAGACCATACCTAGCACAGCGCTGTACATGAATAACGGTTGTGCATGGTATTGCAGCCCAGGACCATTCACTTGAGCAGTCCCTAGGCCATGTGACTAATGAATGTGCCGTTACTGGCCTAGGGAGACATTGCATTGCTCACTACATCACTTTGGCCTCTTCAAACAGCCAGGAGTCGGACTCCCACAATCAGATATTGATGACCTATCCTTGGTCATCAATATTTTACTCCCTGAAAACCCCCTTTATTAAGTTCATTTAATTTTGTACCTACAGCTCCCATGTATCTCAAATGCTATGTGGTCAGATCCTGCAGTCACTGTGCAATCTGTCCCCTAGATACATTTGTTAAGTTAAAGGATGTGATAGCATCTTCTTTTTTCTTATTTGTTTTTATTTTCTGATTGCAGATTTATTCCATTTTCTGAACATGATTATGGGGGCGGCCATCTTACCTGAGCTTATCTTAACAGCATTTACAAAAACCATTAAAGGGGTATTCTCATTTTAGACAATGGGGGCATATCGCTAGGATATGCCCCCATTGTCTTATAGGTGCGGGTCCCACCGCTGGGACCCGCACCTATATCCAGAACGGAGCGGGGGAAGCGGCCTGGGGTCCGGCCACCACCAGGCGCAGCTCCCCGCGCCGCTCATAGAAATGAATGGGAGCCGGGCCGTGCATGCGCGGTGCGCTCCCATTCATTTCTATGGAGCCGACGGAAGTAGCCGAGCCAGCGCTCGGCTATTTTCTGTGGCCCCATAGAAATGAATGGAGGGCGGCTGCGCATGCGCAGTGTGCCCTCATTCAGTTCGGGGGCTCCGTTCTGGAAATAGGTGCGGGTCCCAGCGGTGGCACCTATAAGACAATGGGGGCATATCCTAGCGATATGCCCCCATTGTCTAAAATGAGAATAACCCTTTAATGATGCAGAGTAGGGGGCGGGGCCTCCCGTGCGCTCCGGGCCCCCCCTGTTCCTCGGGCCCCATAGCAGCAGTGTGGTCTGCCTATATGGGCGGTACGCCACTGCCCAGAGGTGCATAAATCTTTTGGATTTGAGTACTTTGCTGTCAGGCTACTGTATTCAAAGGGACTGCAGTACTGAGGGACTGAGTACTGGGGGACTGAGTACTATGTTGTCAGGCTAGTGTACTCAAAGAGACTGCAATAGCATTTTGACATATTGAGATAGCATCAGCAAGTGCTGAGTCGCAAGCAAATTGAACATGCATTACTATATTACCCCCTATCTCTCTCTTCTTCTGCTTAGCATTAGAGATGAGCAAATCATCCAAAATTTGCTTCGCCAAATGTTCGTCGACCTTTTCAAAAGATTCGTACCTTATACGAATCTATTCAGTGAAGCTGCGTACAAATCATACGTTATTAGGTGGTGTTTTGCGAACATTCGTGCACTAATAACGAACGTACAGTTGTTAAAGGTACGCAACTTATGTGAACACGTACGCATGAGCGTACAAATTGCGTACGAATCCTCAGCGTACTATTGTCTAGTGATTGCATAATATGCAGGCACGCACGACGCTAGGCTTTGCTGGAGCAGAATGGCGGAGCAGGAGGAACGCTCTGAGTCTGACCCCTGGCTACATGATACTATATCAGCAGATGAAAGCAGATCATCCGGCTGAGACTGAGATGAGTGTGCCATCCACTCCACTACATATCAACTTTCTCCTCTACTACAATTTTGCACCTTGGTGGGTTAGCTTGGTGGAACAGTGGCCAACTATTGCGAATTCTACAAGTAGAAGCTCCAGCTACAGGTCCTTTTGGACTGCTGCCCTGTGCCATCTTCTCCTTTTTTTTGGAGCTCGAGGTTTGGCTGGAACCCTTTTGCTTCTCCATGCCAGACATTTTCACTTGACTCTGGCCCTGCAGCTGGTCTTTGTCTCTCTCCCTGTCTCTCTCCCTATCTCTCTCCCTGCCTGACTACTTACTGGCTCGGCTATTTTCGGCGGCCCCATAGAAATGAATGGAGGGCGGCTGCGCATGCGCAGTGCGCCCTCATTCACTTCGGGGGCTCCGTTCTGGAAATAGGTGCGGTTCCCAGCGGTGGGACCCGCACCTATAAGACAATGGGGGCATATCCTAGCGATATGCCCCCATTGTCTAAAATGAGAATAACCCTTTAAGAAAATTCCTTTACAGCATCCACATGGGCCACAGACATAATGGTCAGGAGGAGACCACATTGACTTCTATGGGAGAGTGTTCTAGGCATGCCCTGTGACCTGTGCAGAAGTCATTGTACAAGGAAGGAATAGATAAGCTTTGATAATCACTTATTGTTAATGGTGGATCCTGTGTTATCTGTCATTCTAATCCTGCATGTAATGATATCACCTCTGTTTATAGATAAGCAGGTAACTGCAGTAAAGTGATCTGAACAGACCAAGAAGTGGCAGCTATTATTAGGCTTAGTGGCCAGTGGGAAACTGCAGGATTTGTGTTTAAATATAGATTTTAACATCGAAAATTAAACATAACATAATCAAATATTCTTTAAATCATGTTAAACATAAAAATGTGATTTAAAATAATAGGTCATTTTCTGATGACACATTCCCTTTAACGTGAAGGAAGGAACAGATTCAAAAGGAATCTGATTCCAGGATCAGACTACATTGTTTTTTTTGTAGTCTGTTACCATGGAAATGAAGAGGTCCTCATAAGAGTTATAGGTGCAAACCAAGTCTATTTGTAAAGCTGCTTATGATTTTTTTCATTATAGATGCAACTGGAAAGTTATCAGTTTGGTGAACAAATTTGTTCTTCACCACGGCTTGTGCGTAAGGATAGATTATTTTGTCAATCATTTAGCAAACAATGTAATAGTCATCCATTAGTTAATATATTTCAGTAGGATTATTTTTTTCATTTGGAAATGTATGATGCAAAGATTCCCTTGAAAAATCTGTATCTGACCCGAAAAAACACTTTTAACTTCCATTCTGTCAAAGTGATGCAAGGTCTGCATATCTTATAACAATAGAAAGCAACAGCTTGTAACCTCCAAACATTTCTACATAACACCTCTCTTCAGTAGAATGTGATTTCATGTGGTCAAGGATTATGGAATGAAAGAGGTTCTGGATTGGAACAAACATTTTAAACATTTTAAAATAAATAGATAAATATAGGTAGATAGATAGATTAGTTTGATCATGCACACTTACACAAAAATACAAGTTTACATATCAAACTCATTTATAAATGTTTATAAATATTCAAGGAGAGATTGCAGCTGCACACTAATCTTGAAGCTGCAGGAGCAGGGAACCCACTGTAAGTGACAGCAGGGCTCCCCACAGAGTAGTTTCTTACCATCCCTGCCTTCCCCATCGCTGCTTTGCTTACTCAATGAGCACTGTGTATACAGATCAGGAAGCAGCAGTGGTCCTAACGATCTTGTGATCGCCGGGGTACAGACGTCTGCACGAGCTGCTGGTTTTTAACAGACCCAGGTAAGCTCTGTAGTGAGGTTATACACCTATCTGGGGGCAGTATTCCCCCTGTAACTGGGACTAATATGTCAGCCCCAATACAGGAGAAACCATCAATTAAAAAATGTCCCCCCGTATCTGGGGTGGGGTCATGGCGGCGTGAGGTCAGCCGCAGCTCCTCGTGCTCCCCCGATGGCTCTCTCCCTCTCTCCCCCCCCCCTGTGCGGCTTAGGCGGCTAGGTGCTGCCTCGTTCACCCGTCGTTGATTTTTGATGTAGCGATCCTGGCCGGATGGTGGGCCGGGGGTTGCCTCTTTCGGCCCTGAGGATGGAAGGATAGATGGACTGGTGGTGTTGCTGCGTGTGCGTGGAGATGCTTGCGTGCTGCGCGGCCGGGTGTCGCTGTTGCGGCTCCTGTGGCAGGGGAGCCGCTCAGATGGGCGCGCGGACGCGCAGCCTGAGTGCGAGGGATAAGAGCTGCGCACCGAAAACGGAGGACGCCGCATGCCACCCATCTCGGAGGAGACGTTGGAGCCCTGCTGAGAGAGACCCGCGGCTAGGGTGAGAGACTAGCCGGCGGTCGGAGGAGGCCGGGAGTCTGAAGTCTGCAGTGTGCATTGGTTCCATACGTTGTTGGTATCTCGGTCAGGGTGAGAGCCTGAGCCGAGAGGGAACTTGGCGGTTTTCCTCCTAATGGCACACATAAGGTCACCCACGGCTGTTTGAGCTGAAGTCCATTTGTGAGGTATAAGGGAATGTGTGACTTATGAATTATGAACCATGTTCAACCCACCTCCTGCCTCTTTTTCTTTATGAATTGTATTGAATATATACAAGGTTTTACTCTGGATCAGCATAAAAGAAAGCAAGATGGTGGAATGAAGGATTATGTTTGCTTGTACTAAAAAGTTTTAATTTCCACCAATTATTTAGATGTGTTGGGGGTTAATCTTCTCACACTGTTGCTTCTTATATGTAAACAGGCCCATGGGAATAGGCCTCTAATAAGGTAATAAGGATCTACCACTGGACTGCTCAAGCTGCATCCTTTCTCTGTTAAAGAAACGACGCCAGAGCCGTATCCTGTATTAGGAAGAGCTGTTGCCCTCGACATAAGACAAAAAGACCCAGTGGTACCTCAGGAGAAAGGTTCCAATTTTGTTTTGTCTCCCCATCCCTCTGTGTTACTATATGAACTGCTCCAGTAACAGGCGTCAGTGATTAGAGGGGAATTACTTTTTCATTTATCAAGTATGAGGACTTAAAGTCTTAAAATACCTTTTTTTTTTGCACTTCTGTATGATATATTATGTGTTAAGTGAAGGGATTGCTTAAGGAGAGAAGGTCGTAAAGTTCGACACTTGGTTTTGGTGATCTGCTGGGTGGGGAGACCTTTGGGTCTTGTGGTTGCAGGAGGAGACCTCTGGGTTGTAATTACAATGCCCGCTAAAGTACAACGTAAATCACAAGGGCCGAGTCCCACTAAGGAGAAAGAAAAAAATACATCCAAAATTGAAAAATATATGAGTTCTCCGGTGGCAACGGCAGGGCAAAAGATGCAAAAAGATGACTCTCTAAGAGAACGAACTGAGTCTACCCGGGGGGTCAGGTCTATACCGTTGGAACAGGAGGCTTTGATAGGAGAAAGTTTGCAAGCTGAAGACCTGGGCTCAGAGGGAGCATTATCTAAAATCATTTTTGAGGTACAGAAATGTAACAACTGTTTGGGGGAATTGCAAACCCAAGTAGGGTCAGTATCTATAGATATATCTTTAATACGTGATGATATGTCCAAGATAAAAGAAAGAATAACCCAGATAGAAAGTAAGGTGCCCTGTATGGAAATAGAACTTAAAGAAATGCAAAAAAAAGGTCACAGATATGCAGAAGGAGAGTAAATGGATGAAAGAAAATATTTGTAACCTAGAGGATAGATCTAGAAGGAACAATATTAGAATGCTGGGTTTAACTGAGGACATTGGAGATGTGGCGTTAACTGAGTTCTTGGGGAAATGGTTTCAGGAGATTTTCGGTGAAACTACTCAATCGGCGACCTTTTGCATTGAGAGAGCTCATAGAGTTCCGTTCAGGAAACCTTCCCCAGGTAGCCCAGCAAGAACGGTTCTTATTAGGTTGCTAAATTCAAGGGATAGGGACACTATCCTAAAGAAATCTAGAGAAAAGGGAAACTTAGAATACAACGGGACTA
The DNA here is from genome assembly GCA_900303285.1 of Rhinella marina. Taxonomy (NCBI): domain Eukaryota; kingdom Metazoa; phylum Chordata; class Amphibia; order Anura; family Bufonidae; genus Rhinella; species Rhinella marina. The sequence goes on along the minus strand of ONZH01023496.1, from coordinate 31,108 downwards.
AAGTATTTTTATATCCTGATTTTTCCCACGAGACGCAAAAATCTAGAGCTACTTTTAGGGAGGTAAAAAAGCGCCTCTTTGAGGCAAAAATTCAATTTTCATTGCTTTTCCCTGCTAAATTAAGAATACAGCATAATAATAAGGTTCTGTTTTTTGATAATGCGAAAGACGCTAGTGATTGGATGGAGGGGAAAGGCTGGTGAGGAGGGGTTATAAACCTGAATAATTGACTCTTGAATGTGTGTTCTTGGGACGGCTTGGGGGTTTGGGAGGGGAGGGAGGAGGGATGTAGCTGGACGGTGGGGGGCGAGGGGTTAATGGCCCAAGTATAGAGGGATGGGAGTAGCTTTATCTCTCATGCCAGGTGGGGGGTTGGGGGGGGGGGTTAGGGGTGGAAATAGGAATGTGTCTCGAAGGGGGGGGGAGGAAAAAGAAAAATTATTATTATTTTTTTTTTTTTAAATGAACTCTGTTATAAAGATTTTGACATGGAATGTTAGGGGTTTGGGTGACCGATTAAAACGAAAGTCCGTGATAGATAGGGTAGTTAGGTACCTTCCTGCAATTGTCTGTCTTTTAGAGACGCATCTGAATGAAGAAGGAGTAGATAAGCTCAAGATGAACTGGGCTAAATATGAAGCTCATTCTACGTTTTCTACCTATTCGTCAGGTGTGTCAATTTGGATTCATAGGAATGTGGATTTTGAAGTAATAGAAAGCCAAATTGATGAGAGGGGGAGATACATTTTTGTTTATGGCAGTCTAAATCGGACCCTGACTATTCTTGCATTTGTATATATTCCGCCGCCATTCTCCCCAGATATATTAATCCAATTAGTTGAATATGTAAGCAACAAAGATTATTCTCAGTTGTTCATTAATGGTGATTTCAATTGTGTAATGGACATAAAAAGAGATAGGATGAGTGCTGCAAGAGGGAGTCTTGTGGGGAATACCCCTCTGAGGAGAGTGGCGACGGAATTTGGATGGTTTGATGCATGGGAGGAGTTAAATCCTGGTAAAAGGATGTTTTCATGTTATAGCTCCTCGCATGCGTCAGCATCAAGAATCGACATGGTTCTGACCGATTCTAATGCCCTAGGCATAGTGAAAAAAAATTAGCTATGAACCTAGGTCCATATCGGACCATACTCCTGTCTTGTTAGAAATTAAGGGGAAAGAGGTCAGTAAACCCAGAGCTAAACCTTTGAAGATAAACCCCCATTGGTTAACCTTGGTAAATTGTAAGAAAATAGAGGAAGAATTAAAAATCTTTTGGGAAATAAATGAACAGTCGACGAATGTACTTATAGTATGGGATACCTTAAAGGCATACCTTAGAGGAATCTTGTTTAAGGAGATCTGTTCACTGAAAAGACAATTTAGTAAGGAAGAACGAGAAAAAAAGAAGGAAGTAGAGAAGGAACAAGCTAGCTTTGCAGAATCTCCTAGCGAAGGAGGTTTAGGAAAATTGAGATTTATGCAGGAACAATATAATGAATTCCTTCAGAAAAAAATCCAACACAAAAGAAGGGGGTAAACCAACTAAACTACTAGCAAACATAATAAAATGCCAACAAGGGGGTAATGGTATCCCATCCATAAGAAATAGAGCCGGAGAAATAGTGACAGGTAATCAGATCAGAGAAGAGTTCGTCGGGTTTTTTTCAGAAGTTTATAGTGCGGAAGTAGAAATAGATGAGAAAGAAATACAAAGATTTCTGGAGGAGAGTAATCTGCGCAAACTGGATACAGAGCAGGGGGAAGTCCTGGGTCAGCCTATACAACTGGCAGAATTAGAACAAGCTCTGGCATCAACCTCTGGTAATTCTGCCTCGGGTAGCGATGGCCTTCCCTTTGAAATCTATAGAAGATTCAAGGCAGTTTTGCTTCCAATCCTTTGTTAAAATTTTTAATGAATCCTGTAAACAGGGAAAACTGCCTAAATCAATGTTAGAATCTAATATAGTGTTAATTCCGAAAAAGGGCAAAGATAGACAAGATGTTGAAGCATACAGGCCTATATCCCTTATCAATACAGACATAAAGCTCTTTTCAAAGGTATTGGCGTTTAGACTTGGGGAATTTATGCCTGTACTGATAGGAGAGGATCAAGTGGGCTTTATTAAGGGACGTAATCTTGTTGGCAATGTCGAAAGATTACATGCCAATATTCAGATGAGAGGTGAGGCTCCCCGCTCTGTCCTGTCCTTAGATGCCGCAAAGGCGTTTGACAGGGTAGAGTGGGGATTCCTCTGGAGATGTCTAGAGGCGTTTGGGTTAGGGCAAGGATTTGTTAGTAAGGTTGAGTTGATGTATAGGAACCCCTTGGCTAGAATAGTTATAAATGGGGAGACCTCGGATGAGGTGGGACTATACAGAGGGACACGACAGGGGTGCCCTCTATCCCCACTATTATTTAATTTATATATTGAGTCCTTGGCCTCATTCATTCGGAGCAACGAGATCTATGAAGGTTTTGGTTTAAATGGAAAGAAGGAAAGAATTGCGTTATACGCGGACGATATATTATTGTTTTTTACTAACGCTAAAGCTGGACTTGGACGGATCAAAATGATATTGGAAAAATTTGGAGTCCTCTCAGGTTTCAAAGTTAACTGGGAGAAGTCTTGTTTGCTCCCTCTGGATGAGGCCCAGGACTCTTTTCCACCTAATGTAAATGTTAAAATAGTAAAAGCAGAAGAAAAAATTGAATATTTAGGAACAAATGTTACAAAAAATCCCTCTGACTATCTGAAGGATAATTTAAAACCGCTTCTTAGTAAAATAGAGAAGAAAATAGACATATGGATAAAACTTCCTTTATCAGTATCGGACAGAATTTCCCTGATTAAAATGGTTATACTACCGCAATTGCTGTTTGTTATTACACTATCCCCGATATGGATAAATGATAACTGGTTTAAAAAGATAAGATGTCTAATGAACAGATTAATCTGGGGCAGGAAAAAAGTGAAAATAAAATATGACACTTTGTGCCTGACGGAAGGGTGTGGGGGCTTTAATGCCCCTAATTTCAAGTGGTACTATATGGTGAACATTATAAAACAAATGTGTAACTGGAAGAAGAATAAAGTTATTCAATATATGTTAAAAGAATTAAAAACAAACACACTGAGTTTTTTTTCTTTAATAGATAGTGGGGGTTTAGAGGGATGTACATTTTGTTTTTCATATAAGAATATTTTTCTATAGGTCCTGGAGATGGATTAAGACATTTTGTCATGTTAAAGGAAGCACTAAAATCACTGCATTATGGAATAATTCAAACTTAAAGGAATTTAAGAAAATCGTGGATTACTCACATTGGGAAAAAATAGGTGTGAATAAATTAGAGCACATTTTAGTAAATAATAAGTTTATTTCTTTTTATGAATATCAACAGAAGGATAAGGTTCAAGGGTTAAACAGGTTGAAATATCTTCAATTAAAACGCGCATTTGAAAACACTAAAGGGAAAGAGGTGTTAACAATATCAAACCATTTATTAATAGATAAAATAGTTGTAGAAGGTAGGGAAATTAGTAAAATAGGTATATTGTATAAATTGTTTAGGCAAGAAAGAGATACCAGTATAGGTTGGAGAGGTAAGGACGGATGGCGCAAAGAGGTAGGTAACATTGAAATGTCTAAATGGTTCTATCTACTTAAACAGCCCAAACAAATGCTTGTCCATATAAATCATAGATTTATACAATATAAAATTTTACATAAAAAGTATAGTTCGCCAACAGACCTTTTGAAGTTTGGTTATAAGGTTAATAGCAATTGCTTAAAATGTCATCAGAGCGAAGCAGACTTTGCATTAATCTGGGGATCTGTCTATATTCAAAGGTTTGGATGGGAGTAGGGAGATAAATAGAAGAGAAAAGACTAATATTCCAGGAGATATTCTGACTTTGGTACTGGGGGAAATTCCAGAGCAGGTTACTAACCCTAGAATGATATATAGGGCGCTGTTCTATGCCAGACTAACTATTACACGGACCTGGTGTTCAGGACAACACCCCTGTATAGTTGCATGGCGATCCTTATTAAATAAAATAAAAAATTATGGTACATGCTGTTTAAGGATAAACGGAAAAGCTCTAGCCTGCATAGGAAGATATGGATAAATTGGTGAAAGAAAAAAAAGAAAAAAAAGAAATTTTTTTTTTCTTTTCTCCGCCTCTTTGAGACACAAGGTAGGGGTAGAGGGGGGGGTGATATAATGGCACTCAGATATAGGTGCTATGTAAAGAATGATGGATATAGCCATTTGATTCTCAAAATAATAATGTCGATTTCTCTGTTCATGTAAGGAGGGTGGGTTGGGTGGGGTAGGGGAATGATATTATAATAATTTCAAAGATGTTAGTCTTTATTTGTACTAAATGTTCAAATTAATGTAATTGAATAATTATAAAAATAAAAGAAAAGGAAAAAAAAATGTCCCCCAAAGTTCTTGTATGGCCTTATTGGGGGGCATAAAGTGTAAAATGAAATAAACAGATAAAGGTTAAATTTGAAAAAAATAAATGATAAAACAAAATACTACCACACACCACATCGCAGCTCTTAGCCCTGCCTCCAGCGACTATAACTCATACAGCCGATATATCAAAATGGCGGTTCCAGAACGGGTACATCATGTTAAGATCTATTTTACACATTGTGGTATTTAGAAAAATGTGAAAAACAGACTATTTTTTACCTTTTTGTTACATTTTCCTGGGTATAAAAAAACAGAAAATACTAAAATAATAATGACATATAAATAAAACCTCATATATCAACGAAAAAAAGGTGCAAAAGATTTTTACATAACTGAACAGAAAAAAAGGTTATTATAGTTTTCAAAGACACGTGAACTAAAAAAAAATTGAAAATGCATCTGGTTAGGAATGAGGGTAAATGGCCCAGTCTTGAACTGGTTAAATAATTTTTACTTGGGGTTACACCAGACTCCCCTGGAGATCCACTATGTTATTTTGGAACAATGAAGTAGGAAATCAGCAACGGATGTAGATCAACACAGAGTGAGGAATGTCTACATGCCAAATCATCGATGTTTTTGTGCTTACTCGCTTCAAAATAAAACTAGACATATATTGGCATAAATAAGATGTTATTGTTTTTTGTATCTGTTGGTACGATTAAGATACCAAATTTATAATCTTTTTTTTTTTACGTTTTAGTAGTTTCATCATTTTTGTGTTGCCATATTCCAAGACCCACAACATTTTTAGTTTTCCATAGATGTAGTTTTTAATCACACCATGCGCAATTCAGATTAAATCATGTGCAATCCTTTATCAAGGTGTTGTCATGATTATGGTGGTACCGTATATCTTAAATCTTTTTTTTACAATTATAATAAATACTCAATAGATTTTTTATGAAACTTTTTTTTTTTTTTAGGTTTTTTCCTTTTATTCTATTTTACGTGATTTAACTTTTTTCTATTTCCTAGGACCTTACAAGTTCCCAACCTTTGATCACTTGCAAATGCTTTGGAATAGTATACCAAAGCATCAGTATACCAAAGCATTTGGTATACTGATGCTCCTGGCTGACATGGAAAACCATTGGAATCTTCCAATCACCTCCTGGGATGCTGATGTGATGACAGAGTGAGCATGCTCCTACTGTCAAACTCTATTGACTACAGCATCTAAGGGGTTAGACACCTGGGATCAGTGTCCATGCCACTCACTAGATGTACCGTAGACAGAGGATTGACTACAGCACTCTTCCTTTCAGAGACGTTTGTGGGTGCATGTCACCTGGGTTGGTCTCCCTCCACCAATGAGGCCAGAAGTATTCTTATACCATGTATAGTAGGAGACAGCACACAAAGGGTTCATATCATTGCATTTTACTCAATTCTTGTTTTTCAACACTAGTGGTAGAAAAAATTCATTTCAGTGAAGTATATTCATCATTGCAACGTTTCAAGCTCTTTGAGGAGAGCCCTTTTTCAAGCTGGAAGGACGCTAGGCTACCGAACCAAAGTAGCAGTGGCACATATCAACCATAGGCTTTCATGTTTCATGCATATATAATGCAGTATGTACCGTATTTTTCGCCCTATAAGACGCACCGGCCCATAAGACGCACCTAGGTTTTAGTGTAGGAAAATAAGAAAAAAATATTTTTCAGCAGATCCTCTTATCAGACTGCCCATAAATTTTAGGACATCACATCAGACCCCCATATCAGCCCTCCATGTCAGCCCCCCACCAGACCTCAGATCAGCCCACTGTGCCCCCATACCATCTCACTGTGCGCCCACCAGACCTCAGATCAGCAGAATGTGCCCCCATCATACCTCAGATCAGCAGAATGTGCCCCCATCAGACCTCAGAGCAACAGTATGTGCCCCCATCAGACCTCAGATCAGCAGAATGTGCCCCCATCAGACCTCAGAGCAACAGTATGTGCCCCCATCAGACCTCAGATCAGCAGAATGTGCCCCCTTCAGACCTCAGAGCAACAGTATGTGCCCCATCAGACCTCAGATCAGCGGAATGTGCCCCCATCATACCTCAGATCAGCAGAATGAGCCCCCATCAGACCTCAGAGCAACAGTATGTGCCCCCATCAGACCTCAGAGCAACAGTATGTGCCCCCATCAGACCTCAGATCAGCAGAATGTGCCCCCATCAGACCTCAGATCAGTAGAATGTGCCCCCATCAGACCTCAGATCAGTAGAATGTGCCCCCATCAGACCTCATATCAGTAGAATGTGCCCCCATCAGACCTCAGATCAGTAGAATGTGCCCCCTTCAGACCTCAGAGCAACAGTATGTGCCCCATCAGACCTCAGATCAGCAGAATGTGCCCCCAACAGACCTCAGATTAGCATATTGTGCCCCCAACAGACCCCAGATTAGCATATTGTGCCCCCAACAGACCTCATATTGGCATATTGTGCCCCATCAGACCTCAGATTAGCGCCTTGTGCCCCTTCACACCTCAGATCAGCACGTCTTGTGCCCCTATCAGACCTCAGATCAGCCCACCCAGCCACTTAAAGACCATGCTTACCTGTTCTGCGCTGCCGCTGCCCTCCGGTCCCACACTCCGCGCTCCTCTCTCTTCCCTGCCGGCACGCACTATGCGTGCCGGCAGGGAAGTGAGAGGAGCGCGGAGCGTGGGACCGGAGGGCAGCGGCAGCGCAGAACAGGTAAGTATGGTCTTTAAGAGGCCAGGTGGGCTGATCAGAGGTCTGATGGGGGTCCCTACGTACAAGTGAGCGCTTCCTTATGGAAGCGCTCACTTGTATTCACCCTATAAGACGCACCGCATTTTTCCCCCTACTTTTGGGTGCGTCTTATAGAGCGAAAAATACGGTATGTTTTTTTGTGATTAGTCTACACATAGAAAAGTGCATAATTTTCTTTATTGCTAAATAAAGTTGCAGATGTAGTAGAGTTAACACACATGCTTTCTGAGACGTGTTACCTAAACTAAATGCGTTAAGCAAAGACCAACAGTAGCGGCGTGGCCGGGCTCCAACGGCGCTGGGCGCATCCCCTTGGGCTCCTTATGTGAGTAATTTGCATAACCTAAAAAAAGTTTTTTTAACATGAAATTCATCCCTAGGAAGAATAAGAATAACGTTTTTGCATTCAACACACTGAGCAGAATCCGATAGTGTGATTACCTTTATAGGCCAAATCCTGGTGACAGAATCCCTTTAAGAGTTTGTGTGTTAACCCTGCTACATCTGTATATCAATAAATAATGGTCCAACATAAAGTAAGGCTACTTTCACACTAGCGTTTTTGCTGGATGCAGCAGGGCTCAGCAAAACCGCCTCCGTTACTGATAATACAACCATCTGCATCCGTTATGAACGGATCCGGTTGTATTATCTTTAGCATAGCCAAGACTGATCCGTCATTAACTCCACGGAAAGTCAATGGGGGACGGATCAGTTTTTTATTGTGTCAGAGAAAACGGATCCGTCATGACCCACAATGGTTTTCTCTGACACAATGCTCTGTCTTGCTCTGTATCCCAGGACGGAAAAGCAAACTACAACATGTTGCGGTTTGCTCTCCAGTATAAGAATGGAACAGAATGCATTCTGGTACACTCCGTTCTGTTCAGTTACATTTTGTCCCCATTGACAATGAATGGAGACAAAAATGAAGAATTTTTTTTCCGGTATTGAGACCCTATGACGGATCCCAATACCGGACAATATTGACGCTAGCGTGAAATTAGCCTAAGTCAAAAAGACATTGTTGGCATTGGTCAGGGAAAATGTCCCTATGAAAAGGACGTGAAACATTTGCTTAACATAGGGCATAAGAACATAACCTTGATTATTCTGTGGTCCATGTTATGAGCTCCAGTCCAGTCTTCTGTATAGAAAATAGAACCCCCACTTCTTTAAACTTTTAAATTAAAAAGAAAACAGTATGTAATAAATGGAGATTTTATGCAAACCGATTAACATTTTTTTTAACACTGTAAACCTTGATTTTCAAAGTTAGCCCTACTAAATGTACTCTGCTAGACTCATGGCCCAGAATGATGGTGGCTCAATAGTAGAGGACGCTCAACGTTGGACAGTATATTTTAATTTTAGGCTACCACTGGTTTTTCTGGTGGCACAACTTACACGTGGCTATTGTGCAAGTTCAGTAAGCATTAAGCTGTTTTAGTGGTACTGTGGCATCTGGCTGTATACTCTTCAACAGTCACTCTTGTCTAGATGTTAATTATATTTTAAATGCACTTTGCTCCCATTTTGTGTGTGTTTTTTTGGGGGGGGGGGTGTTTCTGGAAAGCTGGCAAAAAATCAATGAAATAAAATAAAAAATCATGCAAACTAAGGAACGCATGGATATATTCTGCTTATAGTCAACACATTAGTTGACCACTAAGCTGGGGCATAGCTAAAGACTCATGGGTCCTGGTGCAAGAGTTCAGCTTGGGGCCCTCCCTCAGTGCTTTGTGGCCAGGGGCAGGGAAGCACCGCCAATGCCAAATTCTTGACATATCCCCTTCCCTCAAGCCAGAGGTATAACTTGACCAGCATGGACTTTCTATAATACCAGTGATTTCTTATGTGCCACAAGGGTCTTTGGGCCCCCTCAGGCTCCTGGGCCCAGTAGCGACTACTACCTCTGCACCCCCTATAGCTACGTCCTTGCCACTAAGCAAGCCTCCACAAAAAAGTTACTGAAGAAGTTTGTAGAAAATATCCAGTAGGCTGAAGACATGACGTAGTCCTCAGCATGCTTCTCTACACTACTGCTGTGTCATCTTCTATTCCATTCCTTTTGTAGCAACTTGAAAAACTGAAGTATGAATATCATTCGCATAAGGATTTCAAAATGATTTATTTGAAGAAACCTTTGTTTTCAAACCTGTCTATGCCTGTTGAATGTAATTTACGAGAAACAAACTTGATAAGTGATGAATTGAAATGGAATAAGTTCTGGAAATATTGTGCATTTTAAGCCTTTTTAGTGAAATTACCAGTAAATTTGCTTGTGGCAAGCTGTTCAATTTTGATTAATCTAAAGCAACTGGAGATCCTGTAACATGATCTATTCCGCACACTGTTGACCATAATACACATCACAATGAGCAGAAAAAAATATGACTGGAAATATACACTCTCTCTCAAATTATATTGCATAACGCACCAGGATTCTGAGGGATAGAGGTTCATTGTTATGTAGAAATTTTGTGTTAGACATGTACAGTACTGTGCCTAATGTTAAAATCACAGTGGGAGTGTTTCTTGCTCTTATTACTCAGTACAAGCTATGAGAATTGAAGGTAGATTCCTGTGGTGAGATACAGTGCCTTGTGAAAGTATTCGGCCCCCTGGAACTTTTCAACCTTTTGCCACATTTCAGGCTTCAAATAAAAAGAAATAACATTTAAAATTTTTGGTGAAGAATCAACAACAAGTGGGTCACAATTGTGAAGTGGAACGAAATTTATTGGATCATTTAAACTTTTTTTGTAATAATAAAACTGAAAAGTGGGGCGTGAAAAATTATTAAATTATTATTATTATAAAAGTATTAATGCATTAATACTTTGTTGCACCTCCTTTTGCTGCGATTACAGCTCCAAGTCGCTTGGGGTATGTCTCTATCAGTTTTGCACATCTAGAGACTGAAATTCTTGCCCATTCTTCCTTGCAAAACAGCTTGAGCTCTTTGAGGTTGGATGGAGAACGTTTGTGAACAGCAGTTTTCAGCTCTTTCCACATATTCTCAATTGGATTCAGGTCTGGACTTTGACTTGGCCATTCTAAGACCTGGATACGTTTATTTTTGAACCATTCCATTGTAGAGTTTGCTTTATGTTTGGGATCATTGTCTTGTTGGAAGAATAATCTCTATCCTAGTCTCAGGTCTTTTGCAGACTCCAAAAGGTTTTCCTCCAGAATGGTCCTATATTTGGCTCCATCCATCTTCCCATCAATGTTAACCATCTTCCCTGTCCCTGCTGATGAAAAGCAAGCCCAAACCATGATGCTGCCACCACCATGTTTGACAGTGGGGATGGTGTGTTCAGGGTGATGAGCTGTGTTGCTTTTATGCCAAACATATCGCTTTGCATTGTTTCCAAAAAGTTCGATTTTGATTTCATCTGACCAGAGCACCTTCTTCCACATGTTTGGTGTGTCTCCCAGGTGGCTTGTGGCAAACTGTAAACGAGACTTTTTATGGATATCTTTGAGAAATGGCTTTCTTCTTAACACTGTTCCATAAAGGCCAGATTTGTGAAGTGTTGGATTGATTGTTGTCCTATGGACAGACTCTCCCACCTCAGCTATAGATCTCTGCAGTTCATCCAGAGTGATCATGGGCCTCTTGGCTGCATCACTCAGTCTTCTCCTTGTTTGAGATGAAAGTTTAGAGGGACGGCCGGGTCTTGGTAGATTTGCAGTGGTCTGATACTCCTTCCATTTCAATATGATCGCTTGCACAGTGCTCCTTGGGATGTTTAAAGCTTGGGAAATCTTTTGGTATCCAAATCCGGCTTTAAACTTCTCCACAACAGTATCACGGACCTGCCTGGTGTGTTCCTTGGTCTTCATGATGCAGAACCCTGAGACTATCACAGAGCAGGTGCATTTATACGGAGACTTGATTACACACAGGTGGATTCTATTTATCTTCATCAGTCATTTAGGACAACATTGGATCATTCAGAGATCCTCAATGAACTTCTGGAGTGAGTTTTCTGAACTGAAAGTAAATGGGCCGAATAATTTTGCACGCCCCACTTTTCAGTTTTATTATTACAAAAAAAGTTTAAATGATCCAAAAAATTTAGTTCCACTTCACAATTGTGACCCACTTGTTGTTGATTCTTCACCAAAAATTTAAAATGTTTTATCTTTTTGCTTGAAGCCTGAAATGAGGCAAAAGGTTGAAAAGTTCCAGGGGGCTGAATACTTTCGCAAGGCACTGTATATATGCCATACTATTAAAATAGGCCACAAGGAAACAACAAACCTTGTTGAAATTAGAATTTGATTTTTGCAAAATTCTCATTCAGCAAACTCAAAATAGGATTTGGTCTGGATCAGTATTTCTCAACCTTTTTATGCCAAGTACCACCTACTGAAAGGAGTTTCAACCAAGTACCCCCAAGAAAGCCAACAGTGATAAATGTTAATTAGGCTATTCTGACACTAATGTTAATAAGGGTATTCTGGCTATTCTTTTTCATGCCAAGTACCCTTTACAATACAACTAATGTCAGGGATAAGGGATAATCCTCCGACTTGCACGCCTAGTTACAAAGAAAAATATTAACCTAACAATGTCAGGTGGTGCAATTATTAAAATATAACATTTAATGATTCAATTAAAAATACTAACAACCATAAAGACAACACATAATTCTGGTGTGGTATCCATACAAACTACCATGTTCCGTTGTCGGGGCCTGCTTGCTCCAACAACCTATATCAAATGCGAACATGCATAAAGTAATAAGTCAGAACGATCTTACCCATCCAGTCGTAAACGAGATTCGTGGTTTGATAGTCACTGTAGGATCCACGTGCAGAATGTGTATAGGGGAGTGGGTATCAACCCTACTCTGTCCCTATAGACTTGATAGGAACAATCTGCAAGTGCCCTACCTATCTACACAGGGTCACCCTTGGTGGTAGGGGCCCCGTCCGGATACCTGTCCCTCAGTATCGGACCTAACCCTAAGGTCAGACATACAGTGCCCACTCCCGACGTGGCACGTTTCTGTCAGGATAGACTCATCAGGGGAGTACAGTCACATCAAAATCTGCACTCACTGTTATTGCGAAGGTAACAGTGAAGCGCAGACATATAGGGTTAAACAAAAGGCAAAATAGCCCACATTCACATCCAAATCTGCACTCACTGTTATTGCAAAGGCAACAGTAAAGCGCAGGAATATAGGGTTAGACAAAAAGGCAAAATAGCCCACATTGATGGTTCTGAATAACAACATCCACCTATAGTAAGAAATCAGGAGACCTTAATAGGATCACTGATTCCGATAGTCAAAAAATAATACCGGGTGGCGTTTCCCTGAGTGCAGGGCAAACTGGAGGCATAGTAGCAACCGCTACTATGTTCCTATCAAGTCTATAGGGACAGAGTAGGGTTGATACCCACTCCCCTATACACATTCTGCACGTGGATCCTACAGTGACTATCAAACCACGAATCTCGTTTACGACTGGATGGGTAAGATCGTTCTGACTTATTACTTTATGCATGTTCGCATTTGATATAGGTTGTTGGAGCAAGCAGGCCCCGACAACGGAACATGGTAGTTTGTATGGATACCACACCAGAATTATGTGTTGTCTTTATGGTTGTTAGTATTTTTAATTGAATCATTAAATGTTATATTTTAATAATTGCACCACCTGACATTGTTAGGTTAATATTTTTCCAAGTACCCTTTACACCCTAGAGACAAGAAATTTCAATTAAATACCCCCAGGAAAGCTAACAATGATAAATATTAACAAAATAGGGCTATTCTCACACCCTTGTCAGAAGCTGTGTTCAAAACCTCTCTAATTAGTAATAGTGCTCCAATAGTAATAATACTTATGCTAAGCTCCCCATTAGTAGTGGTTCCTTCCATAGTGTGCCAAATAATATTAATGCCCCATAGGGCTCTCAAGACTCTGTCAGCAATTCCCTTAAATTTGATAGAATTAATAGAACAGCAAACAGCACTAATTTTTCCTGATACCATATTTGGCCCCATGATGGGGGCTATTACATTTTAAATTATATTCGGCACTAACAAACATACAGTAGTATATAGTACTACATACCTATTACATTCAGTTATGTCTTCTCTGATATAGATGTTCTCTTTCCTCATTTTCTCCATTAGGCCCAAATGTCCATGATGATTTTTTTCCAGCCATGTATTGTCTCACACAATTTTCCACACAGACATCTTAGATTCCTCACTTTTCCAACACCTTTTCAACACAAACGTCCCATCCTAATGCCCCCACCGTTTCATTCTGCAGCTACCGTCAATGCTATGCATTAAGTGCACCCCAGTGCCCCCAAATATTTGACTGCAAATACACATAGTCCTCTGCAAAATACTAGTGTCCCTTCAATAGTTTTAGCCACACAGTGCCCTTTAAAATTACTGTACCCTCAAAAATGTTTACAAGGTTTGGGGCCTGTGGTATATGTCACCCCACACTCTGTACTGCTCACCTGCTCAGCCCTTTTAATGGGGCAACTTAAATGTACTTTATACTGCTATTAATGCTATTATGCTGTTAATAAAAAGAGTTTTAAAACATAAAATAAAATTACTGTACCCAGCAAATAGTGCTCCTGTTTCTCCCAAAAATAATTGTGCCAAGGTGCCCTCCATCGTAATAGTGCTCCCAAAAGTCCCACCAATAGTAATTATTTACCCCCAGGGTGCTCTCATTTGTAATAGTGTCCCCAATAGCAGTAGTATTGCCCTCAATAATAATGCCAATAACAGTAATAACCTTCTCCATTGTTCCCCTGTAGTAATAATTTACCCTTATACTGCCCTCAGTAGAAATAAAGCCCACCATATTGTTCCCAGCAGTAATAATTCCCCAGTGGTATTCAAGCCCACCATAATGTCCTCAGTAATAATAAACCCGCCATAGTTTGCACAGTAGAAATAACATCCCTATATGTCTCCCATATTCCATCAGTTGTAAAAAAGAAAAAAAAAAAATCTATAGTGCCCCCAGTAGTATTAAAGGGGTTTTCCAGGATTTTACTACTGATGACCTATCCTCAGGATAAGTCATCAATATCTGATTGGTGGGGGTCCGACACCCGGTACCTCCGCCAATCAGCTGTTAGAGATTGTACCACTACCTTCTCCCCGCTCACCAAGTACAGTGCCGTACATTATACAGCGGCTGTGCTTGGTATCGTGCTCAGCCCCATTTACTTGATGCTCCTAGGCCATGTGACCGATGAACGGGACGTCACTGGCCTAAGAAAAGCTGAGAGAAGGCTGCGGTGCTCATGGGAGAGCCGGTGCCTTCTCAAACAGCCGATCAGCGGGGGTCCCGGGTGTCGGACCCCCAGCGATCAGATACTGATGGCCTATCCTGAGCATAGATAATCAGTAGTACAATCCCAGAAAACTCCTTTAAAGCACCATAGTACTATGTATATTGCCCCTGTAGTATGCTCCCCCAAATGGCAAAGAAAAAAAAACACAGTTTGTGATGCAGTGTAGGACACATGCCTCTTCTCCTAAGATTCCTACATCCTGGGTCAGGCGGTTGAACCGTCCTCTCATGGTTTTCAGGTGTAGCAGCCTGTGGTCTATGAGGGTGAATGATGAGGCCACCAGCTCACACATCTTGCTGCACTATTCAACTTTATTGATATCCTGAGGATGGCGATAAAGTTCCATGTGCAGTAGCCCCACGTCAGTGTCCTAGCCACCAACAATATTGCTGAATGCTAGGGCAGTCTTGCATACCCCTGACCCTATGGCACGTGACCCCTAGAGTAGTTTCCTATGAGGGTACCACAATGAGGTCTCTAGGATGGATAGACAGTTTTCTATCAGTGACTTTAAAGTGAATGAACAATTCAGGGTAGGGAGGGGGTTTCTGATATATGGAGAAATAAGCATTGGACATCTTTTGCATATGTCTACTACTAGCAGAAATGTGGAATATAATGACAATGTACCAAGAACTACCATCTTAAAGGGAATCTGTCACCACGATCTTACAATATTTTCTGAAGTAACATGGTAACATAGTTTATAGGCCAAAAAAAGACATCTGCCCATCCAGTTCGGCCTGTTATCCTCCAAGTTGATCCAAAGGAAGGCAAAAAAACCCTTGTGAGGTAGATGCCAATTTTCCTCACTTTAGGGGAAAAAATTCCTGACTCCAATCAGGCAATCAGAATTACTCCCTGGATCAACAGCCCATCTCTAGTAACTATAACCTGTAATATTATTACCCTCCAGAAATACATCCAGACCCCTCTTAAACTCTTTTAGTGAACTTACCATCACCACCTCCTCAGGCAGAGAGTTCCATAGTCTTACTGCTCTTACCGTAAAGAATCCTCTTCTATGTTTGTGAACAAACCTTCTTTCCTGCAGGCGCGGAGGATGTCCCCTCATCACAGTCACAGTCCTGGGGATAAATAGATCATGGGAGAGATCCCTGTACTGACCCCTGATATATTTATACATTGTTATTAGATCACTCCTCAGTCGTTTTTTTTTCTAAAGTGAATAACCCTAATTTTGATAATCTTTCTGGGTACTGTAGTCCACCCATTTCAGTTATGACTTTAGTTGCCCTCCTCTGAACCCTCTCCAGCTCTGCTATGTCTGCCTTGTTCACAGGAGCCCAGAACTGTACATAGTAACATAGTTTATAAGGCTGAAAAAAGACATCTTTCCATCCAGTTTGGCCTGTTTTCCTACAAGTTGATCCAGGCAAAAAAACCCTGTGAGGTAGAAGCCAATTTTTCCCACTTTAGGGAAAACAATTCCTTCCCAACTCCAATCAGGCAATCAGAATTTCTTCCTGGATCAACGACCCATCTCTAGTAACTATAACCTGTAATATTATTACACTCCAGACCCCTCTTGAACTTTTTGAGTGAACCTACCATCACCACCTCCTCAGGCAGAGAGTTCCATAGTGTTAAACCTCATCTGCCTCTTCTCTGCCCAAGCCTCCAATCTATCCAGGTCCTTCTGTAGCAGTGTACTGTCCTCTTCTGTGTTAATTACTTTACACAGTTTAGTGTCATCTGCAAAAATTGATATTTTACTGTGCAAGCCTTCTACAAGATCATTAATAAATATATTGAAGAGAATAGGGCCCAATACTGACCTCTGTGGTACCCCACTAATGACAGTGACCCAATCTGAGTATGTGCCATTAATAACCACCCTCTGTTTTCTATCAATGAGCCAGTTACTTACCCACATACAGACATTTTCTCCCAGGCCAATCATTCTCATTTTATATACTAACCTTTTATGTGGTACAGTGTCAAATGCTTTGGAGAAGTCCAGATATATGACATCCATTGATTCGCCGCGGTCAAGTCTAGAACTTACCTCCTCATAGAAACTGATTAAATTAGTTTGACACGACCGTTCCCTCATGAAGCCATGCTGATATGGAGTTATTTGCTTATTTTCATTGAGGAACTCCAAGATAGCATCTCTTAGAAAACCTTCAAACAGTTTACCCACGACAGATGTTAAACTTACCGGCCTATAGTTCCCGGGCTCTGTTTCTGGACCCTTTTTGAATATTGGCACCACATTTGCTATGCGCCAATCCTGTGGAAAACTCCCTGTCAGTATAGAGTCCTTAAATATGGGGGTTTAAGGGTCTGGCTACGACATTACTTAATTCTCTTAGGATACGGGGGTGTACGCCATCTGGTCCTGGCGATTTGTCTATTTTAATCTTTTTAAGACGTCACTGTACTTCTTCCTGGGTCAGACAGGGCACTTTTAATGGGGAATTTACTTTTATATTCTGCATTTCATTTGACAGTTTATTTTCCTCAGTGAATACAGTGGAGAAAAAAATCTTTAATAGTTTTGCTTTCTCCTCATCGCTCTCTGCAACTCCCCCTTCAATACTCTGTAAGGGGCCGACATTTTCAGATTTATACTTTTTAGTATTTATATAATTGAAGAACATTTTAGGGTTAGTTTTACTCTCTTTAGCAATTAATCTCTCAGTCTCTAGTTTGGCTACTTTTATTTGTCTTTTACATATTCTATTTTTTTCCTTACAGTTTTTCAATGCTTCCTCGCCACCCTCTTGTTTTAGTGATTTAAATGCTTTCTTTTTGTCATTTATTGCTTTCTTTACAGCTCTATTTATCCACATTGTTTTTTTCTTGTTTCTTATCCTTTTATTCCCATAAGGTATGTACCTCTCACAATTAGATATTAGGATGCTTTTAAAAATCTCCCATTTTGTGGCTGTATTTTTATTTTTTAGGACTTTGTCCCATTTAGTTAGGTCTATGGCCTCTCTTAGTTGGCAAAATTTTGCTTTTTTGAAGTTTTTTTTTTTTTTTGTTCCTCCCTGAAGAAACACTCTTTTGAATGACAATTTGAAGGTTATTATATTATGGTCACTATTTCCCAGGTGTCCCCCAACCTGCACTTCTGTTGTTTTGTCAGGTCTATTGGTTAATACTAAGTCCAGTATGGCCGTCCTTTTAGTCGGGTCCTGAACCAGTTGGGAAAGGTAATTGTCTTTGGTTATTTCCAAGAACCTGTTTCCTTTATTAGATATACAGGTTTCAGTTTCCCAGTCTATATCTGGGTAGTTGAAGTCCCCCATAATAACAACCTCATTATGATTTGCTGCCTCATCTATTTCATTTAGAAGTCGATTTTCTGTGGCCTCTGATATATTAGGTGGTTTATAATAAACTCCTATTAGTATTTTATTATTGTTTTTGGCTCCATTTATTTCTACCCACAGTGACTCCACATCTTCATGTCCCTCACTTATATCTTCCCGGAGTGTGGGCTTTAGACAGGACTTTACATAAAGGCAGATCCCTCCCCCTCTCCGGTTTTGATGATCGTTTCTAAAAAGATTGTAACCCTGTACATTAACTGCCCAGTCATAGCTATCATCCAGCCATGTCTCAGTTATTCCCGCTATGTCATAGTTCTCCTCACACATCACTAATTCCAGTTCACCAATTTTATTAGTTAGGCTTCTGGCATTAGTGTGCATACAATTAAGAGGTCTATGTATATTTTTTACCCCCCTTTTTTTTCGGTTACTTTGATTGATGTTTTGCCCAGTCTTTTCCCTGCATTCCTCACTAACCCCAGCCCCCCCCCCACTAACCGCCCACTGTCCCCTCCCATGGCCCACTCTCTATCTACACTATCTACCCCCTTATTAGTATGACCCCCCACCCTCCCTCCAGATTCTAGTTTAAAAGCTCCTCCAGCCGTCTTAACCATTTTTTCCCCCAGGGCAGTTGCACCCTCCCCATTAAGGTGCAGCCCGTGGCAGTACAGAAGATAAATAGTCCAGATCCTATTTTTTTATTTTAATACTGCTCCCCATTCCCCAGCTGTCAGTGCTCAAAATTCCACTGAATAATACGCACAATAATTTTTGCACAGTATTTCAGACTGTAGCCCTGATTTATCCTGCCCTCACTCCAGAATTCTAGCTCCAAAAAGTCACAAAATGGGGCTTGAGGGCACTTGTGCAAAAATTTTGCCACGTTTTGCATTTTTACACCACTCGCTCCAGTTTTGAAATATCGGTGGGAAGTGGGTGTGTTCACCTATGTTAATGAGTTTCTCTCCAGATTTATCACCGAGACTTTTTTTAAAAAGTCACAAAAAAGTTGCAATCTGACTCCAGTAGCAAGGCAGAGTAGATAAACTGGAGTAGCACTTCTAGACAAAATTGTTGAAGAAGTGACATTTAATAAATGTGGCATAAAGCACTATAACACAGACTCAAGCAAAATGACTACAAATACTTGACTCCCCTCATAATAAATTCCCTCCTGTGTGTTTCAGCACAGAGCTCTGAGCACTGACAGCAGGAGAACGGGGGCTGGTATGAAATAAAAAAAATGGTGATCTGGACTCCTTATGTGCAGCACTATGCATGTATTGTCTCAGCTAATAGTCCAGAATCATGGTGATATGTTCTCCATGGACAGGGTTATTCCTTTAGCTCTATTTAACAACTTACTACAATTCTCTCTCTCAGTTCATGTAAGTTATGTAATCACAGGGTTAAACAGAGCACTACCTACGCTCAACACTGGCTATGTAGAAATGACAAATATAAACTGTATATTTTAGCCCACAAAATAGAAGTGGGAGTAAGAAATAATTTGTGTACAAGAGTACAATTTACCTAAGTGCTGGAGGGGGTGTAAGACATAAGGTAAAACTGTACAGAATTTATTCTACAAAAGAGTGTTAAAATGGCAAATTGTTTACTGCAACATCACATACAGAGCCCTAGATATTTACTGAAAGGGGTTACCTTTTATGGTTATCAGGTGATCACCATAAATCTGTCTGCTGCTGTAGTGCCCTGGAGCAGGGAGTACTTTGACATTTGGACATTTGTGGACATTTGCCTATATCTCCTATGTAAAGTTAAAACCTCTTACTTTATTTCTCTTGGAAGGGTTAACTTATACTGTTTATTACTGTGTTACTGCATTTATATGTATGTTGTGATATATATCATGTTCATTATCACTGTATTTACATGGCTCTGTGGAAACCTAAATAAATACTGAGAGACTGTTAGGACTTTGAGAAGCTGGTAATTTTCCACAGCCGCCATAGGGTTTAAAGAAGACCATGTTTTAGAGGGAAAAAACCCGGACTTGTTTACCACAAAAATCAGACCGTTTGACCTTTTAAATGTCTGGTTTTAGCTATGTTATGTCTGGAAACTTGTTTTTGTCTGGAAAAACTGCTCTGTCATTGGGTATCATTGAAGCTCTAATATAAGTCTATACCAGACGGGAGATTAAACAATGTATTTGTTTGTGCTGAGTTTCTCCACTCCACCCCTCCCACTAGATGGTTGTAGTCTAGAAACTGTATATAAGGAGAGCAGTCAGAGCCCCTAGGGTGCTGCAGTTAGGAACCAGTGCTTGGAGGGGAGACTCATGCCAGCCTGCATGAGTGACCAGAAGAAGATGCTGAGATGGGAATGCTGAGCCACAGACCATGGGTCACTATCCCGGTGACCAAGGAGCCACCCGGACTACTGAGCTACAGTCCGTGGGCCGTTGACCAAGATGCCAGCCTTCTGAAGAGAAAGAGGGCCAGCTAGCTCAGGCCATTCCTCAGCATCAAACCCTTCTTCTGCCAGGGAGGAGACTGGAGAAGCCAGCCCAATGCCTTGTCTGTATTGTTTTGTGAATTCCTCCAGTAAAGAAGCACCTTGGTTTACTGCAGACCCTGACTCTCTGGACTTATTTCCCATAGGGTTGCACTACATCTTACCATCCCTTCCGGAGAGCAGCAACATGTGGTGACACCTTAGCGGTGTACAGGGGACCCAGTGTAGTGTTGAGGCCACCCCAAACCAAGCCACTGCACTGCCATGGCACCAATTCAAACCCACTTTGGCTACCAGAGAAGGGTAATAGCAACCATATGGTCAAATAATTGATTCAAGCCAGGCCTAGTGAGAAACAGAAAATGTTGGAAGCTTTTCCATTAGGGGAGGCCCAAGTACTGATTGATATCTGCTGGGGAATTGCTGAGAATGTCTGGTAGTAACAAGAACACGTTGATGTTTGGGCCACAAGAACAGTGCATGTCACTACAACTAATGAAACTTTTCCTGTATTATATTTTTTGCATTTGTTTGGTCCCAACCATTTATATGACTCTCATATTTAAAACATATTTTATTGTTCAACTTTTTTTGTAGTCATTTAGAAAATATTTTACAGCAGGATGTGCCTCATTGCTGCATGTAGGCTAGCCAACATTTCAGCTAGTTGTCAAATGAATGCTCTTTTGGGTGAAGGCAATGGTCAGAGGATGTGAACCCACTGTGTTAACCAACCAGGTTGACTTTGGGCTAAACCTAAGCAGTCGTCTATTAGTCACCCTTTAGCCCTTCTAAAGGGATCTGGACTTCACTGCAGGGGAGCCATCAGGCATCTACCTCCTAGAGTAGTCCCAATGTGCTTGATAGCCAACAAATGGTGGCAGAGGCACCAGTACAGGGGACAGAGGGATCAAACAAAACTTGTCAGTAAAATGCCAAGGTCAGGGCAAGCAGCGTTTGTGGGAATCTGTGAAACAGGTCTGAGGGCACGCAGCAAAGGGTCAATACAGTAATCAGACATAAGCTGGCCAGATAGCAGAGGGTCACAGTCAGGAAATAGGCAAAGGTCGGTACATAGCCAGGCAAATAGAACAACATACCTTATAGATGGATTAGCAAGCTAAATCAAGCTATTGGTGAGGCACAGAATGAGACAAAAAACATGGCATATATGACGGAAACTGATTAACACATTAGAAATAGCTGCACACAGAACCAAATGTGCATAAACTGTGCAATATTGCAGAATGAGGTGAGGTTCAAATTAGAATACATTTTGCCCAATAGATACACAGGACATCGGCATCTTGGCCTGCTGCAGTAGGGTAGAGGAGGAGAAGCAGGTTCAGAGGGCCGGACCTGCAACAGATACAGGGTGAGTGGTGCTATACCTGTGCCCGCCCAAAGTAGTGGAGCAGCAGTGGGAACAAGGTGCCGACATAACCATACATATACACACTTACATATATTCTGAACGGGAGAGGGAAGACAACTGCTGCTGCACTTCTCTGGTGGTAGCTCATCTCCCCTAAGAACTAAAGGATTGGGCACCTTACAACAGCCTGATTGTGTTATAAGGGTATTTTACATGCCTAAAGGGGTTCTCCGAGTTATATATATTGATGACCTATCCTGAGGATAGGTCATCAATATCAGATCGGCGGGGGTCCGACACCCGGCACCCCCGCCGATCAGCTGTTTGAAGAGGAGGCGCGCACCGTACCAGCGCTGCCTCCTCTTCACTGTTTACATGCTGGCCGTAACAGGGGTAGTGGTGAGTAGGTGTAATTACACCTAACCATCCCATTCATTTCTATGGGAAGAATCGCTTCCATACAAGTCTATGGAAGCGATCCTTCCCATTGAAATGAATGGGGCGGTGAGGTGTAATTACACCTACTCACCACTACCCCTGTTACGGCCAGCATGTAAACAGTGAAGAGGAGGCAGCGCTGGTACGGCGTGTGCCTCCTCTTCAAACAGCTGATCGGTGGGGGTGCCAGGTGTCGGACCCCTGCCGATCTGATATTGATGACCTATCTTGAGGATAGGTCATCAATATATATGCTCGGAAATGTGCGGATATGTGCTACCCCTTTAAGTACTGATTGGTTATGTCCCCCTTTAATTATTATATCACCTTTATTTTCAAAATATTTTATGAACAAAAACCCCTAATTGCCAGAAGCGAGAGCCGGCTACGGGGCTCGCCCCCCCTGCCTCACTGGGTAAGTGAAAAAACGATAAGAGTAGTGGTATTTCACCGGTGGTCTCTCCGTGTGCCTGCGCCTGCGAAGGCGGGGTGGTGGGGCCTCCCACTTAGTGAGGCAGGGAGGGGGGGGGCCGAGCCCCATAGTGGGCTCTCGCTTCTGGCAATTAGGGGTTTTTGTTCATAAAATATAATAATTAAAAGTTAAGTTTTAATTTTGGAAGGGCCTTTTTGAAAATAATGACTTATACTTCCAGTTCATTAATCAATGTTTCTGTTTACGCTTATTATATCACCTTCTATATTCTTTGTAATGTCGTGAGTTAGGGATAGTTAGATAACATATACATGAGTACTGCTTGCTGGACATCCTTAAGAGGAGGGGTGGAATGGTAAAAACCTTTGTGCACAGAGGAAAATAGGGGAATTCCAGGTAGGATGGTGTAGGTCACTATCTCAATCTTGTATTACTATGGAGTGTCGGCCATGTGCTGTGACATGGCGACAGGAGTTTAACCCCATATTGTATTGTGATGGCCAGGTGATTGATTATTATTTATTCTGTATGTGATTTGTCTGTTTTAACGTATACTTAATCACACTTAGTAAACATTTTATCAGTTAACCTGCTTAAGCCTATTTATTCTCAAATTGTTGAATTCACGTTAAAACGCTGATACTTCTTTCCCCTGACATATCCGATCAAAGGAAAGTTGGAAGGACACCATACATATAAGATGGTCAGCTGACATTAATGTATATGATCAGTTTTAGAGAAGAACTATCTATCTCCTAGGGCAAATGAGGTATGTAATTGTGCTGTCATGTTTCTACCTTACTATAGGGGTCCTTTTATTTTGTTGTACTTATCCAAGGTTTATCATTATAAGAATAATAAGACTGGTAGATATGGAAAGAAGGCAATTGAAAAATAAGCATCAAAACCTGATGCTGTAATAGATGAAAAGCCAATTTTAGTTGTATGTTTTGCATGTCTAAATGAATTAATTAGAAGTAGCAGAATTTTCTTTTTACCCTGCTCTGAACTGTTCCATATTTGGTGAGATGAATGTTGAAAATGATGCAATTAAGTTAAATATAACATGGGATAATGATGTGTGTGTGTGTACGGTCATTGCAGCTTGTCATTCTTTGATGTTTTGTTTATCCTTTACAATAACAATATTATTATTAATAACAACATTAATTCCTTAGCTAAAACACATCTAAAGGAACTCCTGGTTCTCATAGACATGCTAATCTTCACACAGATTTCTATGAAGGTGAAGGGGCATAGCTGTAGATTAAGAAGCAATTTATAGCAACAGTAAAATCAGAATACAAAATGTTATAAATGTGACTCCATTGTATAAAATGGTATATTGTCATAATATATTTTAAAGCTCTCTCTCTCTCTATTATAGCTTTAAAATATATGTGGACACTTTTCAGAGGATCCCCTCAATTTGGCCCAGCCAGAGCATAGCGCAATAGGCATTCACTCTAGAGGACCTGAAGTGCACATTGGCACACCTTTGACTTCAATGGTAGACAATACAACAATTCCATAGATAGTCAGGATCCAGCAGAAGGACCCCCACAATCAGTTAGCCCTGATTGAAACAAGATCAGAAGAAAAGTGGTTATCCAAAATACCGTCATATTTAAAAGTGTTTTCTGGAATTACCAAAACATAGAAATGTACTTAATATTTTAAAAGATACCTCCATTATAGACATTAGAAGATATTTCCACACATTTAGTGCATAATAATGGCGCAAGTACATATTTCTCCTCAAAGTGTTAGCTCTGAAACTATCTTATGTGACCCTATAAAAAATGCAATAATAAAACGCCTGGTTCTCTTTTGTAAATGTTCTTTGCCTTGCCTGACCTATTCCTCTGAATAGAAATTAGCTTATAAAGCACTGAACCATGAGTTATTGCCTATGTGGAGTCACTGTAATAGCGGTTTTAAATGCCTTTTAAGAGATATTAGGTTATTTTTCTGGACACTGTCACTTACGATTAATAATTCATGTTCATCTGGGCTACTTTTGAGCAGCTGGTGAATGGCTGGTTGAAGAAAAATAAAAATGAAATGCATAATTCATATATGATGACAGATTAACCTATACCGCTTATTTAGAGGAGATGTACATCTATACAAAAAGTATGACACGACTGAACTGACACTGTATGTGCTATAGTTACATACTTTTATAAGGCTGAAAAAGACATCTGTCCATCCAGTTCAGCCTGTTATCCTGCAAGTTGATCCAGAGGAAGGCAAAAAAAACCTCATGATGTAGAAGCCATTTTCCTCATTTTTAGGGGAAAGAATTCCTTCCCAACTCCAATCAGGCAATCAGAATAACTCCCTGGATCAACGACCCATCTCTAGTAACTATAACCTGTAATATTATTACCCTCCAGAAATACATCCAGGCCCCTCTTGAACTCTTTTAGTGAACTTACCATCACCACCTCCTCAGGCAGAGAGTTCCATAGTCTCACTGCTCTTACCGTAAAGAATCCTCTTCTATGTTTGTGTACAAACCTTCTTTCCTCAAGACGCAGAGGATGTCCCCTCGTCACAGTCACAGTCCTGGGATAAATAGATGATGGGAGAGATCTCTGTACTGACCTCTGATATATTTATACATAGTTATTAGATCTCCCCTTAGTCATCTTTTTCTAAACTAAATAACCCTAATTTTGATAATCTTTCTGGGTACTGTAGTCAGTCCATTCCAGATACTACTTTAGATGCCCTCCATGTGACGTCTCCCACATTCAAACACACTGCTCCTGCGCTAAACTCCAAACAGAACAAGTGCAGATGTATTTGAATGGAGGAGACATCACATGCAGGCGATTTGCCTGGTCACATGACCCTCCTTCAGCAGCCATTTTATGGACAGGACCTCTGTGTGAACAGCACAAAAGCCTTTGAAAACAAGACGCATACCTTATAAAATATAGAAAATGTTGCAGAATTTCAAACAAGAACTATATCAGTAAGGACCATATAGTCATCTTACAAACACACTGGACAACAAAAAACAGAAAGTAATCAACCCCTTTAATTTAGCATAATGATTTTCACAGCAGGCACTACTTTGAAAAGTCCAAAATGGTGTAATTTCAAAAACTGCATAAATTTCATGAGTGGTTGGTTCAAGGTCTCAAAATTTCTGAATATTCATAGTTTCTCTTTACTTCTTATAAAGAAAAAAAGCATAATAATGGCTAGCTTTGTTAAAAGCTTTTTAATTTGGGACCTAAATGAAAAATGGCGAAAGCCAGGCATAGATTACAAAAACAAAATGCACATAATTGAGTCCTGGAGATAAAAAACCGTTCCACTGTTATTATGATACAGAGATGATATAGCCTCTTCTTTATAAGTTTAATTATCCAGGCGGTGATGCTCTTTAGATGTAGAAGTGCACAACTCTTTGCCTGAATTACGGAATTTGAAGTAAAAAAAAAAAAGATGTAAAGAGGTAAAAAATTGAACGTTATGAAACCACTTATATCGAATTCCAGATGCCAAGTACTTTATGTCACAACTAGAAAAATATGCAGGTACAATCCAAATGTGAGGATGGAATAAGTAATGCTGTTCTAAAATGTTAGATTATGATCAACAGATGAGTCACCTAATGGACTTAGAGCCGTAGGAGGACGGTAAAACCGTGGAAATGGAGTTATACGGGAAATAGGAACTGGATGACCTTTATTTAAACATATTGAACAGAAACATACTACTTCTGATAATAAAACTACACAAATGATATTTCCTTTCCTAGGGCTGTCAGCAGTTTAACATGGTCAAAGCTGCTGACAGATTCCCTATAAATAGGTTGTCCAGTGGGTTTAAAATTATTTATAAAGGGCTCAAATTGGAATTAAAGTAACACATAGCTTCACCGATCGCATCTTGATGCTTACCAGCTGCCTGCTGCTCTCAACACGCAGGAAATACCTGGAGATGCTTACTCAGCCAATCACTATCTCAGGTGGGTAATTGCTGCAGCGATTGACTGAGTAGGCATCTTCAGGTGTTTCATAGAGATTGGACCAGAAAGTGGAATGGGAGCTGCAGGGGAATTTTTGTTCCCATTTTGAGACCTTTCTAAAGAATTTTCCCTCCTCTCAACTCCTTTAAAGGCAATCTGACAGCACTAGGTGGGGGTGGGAGTACAGCAGTACAAATATATTTTTTGTATACTTTTTTCAGGAGTAGATAGAATATGAACTTTTATTCTGCCAAGTTCTGCTCCTTAAAGGGAACCTGTCACCTCATAACCACATATGAAACTGCCAGCATTACTTTATAGTCACTCCCAGTCTGTTCTTAATGATGTGTTTGATGTTGTAGTCTGAGGCTCAATAGATTAAAAAAAACAATCTTTTAAGCGCCATCAGCGCTATCTTTCAGGTCAGCTTCAAGTCAAGGGGCAGAGGCTTCCTTGCTTCAAGTCAAGGTAAGCACACCACCTAACCCCCTCCTCTCATTTGATGGACAGGCTGCGGTGTGTCTCAGATCGCCAAAATCTCGCGGATGTGCAGTGCGCTCCTTGGTAAAGCGCGCTCCCAACTCCGGGTTTCAGTGGCGCACTGCGCATGCGCCGGCCAGTGCGAGCGAGCGTGCTCACCATTCTTTTAGCTTCCTGAAAAACCGGCAAGCAGTGGCAGCCGGAGATGGGGAGAGAGCTTTACCAAGGAGCTCACCACACATGCGCGCGAGATTTCGGTGATCCGAGACACACTGCAGCCTGTCAATTAAATGAGAGGGGGCGGTTACGGGGCGTGCTTACTTTGACTTGAAGCAAGGAAGCCACTGCCCCCTTGACTTGAAGCTGATCTGAAAGACAGCGCTGATGGCACTTAAAAGATCATTTTTTTAATCTATTGAGCCTCAGACTACAGCATCAAACACATGATTAGGAACAGACTGCGGGCGACTTTAAGGTAATGCTGGCAGTTTTATATGTGGTTTTGAGGTGACAGGTTCCCTTTAAGTGCATTGGAGGTGGAGCTTCTCTCCTCCTCTCTGAGTGGCAGCTGTAGTAATTTCCTGGTTGGAGGCTACAGCTGTCACTCAGAGCAGAGGAGAGAGGCTGTGATACAGCTGAATGCAGAGAGTAGAGAGCACTTCCCAGGGAAGCTCCACCTGTAGGGCACTTAAAGGGGTTTTCTGGGATATTTATACAGATGACCTACACTTAGGATAGGTCATCAATATCAGATTGGTGGCAGTTGATCTCCTGGCATCCCTTCTGATCAGCCGTTCTGCAGTAACTCTGGCACCAGAAATTGGCACAGAGACCACACAGCTCTGTCCTCTGTCCACAACAGATGGAGCAGGTTACTACGTCGGTTCTCATATTGGGCAATAGCAATGCATCCAATCAAGAAACAGGAGCTAAACAAAACTGAAAAAAGTAATTAAAGAGTTTATCTGGGAATTTATATTGATGACCTCTACTTAGGATCGGTCATCAATAAAAGATTTGCAGGGGTCCTAGGTGTCGGACCCCCAAGATCTGATATTGATGATCTCTCCTGACCATGGCCTCTTCCTAGGC
This sequence comes from Rhinella marina, assembly GCA_900303285.1. Taxonomy (NCBI): domain Eukaryota; kingdom Metazoa; phylum Chordata; class Amphibia; order Anura; family Bufonidae; genus Rhinella; species Rhinella marina. The sequence continues at coordinate 2,927 of ONZH01023496.1, read as the reverse complement.
CATGTGACGTCTCTATACATTCAAGTCAATGGAGCTGAGCGGCAATACCAAGCACAGCTGCTATCCAATGTACGGTGCTGTGTTTGGAAAGCTGCCAGGAGCCGGCTGCGCTCACCAGAGCTCCGGTGGGCGTGACGACTCCATGAAACAACTGATGGATGGGGGTGCTGGGACTCAGAACCCTACCAATGTCATAAAGAGGACCTATCCTGAGGATAAGTCATCATTATCAATTCCTGAATAACTTCTTTATATACAATATATGCTCTTTTATGTGTTATGCCTACAGTCCATGACCGCCTTGCTCCTGCTGTTCCCTGTGGACACTGTGCCACTCACCATGCTGTACTTTCCATGTTGCAACCTTCATCATTTTGCCTAGCGTTCGCTTAGGGCGTGTGCACACTCCAGTCTGTCCTTTTAAAGGGCCAGTGCACACACGCACTAAATCTTCCCCAGCCAATGGCTGAGGGTCCCTGGATATTTAAGGCACCATCTCCAGACAGAGGGTGCCTGAGCTTTAGGTTTGCTGGTGACCAGCAAAGGAGTTATGAAGTCTAGTGCTATTGTGATTTATTTGTGTTTATACTGCCTTATCTCCTGCCTGTGTTCCTGGTGTACTGCTAGTCTGCCCCACCCTGCCTATGTACTCCTGCACTTTCTAGTCAAGTTTAGTTTTGTTCTTGTTGAGTTTATCCAGTTTGTCTGCCTAGTATGTATTCCTGTCAAACACCAAGCCTGGCCTACTACGCCAAGCCTGGCCTACTACTCTGCCTGCAAGCCTATCCTGTGTCTGCATTCTTCTACACTTCCACTCAAAACCAGCATTCAAGCCTACATGACTGTTCAGACTATAACTATGGTTTTGGTGCATTTTTGCCAACCAGACCTCCTGGTGCTTGCAACAGAGTCCCTGACCCCAGTGGATCAGCTGCCAACTACACCGAGACTATCCCAGGAGGTAGCAGTCTGGTTGCTAACCCACAGCAAAGTCAAGATTCCTGAGACTTTCGCCAATATATTCTTATATCAAGAACATACCGGAGCCCAAGCACCGCATCAAGATATCTCAGAGTGGCACGGGACCTAACGCTAACCCTACATGCCATTGGGCATTTACACATAGGGGTAAGTCCGACACACAGCGACCAGCTCCCAGTTACCTCTGATATTAAAAATTTTCATTTTAATATCAGTGTGAGGGTTTAGCCATATATTGTCAATTGCATTTACCGTTGTAGTGCACCTTCTTCCGTGAATTGTTGATTTATATAGTGTTTGTCATATCCGCACATTTGGCTATCCTTTGTAGGATGTCTTTGTGGCACATGTGGTCCGCTGCAGGCATCCTCCATTGTATGCATTTTTTGCTGGGGATTACTGTCAGCAACTGATCACATGCACAGGATTTGCTCCCCCGGTTAGAAATGCGCAACAGCATTTGGGGTTTTGAGCATTTTCTGCCATTTAAGGCCACTTTTTTCTGTTATTTTTGACTCGGCTATATTCCCAAAGGTGGGACCTGTACCTATCGGACTTTTAAGGAATATCCTGTGGAACATGCCATAAATGTCCCAGCTACTAATACCCCTTTGATTTACAATCCTCTCTCCAGTACTGGTGGTCTTGCTCCTCTCTGGCACTGGATATATAGTGCATATCAATATGCATTGCGGGCACCTATGATGAATGTGGGTGAAAAGTGCACATATTCAAAGGAGTTTGAGTGTATGTATTTGTCACCCGCCAAACAGCAACTGAAATTGATATGGTTAAGAAAAAAAAGAAAAAAAAAAAACAATACCCCTTTAAGGGTACGGCCACATTGCCAAGCTTCCTGATGCAGTTTTGGAAGCCAGGAGTGAATTTAAAAAAAAGAAGGGGAAGTCATATCCGTCTTTTATACTTTCTCTCGTTTTATGATCCATTTCTGATTTTGGCTTCCAACACTGCATGCAGAAAACTGACTGTGCCCTAAATGTCCTGCAGAGCCACCGCTGCCACTCTGGCTCCCCATGTGTTCACGTGACCACTGCAGCCAATCACCAGACTCAGCGTTCACGAGTGCATGAACAGCATGTGACCACTGCAGCCAATCACCAGACTCAGCGTTCACGAGTGCATGAACAGAATGTGACCACTGAAGCCAGTGATTAGCTGCAGCTGTCATGTGAACAATGAATGTTATGTCATAGGACAATGGCGCTGGATCGCTGGGGCATTTAAAGTGTGAATACAGTTTTTTTCGTTATTTTACAAGTCTTCTGGTTTTGGCCATCTTTTTAATTGTCATATAACTAGCAAAGCTTGCATTTGCTTCCAAGACCTAGAGCCTGAGGGCCCCAAAAGGTCTCTGCCCGATATAGGGAGACAGTACCACCAATGATATGCAATAGTTGGAGGGTAGGTGTTACTGATTTTGCATTGAGGCGCAGGCTTTTTGACCTATGCCTCTGAGTAGTAAGGTTTGACATAATGGGACACATTTACTAAGGGACACGTAAAAAAGTGTCTCAAGACCCCTTTTCTGTCCAGTTGTGCAACAATATTTGTCACACGAACAGTTTTGAGCCATGTACGCAAGTTGGGTGTGATAGAGGCATGTCGGGGGCCATGCTGGGCCTAGGACTCTAGATTTACTTACATTTGAGCCTGGAAACTGGCACAAATGTTAGCTAAATACTACTCCAACCAGGGGCTGGTGTAGTTTTTACAACAGACGCACGTACCGCCACAAACGCACACGCCTTGTCATAAATTAGATGGATCTTACAGCAGCACAGAAGGGGGAAAACTAAGACCGGCATAAAAAGCCGGTCTTAGTAAATGTGCCCCAATGTCTCTGTCTACACCTCGATGTCAAAATCCTGCAGCCCTGAACTGCTATGGAATTGCTACTTACGTAGTTTCCTACTATACAGCAAGAC
>ONZH01023495.1:0-37931 GCA_900303285.1 Rhinella marina | reverse complement strand
AAAAGGATATGCCGAAGACCTGCGCTCAGCATGTTGGACGTCATGCTGAGACTTGGTGACATCATCATGTTGAGCTCAGGTCTTCGGCAGGTACTTTCAGATGAAAGAGAACTCCCCCCACGTGCAAGTGGATGAGTTTTTTTTTTTAATTTTTTAATCCCAAAAGGCCACATTGTCCTAGTGTACCGATTTAATGGCCGTTAGACAGGTGCACTCCTCTCTAATTCGCTAAACGTCCCATTGATTCAATGGGATCCATCTGGTCATGAAAACGGACAAAAATAGGACATGTTAAAAAAAGGGCCATGTGAATAACCCCATATACTTTCGTTATGCTAAAAATGGCCGTGTGATGCCGTTATTTTAACGGCCGACACACGGCCATTTTTTTCGTTGCAGCACGAGTTTACTTATGTTGAAGTTTATTGTGCAGTAATTTTCTCCAACATGTCTTACTCAGTTCTGACTGGAATGTAGAGACCATCTCTTCTGCAAAGACAGCAAGGTGCTAGCTCCAAAAGACTTTACTGCTGGAAAGTTCTTGTTACCTCCACACTTGTGAGACGAACTGCCATCCAGATCTAATATCTGCACCCTGCAGCCTGGCAGAAGATTTGGGGAAAAAAGAAATTGCACTGTGGTTGTATAGTGTATCTAGAGAGAGACTCAGGGAGAATAACTACCATCATTGCTGCTGCCTATACACAACTATTTGGAAATGGCTACTCTGTGATATGCCTCAGGACTGTCCCCATTGCTGCAGTATGTACTCCTACTCCTATCATCTCTCGAGAAATTTTATTTATTGTAACCAAACAGGCCTGGTCATTGACTTCACCATTCATGTGCCATCCATTGGCCTTACATCTTGCTCTTCTGCCTTGCACCCTAACAACTATCAAAGGCACCCCAACCACCAGACAGGAGACCCCAAAAGCACAGGTTGTGCCCCAAAGGAAGAAAGGGTATGCCCTCCTATCACTGCACATATGACCCAGGGAGTGATAAAGGGAGAAGGATTAGCAACTTTGAGGACAACAACCACCCTTATTGCCACCGCCACCACTCCCATCCTCTTCAGTTTCAAGCCACCAGGCCTTTACTGTAGGTCAGCACTTTGCACATTTATATCCATTATTTTGTCCTATAAACATTTTGAACTCAACATGGTCACTACATCACTAGGTGCATGCTGTAAAGGATCTTTTCATGTCTTCTGTACAAACAAACCTGTCTTTAAAATGACACGTTTGTGTAACAAAAAGAATTTTTCTTTCAACTGCTTAGAATTAATTCCTACAAAAAACAAAACAAAAAAAACTGTGGGGTCAAAATACTGATGACATTGTAGTTTCATTTCTAGGGGATTTCTATTATTCTAGCACCTATAAGCCTCTGCACTTCAAAAACGTTAAAATTAACGTTAAAATTGTCTCCTAAATTTCTAAACATAATGTAATAGTTTACAGCCAAAAGTGCAGCCATAATAAAGCTATGGAAATATATTTCTGATAAAAAATATGGAACAGTATTTCTGTATGTATGAAATATTGCAGTTGAAAATCGGAAAATTATGAACATTTTTTAGATAATGTGCCCAAAAGCAATGGGAGGAGTGTCAATAATCATAATCAATGATTATTGACACGCCTCCCATTGCTTTTGGGCACATTAATATTGGAATTGAGTGTTGATCGGAGTCCTTTCACTGGGATTTTCTGATCGTTGTCATTTTTTTGACAATTTTTTTAAAAAAATTGAATGGATTTTTGAGTTTTTGAAATCAATATGTGTTTACATCTTTAGCAATGACAAAAAGTGTAACTCACAACCGACAGAAAGAGATGCAGATGAGTTCCTAACAAGCTCTGCCTCTGATGCCACAAGAGGTAAGTCAGCTATCCTATAAGTCAATGTTCAACCCTTTAAATCAGGGATCTCAAACTCGTGGCCCTCCAGCTGTTGCAAAACTACAACTCCCAGCATGCCCCAATAGCTGTAGGCTCTCCTGGCATGATGGAAGTTGTAGTTTTAAAACAGCTGGAGGGCCACGAGTTTGAGATCTCTGCTTTAAATAGACCTTGAGACATTACTTGGATAATAAATAAGCCAGTATCTCATCTGCAGACAGCTATTTTGGGTGGCCTATAAGCCTCTTCACGCCGATTAAGGCGCTCTCTCCCCAAGGAGAGATGGTAACCCCCAAATCCTGACTTTAAGCCAGTACTCTCTGCTCTACACTGATGAGGGGCAATCACCCCCCCCCCCCCCAAAAAAAAAAAAGCTGTCTAAAGATGAGTTGCTGGTTTACTTAATATCCAAGTCATGTCTATTTAAAGGGTCGAATATTGACTTATAGCATACCTTCCAACTTTTGAAAAGAAGGAAGAGAGACACCATGTGCGGCGTGCGAGGCAAATTTTTTCTGCACTAGGCCATGCTTCTAACTCAGCCCACAACATAACTAAACACCTAATCCCAGTTAGTCCCTTAAATGCCTCCACATAGTAGTTATGTGAGCATTGTGCCCCCTTCACAGAAATATACCCAGCTGTGCCTGTTCACAGAAATATGCCCAGGACTGTGCCGCTACACAGAAAGTAAAAAAAAAACTCCACATATTCACCTCCTTCAGCATCAGCAGCAGGATCCACATCGGCTGCTCTGGTCTGTGGAGCAGGAGGAGCAGAGGCTGACTGCCGGCCGGTCCTGCCCCCTGCACAGACCAGCAGTGTGGAGTGCCGGCAGGGGGAGGATTGATGGAGCAAGGAGACAATGGCTCTGTGTTTCATCATTACAGGCAGCTGTCTCTGCTGAAGCAGGGACAGCTGCCAGAGAGTGGGACATACATCCCCCATACTTGACTGCGGGATAGCCACTGAAATTCGGGACAGTCCCGCCGGATCTGGGATGGTTGGGAGGTATGTTATAGGATAACTGCCTTACATCTGGTGGCATTAGTGGCAGGAGCTTGCTAAGAGCTCATTTGCATCCTTTTTTCTACCAGAATTCCAGCGGAGCATGTATGGCCTATAAGTCTCCTCACGCCAATTAAGGAGCTCTCTCCTCAAGAGAGATAGTACCTCCCAATCAAAACCAATAGGAGATGTGGAGGATGAGATATTTATAACTAACTCAACGTAAGGTAGATTGTAGAACTTTTGTTCAGAAATGGAGTTCTCTTTTAAAATTATATACGCTAAATATAATATTACAGTGATAACATGGAATTTCTCTTCTTCCTATCAGCCAACGTCATGTCTATTCTCATTCCCATAACATACGACCTGTTCAGTCATTACATCAAGCCCGTCTGACAGTTTACTCTGCCTGTAGATACACATCCCTAACATGATAGCGCAGAGTTAATATGCAGTTTGATTGTCAAGGTACAAGAGTGACCTTTGTCTTCAAAGTATCTCGTTCTGCGAGAGCCAACGTAGAAATGAGGCAGCAGATGGGGTCTGCCCAATCACTGGAGGCGGCTGTAGACGCGGGCTATCAACATCTGTGCGCGATCGTCCTGCCGCAGATGACTGATGACCCCTCATCATTCAGCAGATGCATCAACATCACCTTAATCCTATTTGCTGTTTAGCTCGAATTTTCCAATGTCAGAGGATTCATAACGGATGGAAATAAAGGCAAACGCATCGAGGCTCTGATTTAATGCAGAAGATGACTCCACCGCACACATTTTACCATTAGTTTGAAAGGAATATCATTTATTGTGTTGTGCTTCATGGAGTTTAGTATATAACGGTGCTATCAGGGCTCGCACTATGCTTCCCTGTTGGCTGTATATGAATAGATTGCAATAACATACACAACTCTTTACATGAATGAATAAAGCTGGGGCTGATGGTAAAATGATAGAATTATTGCCACCACGCTGCCACTTCGACGGTTCTCCCAGGGAAAAAGTTGCAAGCGGTCGCGTGGTGTCTTACAATTTTCTTTTTCCAATAGAGTATCATTAAAGGGGTTGTGCCACAATTACGTTTGGATTTCAGCCAGCTGAAAAGCGTATATTAATCCTGGTTTTCTCAGAACTTGAATAGAGCCGTCCAAGACAAAGAGAGTTTTAAAGCAGTGCATGTGCGTGGTGAAGGCTGCTGCTTTGATAAAGGATGCCATTCAAGATTTACCATGCATGCTTGACCCTACCAAAATGGAGTTGCATAGATGGACATATACTAGAAACACCAGGGGGCGCATATGTGCAATATCTTTGTAAGCCTACTTTCACACTTGCGTTGTAAGGATCAGTTTGAAAGCGGATCCGTTTGTTCTGTTTGCTTCCGTTTAGCGGATCCGTTTTAAAGGTGGAGGCGTGTCTCAAAGTGTACAACCCACTTTTACAGTGTATTTAAGCAGGCAAACCTCCATTTAGGCACTTTGTGTTTTGGGACCATATTGCCTGCACACTTACGTCTGCGATTGAGGTTTCTAATCCTTAGAAAGATGGAGAAGACGTGACCAGGAAAGAAGAAGAAGCTGGTTTTGGGTCCACCCGAGGTAACCAAGGTACCAGCTGAAAAACTGCAAACAACCTACAAAGAAGAAACGAGCCAAAACAGTACTCAAAAAATATAATAAACTTTAGTATACAAATATTAAAACGTTTTATTAAAGTCACATGTGAAGGACAGGTGGCAGAAAAGGCATCCTCCAGAGATCACATACTGTAATTTGCCAATGTGGGTGAATATGGAAAGATGTGTATATTACAATGTATGGTCTGGGATGTACATAGCTACAAATAGTGCCAGGAATAAATAGTAATAACTGTGTCCAGACCAGAGTATAAAAAAACTAATACCAATATTCAAACTCACCCATTTGCAATTGTGGTCAATGGTGGGCACAACCCCAATGCGTGTTTCGGTGTACCTTCATCTGGGGGTAACATCATCATTGTGAATCATGCCTAATAAACCCACCAACACCAATCACAAAGAGGCTCCTCTTAATTGTAAAAAAGTATCAAGCAACAACATGAGGGATGCACCCCCACCCGACATCACTTCCAGGCCGAGGGTCACGCTCACATGCACGCAGTCACGTGACAAAAGGTCATGTGACCTGGGGCAGAGGGTAGAGAATGAAAAGGACGACGATCAGAAGGTCCAGATGAAAGGACTCCGATCAACACTCAAATCCAATATTTAAATCATGTGCCCAAAGCAGTTGGGAGGAGTGTCAACAATCATAAAACATAACCTTTAATCAGTATGGCTTAAAAATGGTAATAGTCACATAGATAATACACATAAGACCATAAAAAATCCCAGATTCTAACAAATTGGATCCAACAACATACCAAATATCCAGACTCGATAAAACAAAATCCAATATCAATGGACAAAAAAGTTGGAACAGTCTTACCCTCTCAGCCAAAAGTTAACACTCAGATCTATGAAGGAGAATATCCAACCGCGTCCGTGACGGGGTGCCAAAGGTCCGGTGGCGGGGCTCATCAGTTGTGTATAGATGTATTTCACAGAGGTGGGCACGAGTCCCTAACCTAACCCTAGATTCTTGGAGGGAGGGGGCTGCTGTGACCCTGCCTATCTATACAGAGCACCTGCCCCGAAAGGGGTGACCCCGTCCGGATACCTATCCCTAAGGACGGCCAAATCCCTAAAATTGTAATTCTCGTGCCCACTCCCACATGGCCAGAAGGTGTCATGTGAGAGCCATCAGTCATGTGCTCCACTCAGCCAGATTGGCCATACGGAGGAACTGGCCTATTGGCCAATTCCTCCATATACGTAGGATATTTTTGGATCTCAGGCTCCAGGACCCATATGTGGTTGGGTCTTTCTTCTGCAAAGTGGCACTCCTGCGCAGCCACTGTGTAGTAAACTACAAGGAGTATCACTGTGTATGGAAACACTTGGAAAATGGGCAACAAGATTTTACTAGTACTCTGGCCCCTTCATTGAATGGGAATCTAATTGTTGGGAGGTGAGCCATCATTTTCTATGGTAGGAAAATCCTTTTACATTTCAAAAAATAAATGCTCTCTGATTCGACATTGATTTTTTTTGTTGGATACCTTATTGTACAGAAAACCAAATGAAAAAGTACTGTCTGATTTAATTAAGAATTCACATGGGAAACTCTTTCAAGTGGAGTATCCCTTTACCCAGGGGCATAGCTACAGGCTCATAGGCCCCGGTGCAAGAGTTCAGCTTGGGCCCCCCTTCCCTCAGTGCTTTGTGGCCAGGGGCAGGGAAGCACATAGCCTTCCTATTGGCTGAGGCAAAAATTGAAACCTTACCCCTTCCCTCCTGCCAGAGGTGTAACTTGACAGCATGCACGTTCTATAATACCAGTGTCTTCTTATGTTGCACAGGGGTCTTTGGACCCCCTCAGGCTCCTGGGCCCGGTAACGACTGCTACATCTGTACCCCCTATAGCAATGCCCCTGCCTTTACCTTCAGAGAGACGAGGATTTGCATTCATTTGATTAGCTTGTGCTGACTTCTGGTTGAGGTTGTGCTGGGACTTCCTGCTAAGATAGAAGGAAAAGCTTAATTTCATGTTTGAGCTCAATATGTTCCACATGGTTGTTATATAAACTACATGCTGTGAATGGGGCTAGTTGTCCTTCTTTTTGGAGGGGGCTATTTGTGATAAACCTTTATTTTTTGGGTCCATTATCTGTTAGGTAACACGTAATTAAACATGTTTAGCATATTTCCATGATATTGGAAACTATGGAAACAGCATATATCTACAAAATTAGCAAAATTTTCCTTTACAGTATTCAGAGGTGAAACTTCTCAATGTAAGTTATGTAATGACCTTTAAATTATCACGCTAAGAGGTGGAATTTAATTAACACCAGTTTTACTGTTGATATAACTTTAATGACGCCCTAAAATATATTTAAGCTGTGTTTTCAACAGAGGTTATTTTTAATTAGATAGTTAATATGTAGTAAAATCGATTTATGGATTCCGACAGAGTAATCTATGCAAATAGAAATACGCATTGCGGAGTACAGGGGTCACTTTTATTACCCGATTAACAGTTAAATGTTGTTCACATGGCTATTAAATAAGATAAAATGCAAGGGTGGCCCAATTTATTGTGCTGCCCAAGGGGAAGAGAAAATGGTCACAGCTTCCACTAATAAGATGTATGATGTCTTCATCTTCTTTTCCAGATTGTTAGGGAAGAAATGGTGTCGATGAGAGCTTCATACCACAATATGGCGAGGTAGTTTCAAGAGTCAAAAACTTGTACAAAAAAAAAAAATCATCAGTGAAAAATCACACTCCGGTTTTCAGGAGGCATATTTTTGAGACTGAAAAGCAAAGTGGCAGAAAACTCCTCCTAATAAATGTAAAAATCATTAAAAAAACAACAAAAAAGAACCTCTTCATATGTAGAACTTCAGGGCACATGTTTTAACTCCCACACTTAAAAGGGGCGGTGTAAAATAACAAAAAGTTATACTCAATGGTTCAAACTCCCTCTGTTCCATTGTCGCTGTTCCAGTCCTACCTGCAGGGCTTTGTTTACAAGGCTCCAGCGTTGACATGCCTGTATACTGAATATGACTTCTGCAGCCAATCACGGGCATCAGTGGTGTATAGAAGACATCATGGCTGCAACAGCGGGAATAATGAGAGCAATGCCACTGGTGCACACGGGGGTTGAACCAGTGAGTATAACTTTGGTGTTTTAACACCTTCCCCGCCATTGAACTATTTATCTATGTATAGATAAGACAGGATCCACCATTCACAATAGGAAATATCACAGCTTATCTCCTCCCTCCTGACCTCTGCACAGGTCACAGAGCATTCTCCCATAGAAGTCAATGAGTTCTCTCCCTGACCATTGTGTCTATGGCCCATGGCACTAAATAATTTCTCAATTTCTCTTAAATGTTGTTAACCACATCTAATGTAAGATGGCCGCCCCCATAATCATGTTCAGGAATTAGAATAAAAAATCTAGAATCAGAAAATAAAAGCAGATTAGAAAAATCTGTGTCTCTGTGTCACTATCGGGTTTGAACTGTCAGAAAAAAAATTATAGGTGATGCATTGCCTTTAAGTCAGCCTCCATAACGCCACATAGAGTGCCAGAACTTTTTTGCTCAGGACCTGTTTCTTGGAGTTTATTTATGCTTTAGTAGAATTTTTATCTAAGTAAATTGTACCTTTTCCTTTATATGTTAAGTGGAAAGTGCAAAGAATTTAATTTTGAGCACATTGGGGGAGATTTATCAAAACTGGTGTAAAGTAGAACTGGCTTAGTTGCCCATAGCAGCCAATCAGCATCCACCATTCATTTTTCAGAACTCCTTGGCAAATTAAAGGTGGAATCTGATTGTTTGCTATGGGTAACTAAGCCAGCTGTACTTTACACCAGTTTTGATACATCTCCCCCATTATGTTTTAAAGGGAACCTGTCACCATGAAAATTCAATTTTAACTGCAGGTGGCATGTTATAGAGCGGGGAGGGGGGTGGTGGCTGAGGAGATTCATATAAATTGTAGTTTTGTGGGAAAAGATTCATTACAACTTGTATTTTATTCATTTAAATCCCTCTCCATTCTAGGCTTTGAAGTCAAGGAGACGGTCCTATCAGTGACTGACAGTTATCTATGTATGCACAGTCATAGACAGAAATACTTGACTTCAAAGCCCAGGATGAGCAGAAATTTAAGCAAATGAATTACAAGTTTTACTGAATCTGTTCCCATAAACTATGTATCAATCTGCTCAACTCTGCCTGCTCTATAACATGCTACTTGCAGTTTAAACACCAGGTTCAACTTGACAGGTTCCCTTTAAAGCATATCTGAGCTTTCAAAAATGTTTGCATAATGGCTGTGCTTCATTGTAGAATCCTAATTGTGAAGGAACAGTTATATTTCAGCTTCCCTAAAGTCTCTTTCAGCCATATTATTCCCTGTTTCAGCTGCAAATCCAGATGCATTTCTCTCAGAAGCAGTGGTCGTCTCACGTCTTCCAGTACTGTATGCAGTGACTTCACTTCTCTTACTTCCCACTATGTTTGTTTTCTTCTAGGGAGCTCAGAAAGCTGATAAGGAGGATAAATCACAATAAAAAAGGCAGAAGGAACCTATGAAGTTTAGAAGCTATGTAGAAGCATTGGTTTTATCAAGCTCCGGAACTCAGGTAGCTATGACAAACCATGTAACTCGTCTTACAAGGCTCTTGCCAGAGCCGAAACACATTACCTGTATTCACATTGATGCGACAATAAAGTGTTGAACTGCATGAAGCAAATACCGGTCTTTTTGCAACAATCGGGTGCCCTCTTTTTTTGAATGGGTCATTGAAGTTCACAATGCAAATTCTGGAAATGAATGCAAAGAACCAAGAGCCTTTCTCAATCTTTGCATCCATGGAGAACCTTTCTGGACTCTCCAGAGTTTTATGCCTTAAAGTGACCTTCTGGTTTGCAATAAAAGTTGCACCCTAATTGCATAATGCATAGTTAAATTTGTGTAGACCTGTTTTGTGTTTCCTCCATTTCTCAGCCCCTTTTCATTTCTGTAAAATAGCTGCTAGCATCTCCGGCTGCTCTGTTTACACCGTGAACAGATAATACCCAGCACCCCTACCCATGAGATGTTTTGGACTGCTGTGGCACTGGTGGCTAGCAGTGTACGGAGCCGAAGGTTCTATACACTGTGTTGTTTCCAAAACCAGCATATAGAAGCCAGCACGGCCTTTACAGCCGTCTGAACCTTCTGCTTCTGCTCAATACAATGTTTATTTCCATGTGCCAGAGCTGCCCGAAACAGCTGATCAGTTGCGGGGCTATGTGTTGGACCCTCACCAATCAGCTATTGAATATTTATAGTATTGAATATTTGTATCCCTGAGAATGCCTTTAAGGTTGGAAGTAGAGATGAGTGAAAAATTCTATTCGTCAGCTTCACCGAAGTTTGATTAGTTACAAATTAATTTGTCACAAATCTCTATAAAGCAGGTATACCCAGGCCAATCTACCTAAAAGTAACAGTGGCCTGTAATACTGACGCACAGTAACTCTACAGCTAGCAGAATGGATTACCTATGAATATTGGTGCACTGCACACTTTTGTACATTGAAATAAATTGTAGCAGAGTCTGTAGTTCAGCAGTCTTCTATGCTCTCCCTGCACTGTCCCTGCACTCTCTCTGCAGTCTCCCTGCACTACTCTCTAGTTTGCAGCAACAATGTCCCTAGTACATGAGCGTCTTATCATGTCTCTCCCTATGCTCAGCTCACAGGAAAATGGTGCCTGTGCAGGATCAAGGTTTTATAGGTCTCTGTGAAGCTGTGATATCACAGGGGGATCTGAGAACTGGTTGAATGGCATTATGGGTGACCTCGCATTCCTGGTCTTGTCTCCTATACACTTACTGTCACTTTCTAACACGTGCAGCCACCATTTTAGGAAAAATAATTTGTTACCATGAACGGCAAGGAATCGAAGTTTTACTAAACTTTGGACCAAATTTCGCTACAGATGCTTCACTTCGCTCAACACTAGTTAGAAGCGTTACCCCCCTCCCCCATACATAATGTTATAATGGAGGACGATACTATTACATTGCGAGAATTTGGCAGACAATATAAAGATACCAAAACTTTTTGCCTCACACTGTATAACTGACTGTACATCTGTCTTAGACTCATCCAGCCAATCTCTTATATCTCGTACTATGATGTAGACATCTTTCAACCAGATTTCATTAAAACGCAGCAGCGCACTGAATCACCTTAGCTATGATAATGGCCCTATTATATGATATATTTCTGTGGGAACGGGAAAAGTAATTTATTAAACCATAATGCCTGCATATTCCAGGGAGGCATTGTGAAGATTGAAGCGCATTTGCCACTGATTTGCAGAAGGAATGAAAACACAATGGCACTCGTGTATTTGAAGCCGTCTGGACAAATTCTCCCACTGAGCCATTTTGTTACTGTTATTAGTCTGCAGGTTCGGTAAATGATTTCTCTTCTGATCTGCACGTTACACTCAGAGCACGCTAAAAATGAGATATTGATTTGAAGAGAAGACTTAGATTTAGATTCCATTGCCTGCAAATAAATAAACCAAATGAAATATGCACTTTCTGCAAAGTATCCGGCAACTCAAGGAAAAAGCGTGCATTAAATAATAAACTAATGAAGGCATAAAAAGAGATAGTAAATACAAATATGATTAGAGGCTGAGTTATATGGCGGGAGGAGAGCGCTTCGTTACATAGCGGGGTTGAATCATTTTAACTATGCAACTCTATATATTAATAGATAGTGTGGCATTTATATATGTTCTTCGCTGTGAAAGTAGAACTCGGGCAAATAATCCTAATTAGTGAAAAAAAGACTTTCTAATATCATGTAACTCACCAGGCCTGTATACATACTGCATAAATTTATATGTCCTAATTGCGAATGCACCATGCAGCTCCATCGTGGATCCATCCAGAAATAACATTAATCTGTAAGTCCTCATTACTTGAATATAGAAGGGACCACAAGGCAGATAACAATTGGCATATACTGGGGCCTCTGTAAATATAATGGCAAGCTCTGAAATCAAAGTGGTCCACCGATGCACGTCATAAAGAACAATGAGCAAGCCTTATGGTAATTGAACCCATAATCAGACACTGTGGGTAAAGACCGGGTGCATATACATATATGCCTCTCATATTGGTGGCATTATCACCTGATAAGTGGATTTCTATTGAAGGCAAAGGAGCATAGAGGGTTAATTGCTTGCCGATAATAATTGTGGCAGGAGTATTATGGTATCAATTGTCACCCAGACAAAGGAATACATGGGCTAGCCATGACCCATGTTTTCAATAATGAAAGGGAATGTAAAAACCAAGAAATAGCTAGTCACCATTACAGCTGCTAAACATGCCAAATGTTCAAAAATCAGACATAGAACACTTGGCAAAAGTAATGGACCGGCTATAAAAAAAACACACATAAGAGATGTGGTCATTAAAGGGAGTCTGTCACCTCCCAGGCCCCTATAAAGCACTAAAATAGCCCCATAGCACATGCTCTAATAAATGCAACGTTACCTTTTGCGGCTTCTTTTGACCTTCAGAAACGCCAAAAACGCACTTTTAATGGTATGCAAATGAGGTATCGGAAGAGCCCGGAGGCGGGGTTCACCGGGCTCGAGCCCGGGCTCCTGTCCTTATTTGAATGAATTCCCCGCCCCAGCTACTTGCCGCACCCGCCCTCCACGTATCTCGGGTCCTCCCTTCCTTCCATACAAATCCCGCGCCTGCGCAGCCTTCTGCCGGGACGGCGCATGCGCACTGTGATGCCCACTTTGGGCACGGCATCGCCGTAACTAGTGCGCATGCGCCGTCCCGGCAGAAGGCTGTGCAGGCGCGGGATTTGTATGGAAGGAAGGGAGGACCCGAGATACGTGGAGGGCGGGTGCGGCAAGTAGCTGGGGCGGGGAATTCATTCAAATAAGGACAGGAGCCCGGGCTCGAGCCCGGTGAACCCCGCCTCCGGGCTCTTCCGATACCTCATTTGCATACCATTAAAAGTGCGTTTTTGGCGTTTCTGAAGGTCAAAAGAAGCCGCAAAAGGTAACGTTGCATTTATTAGAGCATGTGCTATGGGGCTATTTTAGTGCTTTATAGGGGCCTGGGAGGTGACAGACTCCCTTTAAGGCTATGTGGACGTACCGTCCCGAGGCGGAAGGTCCATTGTGCCTCCAGGTGATTAGCAACAGATAGCAGTCTGAAATGTAACAGTCATCCCAGGGAAAGATACTTTGTTTAGGCTGTTGTATCCATCCCCAGCTAAGTGTAGGTGGCACGAGTGAGGTGGATAGTGCATGCAGCAAAAGAAAGACATTAGTTTAGCAAAATCAGCCTCAGCATTCTTCTCTGGGATTGAGTTTTTTCTATAATCTCGGATAAGACTCAGTTGCTTGACAAGAGAAGCGACTGGTATAGTCTTCTCTGAGTTTAATGTCACGCATATTCAGATCTATACGTTCATTCTATCAAGTGAACTACAGTGCACGTGTTTCTGGAGCGTGACAGTCAACTATCTTCACTTACCTCAGCCTCATTTTTATATATATAGTATATATACGTTTTATTCAACTCAATATACAAACTCAATAATATTTATTATATAAATATAATATTATATAAAATATTTGCATGTAGCTGTACAATGAGCCTCCGGAATGTGTATTTTACTGATGGGCCCAACACTGCTGACAATAGACGGTAGAGAAGACTGACAGCGACCTTATCTCTTCCCCAATCCACTTTATATCAGTAGAGTTAAGGCCCCTTTGCACAGAGCTATGATCACCTGAATAATAATTCACAAGAATATTCACTATTGCCCCATTCATCCGTCAAATGACAAAGGATCAAATGCTCATGTGTCAATGATCATATAGACAGTGAGCCCGGGAGGAGAGAGGAGGAGATCAAGAGTGGCAGTGGCAGCAACGATAGAAGTAGTAGTACTCACCGTGGCAGTCCTCACTCTGATGCTCCTTGGGTCTGTGCAGGAATAGGAGTCTACACAGGACTAGACTGCTTCTCTGGAGAGGAAGGGGGTGGAACCAGCCTGCACCTAGGACTTGTTACTAGGGGGCTGGCTGGCCGATTAATTCCTTACTCCCTTCACAGACTTAGGGGTATACAGTGCATAATAATATTTATTCACCACTTATGCAGTGGCCCACTAGTACACCTGTATCTGTAGCACATCCCTTGTGTAATCAGGAGATACACTGTCAATCATTATGCAAAGTGTATGAATGCTCGTTTGACAAACACGATAATTGCTATATTTAAATGGAAGTAGACAAGTACCGATAGACTTGCTTTATTGTGGATTGCCGCTCATGATGAGCAGATTATCTGCCTGTGTAAATGGACCCCTAGGCTCTGGAGTTAAAGGTTGGCTACGTCTCATTAATCATCACCTAGACTAAATAAACCAAGGTCATTTTTCTTGTGTGACACATGTAACTCTTGGGCCCTACTGATCAGTATCTTGGTAGCTTTTGATCGGTTGTCCATAGTCTTTGATCATCCATGATTACTTGCCGTGCACTACTGAAAAGCCTATTGTCCGTCATAGAAAGGAAGTAACCGGATCCACTCTGCACTTACTGATTCTGTCGGTAGTGCTCATAAAGGATTTCCTACGGTAACTTTGAATCCTTACTTTTGCAGAGTGAGTCACACATTTCTAAGGCATTGTTTTCAGGTACATATAAGGTAGCAATTACTCTGTATTTTGTATACTGGTGGTATACTGATACCTTCTCATTTTTACACTGGTAGGTTGCCATTTGGACCCTAAATCTGGCAGGGCCACTTCCACAGCTAGCAGGCCTGGAGGCCCTTGGTAGGCCTCTGGCATCAATAGCAATCATTAGTATCCCGTGATTGAGAGAGTCCCATTTCCTCTGTAATCCACTTAGATGCCACGGTCAGCATTTCACCTGTTTTCCACCTATATAACTAACAGCACTGCCCCACAAGAGATTGCAGACACATCCCAGACATACCTGTGTGCACTTTGTGTCTTTATTCCATGTTCAGAAAAAGCACATTTATTCTGCAGGAAAACAGCTCCCAAGTGCCCGGCTCTGCTGCTGCAAGTGCCCAAAGCAAACCAGACTGAAGAGGGGAGGGCTGCTTCAGCTGCTAATATCTTGGGATTGTTAGCAGATAGAAAAATGACCTTCTTTGAAAGCTGGCATCCCAAGCTTTTAAATGATACCAAACACACAGCATTATATCCACTATATCAGAAGATATAGCTGTTAGAAACCTAGTCGGGAGAGAAAGCTGTTTTTAGTTTCACTTTCAGCTGGGCACTTGGGAGCTGTTTTCCAGCAGAATAAAAGTGCTTTTCCTGGACATGTAATACAGACACACAGTGCACACAGGTATGTCTGGGATGTGACATGTAATACAGACACACAGTGCACACAGGTATGTCTGGGATGTGACATGTAATACACACACAGTGCACACAGGTATGTCTGGGATATGACATGTAATACAGACACACAGTGCACATAGGTATGTCTGGGATGTGACATGTAATACAGACACACAGTACACCACAGGTATGTCTGGAATGTGACATGTAATACAGACACACAGTGCACACAGGTATGTCTGGGATGTGACATGTAATACAGACACACAGTACACACAGGTATGTCTGGGATGTGACATGTAATACAGACACACAGTGCACACAGGTATGTCTGGGATGTGACATGTAATACATACACACAGTGCACACAGGTATGTCTGGGATGTGACATGTAATACATACACACAGTGCACATAGGTATGTCTGGGATGTGACATGTAATACAGACACACAGTGCACACAGGTATGTCTGGGATGTGACATGTAATACACACACACAGTGCACACAGGTATGTCTGGGATGTGTCTGCAATCTTCTGTGGGGCACTGCTGTTAGTTATATAGGTTAAAAACAGGTGAAAGACTGCCTTTAACACTGGACTACAATCCTGGCCATCGCAGCTCCTGTGCCCCCTGTCATCACCTTGTATATTTTTCTTTTCGCTCAAGATGTAGGTGTACATTGGAAGATGGAAACAGGTCAAGGATCTTATAAGGGGTGATTGGCCACTCAGTGGGCATATATGAAAAATTTGGCATTTTGGCATGTTGGGAAGATATGTGTTGCAATCACTGAAAATAGGGATGCTAAAAATTACACTTTATTTCAACTGTTTAAAATACATGTGAATATCAAGGGAAAAACTCTCACAAAAGGCGTATATAAAGTATCATACGCTATACTTTGTGTGGTGCATATGGATCAGTCGCCCCACCACACTATGTGGTAGCTGTGGATTGAACCAAAAAGGTACAAAATGCACCCACATTAGGATCTCACACAGACTGAGTAGGCAATCTGTGAAGCAGGAAAAAATGCCTCTAATCTCCCCCACACTTAAACTGGGCCTTGATTAATCCCCCTGTAGGGGTATCTACAATCAGGGCCCCTATATGTCCCAGGAGAGTGAGGCTAAAACCTGCTAAGGGGTAGGCTTAATTGGTGATCCCTGTTCAGGGTCTCACTCTATCCCCCTAACCAAAAGGGCCATAGATCGCCCAGTGTGGGAGGATACAGCCCAATCCCTTACATAAAGCGCCAAAGAACTATGACGGCAAGCGCTAACACTGCATGTGTGCTAAATGTAATCAGTCTCACTGATACTACCAACTATTGTTCAGAGATATGTGTTGCCCTGCTGCATAGGCATCACTACCAGGGTTGCAGGCATAGCAACTGCTCAGCAATGAAGGCAGCCCATTTCCATCCAAACATAAGGTGCAATTAGTGCTAAAAAGTATATATGGTGCCATGGAAAATTTAATACAACTCGATTTTAAGTTTTACTATGGAAGCATTATCCCTTCTGTGTGCTATTACTTTTTTCACTTTTTGTGCTATTAAATCCCTACATAATTTGTGTAGTGTGACATCATACATGTATTATACATGCATGTGACATCACTGTGTAATTGCATTGTTGTAGCATCACTTTATCCTTGCATTGTGACATCACTGTGTGCATTATCCCAATACTGTGACATTAGCGTGACTTCACTGTGCACATTATTCCAGTATTATTACATCTCTATGTGCATGTTTCTTGTTCTATGACATCAATGTGTGCCTTAGCCCTGTGCAATACGGCTCATGCACATGAACGTGTGCTGTCTGTTCCGTGCATGGGGACAGCAAATTAAGGTCCCCAATGCACGGGCACAATCCGTGTGGTTGGCGTAAACGGATGCAGACCCATTCAACTTGAATGGGTCCATGATTCGTCCGCACCGCAAAAAAAAAAAAAGTTCTAACAAGTACTATTTTTTTTGTAGTGCTTCTGTAGGGTTCCTTGCCTCCATGCACCGCACCTTCCGGATTCCGGACGCATTCAAGTGAATCGGTCCGCATCTGTGTTTATGGGCTGCCGTATGGGCAGCAGCCAACAATGGTCGTATGCATGAGCCCTTAAGCAGATACATACAGCAGAGAGCACGAAGAGAGAAGGGAGATGGCACATACATAATGCACGTGCCGCCTCCTCATACAGCTGATCGGCGGGGGTGCCGAGTGTTGGACCCCCGCTGATCTGATACTGATGACCTATCCTGAAGATAGGTCATCAATAGAAAAAGCCCAGACAACCCTTTTAATGTCCATTCACATGGGTCAATTATTGGGAATGAATGTTTGTGCGGACGCTTATTGACCTGTGTAAAGGTGCGATAGATCACCTTGTGAACGAGCAAACGAAGAATCCTTGTTGCAGATGGTCCTATGTACCCAGGGATCTACTGCCTAGAAACAGTTAATCTGTATGGGCACCAGCAATGTGAGTAGCGATCACTCGTCCCCGTACAAATGAGGTGATTGATGCATATAAATCATCGATCAGTCAGGCAATTATTGAGAATGAACTGCCTCCCTGATAATTGCCTGAAAAGTTAGCCCATATAAAGGGGCCTTTAGAGAGAAATTTCGCTCCCCACAGATAACCGCCATCCTGTTTACGATGATAAGAATGTCAGACCTGTGATATACATTTGCAGTGTAGCTGTCATGTGAATTTTACGGTGATATACTGTATTTAGATAATTGTATACAGCTCATTAAACCTCAACTTGTATGATTCTGACCCGGCTTCCAGTTCTATGGATAATAAGCATGTGGACCTGAGCTACTGGTGCAAGCCGTTTAATTTGCTAATTTTAAATGCTTTCCTGCCGGCGAAACAGAACACTTTGTGGGCAATTTATAAAGCTTTGCGCCTGAATTAATGACTTAATTGCAGTTAGTTGTACCTAGCAACACTCCATTCTGGCCATGTCCTTTCTGAGCTATTTATATGGGGAACAGATGTTCCTGCCATCCAGGTCACTTTCCTTTGGTTATATATTACATTCATATCATGGAAAAATCGTCTGAGGAGGTTGGGGCAATCCTGCTTCTTTAAAACAATACCATCCAGATGCAAAATGTTTATAGAGTTTTGGGGTTTTTTTGTATTTTTTTGGGGGGGGAGTGAAGGGTCGTTTTTGTTTGTTAGTGGTTTATGGATCCAAAATTGAGCAGGCAGTATGAAAGGGAGAAAGTATGTGCCGATTTCCATATGCCCCCTATTACTGAATATTTGCCATGTAAAAAAGTTGCAGCACCAGGTGCAACATAGAGTACTATTGCTAGGAGTGCAAAGGTCAGTGTGAAAAGGCAAGATTTGAGATTGGAGCACCTTGTGTTGTTGTGACAGGGCTCAACAACCATATGAGTGCAGTGAGGATCAGCCTTAAATTGACTGGTTGTCACATCTTAAAGGGGGTTGTCTGAGTTCTGAAAAAAAATAGCACTGTAAATCTGATGGGCAGCAATATATAACTAAGCTAAGCAAGTTTTAGGCAAAAAAAATATATATATATACATTTCCTTATTTCCCTGGTTCTCTTCTGGCCTTTGTTTACCTGTAGTAATAACAATCTCTGCCCCTCCCCCTGCTCTGCAAAGGGAGTGAATACAAGTGCTACCATGAGTGATATGTCTGTCTGCTGGGATACTCAGCAGCATGTTGTATGTGTAGGGCTACAAGTGCCAGCTGTACAATGATACTGCTGATGCGCACAGGATCTTTCCCCTACCTGTTCTTGTGCAATACTCTACTCAGATCTTCTTTAGTCTGTCAGCTCCTGTGCCCAGTATTTATCTCCTCACTGCCTGCAGCTACTGTAGTAAAGCCTTCAGAGTCTGTGCTGGCTGAAGGGGTTAAAATCTTATCTGAAAGAATCCAGGAAGAGAGGCAGTGCAGGGGGGTGTGGCCAGCACAGTGACGTCTCCTGTACAGACTGTTATCTGATCTCTGAGGCTTGTGCACGAAACATCAGCAGAGCAGGGAGAGAAGCTGACATCACAGGTCATGTGACCCTCAGTGAAATCTGAGAACGGGGCCACTGAATTTACATTTGCCTAGTTAGAAGCATACAAGGACAAAAAATTACTTGGACAACCCCTTTAACTCATCCCAGAAGGGTTCTGGACGCTGGACGAAGTCAGTGATGCAGAGAGGGAGGCTGGTGACAACATCCAGTCAGGCAGAAGAAGGCAAGGGCACCGGCCACAAGTGGTTTATTGATTCAACAAATGATGCATTTCAGAGACACCTCCTTCTTCAAGAAAAGTTGGAGGTATCTCCAACTTTATCTAAAAAAGGGGGTTTGTTGGATCAATAGAGACTTCTAGGCCGGCACCCGTGCCTTCTTTTGACTGGGGGTTGTGACCAGCCTCTCTCTACACATCATTATTGAATACTTGTCACACTAAATGCTTCTGATTTATAATTGGAATTAATTATTAATTATTACTGCACTGTGATTTTTTTGTTTTTGTTTTTATCTCTGCATTTCAAATGCTATAACTTTTTACTTTTCTATCAACTTTTTGTTTGTGGGAAGAGTTGTATTTTTTATATCACCATTTTCAGATACATCTTATGGATTGTATAAAGAAAAGTCAGCAATTTTACCATAGTTTTTTTGAGTTTTGTTTTTATGGTGTTTCCCATGGTCACAATAGACACAATAGAAAACTGATCCGTCCCCATTGACTTTCAGTGGAGTTAATAACGGATCTGTCTTGGCTATGTTAAAGATAACACAACGCATGCAGATGGTTGTATTATCAGGAACGGAAGCATTTTTGCTGATTCCTGCAGGATCCAGCAAAAACACTAGTGTGAAAGTAGCCTGAGTGACATAAAAAATGTATTATTTTTGTGGGTCAGTATGATTATTATAATAACAAATTTATATATTTTTTTATGTTTTTTTACTTTTGCACACAATTTCTTTTGTTGCCTAATTCAAAGATCCATCTCTACATTTTTTGCATGAGCAAGCTGCAGTTTAATCGGTGCCATTTTGGAGTAACATACGTTTTGACCACTTTTTATTGAGATTCATGAGACTAAAATAACAAAAAATTCATTTTTTTAACACTTTTTTTTTCTTCAATGTCCCACTAGGGAACTTGAACATGTGATCATCTGAGAGCTCTTATATTTCACTGCAATACTTCTGTACTGCACTGTATTAGTTCAATGATATAATGTTAATTTCAGATACATCTGGGATCTCTCCTGCAGCAGCTCTTCTTCTTCTCTTACTTCCTGCATTGAATGTCAGGTCTGGTTTATAGTCACTACTACCACTTTTGCAACCATTTTTCAACTTCGTTTAAGCAACTTTAAATAGACTTGCTTAAAATTCTCCTGTTGTTTTGTGTATACAACTCCTTTATGTGTTTGTGTCACCATGGTTACAGACTACAAACAAACCCTGTGTAGTCTGATCCTGCAATTATGTGTTACTCCCTTCCACCTACAAGTGCATCTCAATAAATTGGAATATCATCAAAACTTTTTTTTTCCCCAGTAATTCAATTCAAAAAGTGAAACACATATATTATATAGAGTCATTACAAACAAAGTGAACTTTTTTCAAGTGTTTATTTTTGGTAATGTTGATGATTATGGCTTACAGCCAAGGAAAACCCAAAAGTCATTATCTCAGAAAATTAAAATAATTAACCCAAACACCTGCAAAGGCTTCCTAAGCTCCTAAGCCTTTAAAAAGGTCCCTTAGTCTGGTTCAGTAGGTGACACAATCATGGGGAAGACTGCTGACTTGACAGGTGTCCAGAAGGTTGTCATTGACACACTCTACAAGGAGGGTAAGCCACAAAAGGTCATTACTAAAGAAGATGGCTGTTCACAGAGCGCTGTATCAAAGCATATTAATGGAAAGTTGAGTGGAAGGGAAAAAGAGTGGTAGAAAAAGGTGCACAAGCAACAGGGAGAACCACAGCCTTGATAGGATTGTTAGGAAAAGGCCTTTCCTAAATTGGTTGAAAGATGCACTTGTAGTTCTTACTAACATTACATTCAATAATTTACTGAACTGGTTATTGAGAGGAACACAGCAATCCTCACGAACACCACAGGGAATCAAAATTCAGAGATCAACCTGCAATAAGCAGCGGATGGGTGTTCCACATCATGGGCTAAACCAGACATCTTGACTCAACTATCCAAGCGGTGATGTATTCCAATATTGTAAACTTTTGGGTAATCTAACCTTTGTTTGCCAGGATCAACAGACCTTGATAAGTGGGTCTTCTCTGTCGTAGACAGTTTCTATGTTGTACTCTTGACAAACCAATGAAACTAATAGACTTTACACCTCATCCCCCACTTCCTTTTGCAATTAGCTCAAGGTAATTTAGGGATGTCTAAGGCAATGCTATTGAGTGGGGTGACCATTATCAGGGTACCTGCTCTGCAGTTGTCAGGGAAGTCTAAGGTTGACCTACCAAGGTTAGTACAGACCTCTGAGTGCTGATATTGTGTTCACCTGCCAGCCTCCCATAGCTGCGCCCCTGACATTGCACATTTCTTTGTACCCTACCTCATTACTACAATCTTAACTCTGTACTAAAGTGACCTAAAGAACACGTGTGTCTCAAAATAGTGCAAATAAATTGTAAAATATGTTACACACAGTCAATATTATCTCCTGCTAATATTTATTTAAAAAAAGACCTGGACATAGTTTAGCGGGTACAGAGTTTTTAACATTATATGACACCGTTAATTGTGTCAAAAAATAACATGATGGCAAATTAGATAATTTATACAGAAATAAATCATTTCATCCCCTTGTTTTCCCCTACGTCCCTCTACTGACCTAAAAATATTCATGCGCCAGCGCTGGCTTATTGTAGAGGAAGAGATGTGTATGTGGCCACGTTCAAGTCAAATCTTCTGGAGCAATCTACATAAAATAATTCCTCACCATCAAATCAATTATTAGGTTGGTAAAATTAGTTCAGTTGGTCCTGAACCCAAAGAAATTTTCTTCTACAAGACAATAGTTGCATGTAACAAAGATATTAAATCATCTCATGGCCACCAAGTGGTGAAACAAAGTTTCAGGGGTGTACAGTATTTAGGCCATTTGGTGTTGGTTCATGTTTATTGTGGGGTAAAGCAGAAATTGTCCAGTTTCTCATTGTTGATATTCTGCAACAGTGTGCTAAGTGACATATAACTGGCCCATGACATGTAAAGGAAATGATCTAATGAGAATATATGAATATTCTCTTTAAGTCAGCTAGTTTGCTTAATTTACCCATTCTGTTAGGTGTCTATCAAGAAAAGACCTTATTGGTTCAGAAGGTTCCAAAGCAGTCACCATCAGCAGAAGTTCTAGGCTAAAGCCTGTATAGCGGAAATGATGGATACAAGCAGCGCACAATGGGTACTACTGAATTCTAATAAGGTTTTTTGGACTCTGTAGTGGTTTCCATCGTTTTGATGGGAAGATTTTCACTGTATGGTGTCATGGTTACACCACATATCTGCTGGAATCCTGCAGTCTGGGTGGAGGATGAGTGCCACATGACTCATATAGCCACTTCCCGGGCCAGCTGCCAGAACTTTGTGTCCCATGATACAGTCTGAAGCTTGGCTGCTAGGCTTCTTTCTGTCAATATTAATGTCTATTCATTGGATCACTCCCTGTAGCACTGCAAGGGTTAATTCCCTTCAATTTTTTAACCTAACCCCTTCCCTTCAGCCCATGGCCCTTCGGACGCCCCTCTCTTGCCTCTAACTGTGCTACCTGAGGCGATTGCCCCTGGCCTCATTGGTGGTGCACCCCTGCTTGCATGCTAGACCTTGTAAAAGAGCTTTATTCTGTTTGTCTTTGTACCAACTTCTGCTTGTTTCCTGGATTCTGTCTGCCATCTGACCTGACCCGTGTCTGTTCACCATACTGATCTTGAGTTGCCTGCTATGACATTTGGATTGTTTCAAGGATTTGCATTAACTCTGCCAGCCCTGACCTCTGCCTGTTTTCTAACCGTGTATTGCCTGATCCCTCTGTGCTTGGAACCGGTGTCTCTGATTCCTATGAGTCAGCAGCCAACCACACATGGGCTATTAAAAGAGATAGAGGCCCGGCAGCTCCCCTGCAGTGAGAATCAGATCCCAGTATAGAGGTTAAAGGGTGAAAACTAGCAAACTGCCTGGATAACACCCTCAGGGCGAGCCCGAAAATCAAACTGGCTGGTGGGCACAGTGGGTCCCCACTCACTGCTTATAACAATGAGTTATTTGTAATGGATCATCTCCAGTCATGGGTTATTTGTAAAGAACCATCTTCAGTCATGGGCTATTTAATGAATGATCTCTAGTCATGGATTTTTGATGGATCATCTCCAGTCATGAGTTATTTGTAAAGGATTATCTCCAGTCATTGGTTATTTGAAATTCATCATCTCTAGTCATGAATTATTTGATAGATAATTCCCAGTCATGGGGTTTTGTTTGTAATGGATCATCTCCAGTCCTGGTTTATTTGTAATGGATTGTCTCCAGTCATGGATTGTTTGTAATGTATTATCTCCAGTCAATAGTTATTTGTAATGGATCATGTGCAGTCATAGTTTTTTTTTGTAATTGAACATCTAAAGTCAAGGATTATTAGTGGTGGATCATCTCCAGTCTATTTGCAATGGATCATTTCCAGCCATAGGTTATTTGCAATGGATTATCTATACCTAAATCCACATTGAATTAAAAAAAACTACTAATAGTAGCTCTAATACTTAATGTTATCAGATAAAAACTGTTAGCAGGAATCCATGCTAATCACCTTAAATCATATATAGGTCAGGAGTTTTGGATGTTCTGTATAAGGATAACTGCATGGATTTCTGGGCTCTCCTCAAGCCAAGCAGGAGGCATCAAGCTAATTTCCTTTTCCAGTATTCAGAACTAGTTCAATCCAATATGTCTGATATCTTCCTGTGGCGCAGAAATATCAGTTTTCTTGGAACATTGGATTCAAAGCTGTTGAGCTTCCAGAAGACAGGTTTATTCACCTGGCTCATAGCAAAATATACACTCCGGATTCTGTTCTTCAACGGGTTCAACTTGAATGGTGACTGAATGGAAGGGGAAGTTGTCAAATATGTTCTTTGTTACATCCTTTAAAATTCTTATAGATTCTTCACAAACATCTTAAAAATGATAAATAACACAGATTATATATATTATATAGTAAATAGGGTTTAAAAAATTAGCACAGCCATGATAAACAGAAGCTATGATCAAGGGCGGATTGGCCATAGACCCTACAGGGAAATTTCCCGGTGGGCCGATGCCCCCAGAGTTCTCAACAGTAATTAACGTTGTGAGATTCAGGTACTCATGGATCTGGCAGTGACCACACATGCCCTCCTGAATTCAACTGCTGTGGCCTGTTTCTCACCTCCTAAGCCCCCTGCTCCATAGCTTAATCATAGACAACTGGAGAAAATGGCATCTATTGATGGCCACCACAGAGGGGCAACTTTTGGGCCAGTATATTGTGTTGCACTTTGGTATTTGGTTCAGCTGAGATGGTATTTTGCACTATGGTATTGTTGGCCCCACCTTCTCTTAAGTTGGACCTGCCCACAACATGGGGCCACTTAAAGTTTTTTTTTTTTTCCAGGGCCACTTTAAGTTCCCAGTCTGCCCCTGGCTATAATGACTCTGTGAACATATCCTTAGTAGACTATAAAACTCTAGAGAGATAGTAAACTGTCTCTTGCTTTTTTCCAGAAGCCGCACCACTCTTGTTGATTGGATATATCTGGTACTACAGCTCAGCACCATTCATATAAACTGTGAATGAGCGTCAATACCAGATAATCTATAGATAAAAATAATCTAAACAGATGGCTGCTCACCAATCCTTTCCATATACAGGACACAACAATGACTTCATTTAAAGTGCATTTACATCTTCAGATAAAGTGCATCATCACAGTTTCGCAGCACAAATTCATACTCATTATCCATAGAAATTGAAAAAAACGCAGCATCTGAATACAGTCCAAGATAATCCATTAGTACTTATCCATTCATGGAGCCCGTTCAGCTCAGGTGGAGAAGCTTCGTGTTCACACATGCAGTGTGCAACGTTTCGGGGGTCACGCCCCTTCCTCAGGCCACCTTGGCTCACCAATCCTACTTGATATATGAAAGGGATTTATGGGCGCTCAAAATTAATGTGGTAAATAAACTCAAAAAACACTGACTCACAAAAAAAAATCCCTTCTGTATTGATAACATATTAAATAAATACATAAAGGTCAGCTAGAACATAAAAAACATGCATAAATCCTGGTTCACCAGTTCACTACAGGGCTCTTGCAGTTAACCAATAAATAGCAAACAATAAAAATGATAAAATATATTACACTGCAGCTATATAAATTGGTAGTTATATCATATTGATAGGACAATGCGTTTTGCATTTGCAAATGCATTTTGTGGTGACAGGTTCTCTTTAGGATTTTAAGGATTTTCTGGGATTTAACTTCTGATGACCTATCCTTAGGACAGGTCATCAGTATTTGATCGGTGGGGGTCCGACACCCGGGACCCCTGCCGATCAGCTGTTTGAGAAGGTACCAGCGCTTATGTGAGTGCCACTACCTTCTCCCCGCTCACCAAGCACAGCGCCGTACATTGTACAGTGGCTGCGCTTGGCATCGCGCTCAGCCCCATTCACATGAATGGGGCTGAGCCGCTCCTAGGCCACGTGATCGATGAACGTGATGTCACTGGCCTAGGAAAAGCTGAGAAAAGGCCTCAGCACTCATGGGAGCGCCGGTGCCTTCTCAAAAAGCTGATCGGCGGGGGTCCTGGGTGTCGGACCCTCACCAATCAGATACTGATGACCTATCTGGTCAGACATAACTCTTGTATAAAGTCCTATTCACATGCAGTCAGTTATTTCATGTATTTGATCCAAATAGTTAGATTTCAGATCCCTTGGTATCCAAATCAGTTAGTGTGCCAGTCCTTGTATCATACAAATGAAATGAGGTACCAATAGCGACAAATAGCTGTAGCTGTTATATTACACAGTGTCCTGCTCGCATATAAGGCATTTTTTTCATATATATTCTAAACAGTTGAGTTCCTATTGCAACAACACTACCAACCTGGCAGTCATCCTCATTATCCAGTAACACTGCTCATCTAGAGGTGGTAAGCGCACTGTCGCGCTACTGACTGGACAGTTATCATTATTATCTGGTCTATATACTGTGGAACCTAGACCAATATAAAACTTACATTTTTGGAATCTAATTATCAGTTTCTAGTACTGGATTGTATCTACTATCAACCCTTTTTTTATTAACATTTGGTTTTGTTAACTATTTACAGAACTTTTCATTCAGTATACAAATATAATGTATATATGTGGTATCATTTGTTATTTGATATAACAGCTATTTGATCAAAGTAACTATTTTATGGAAACATTTAGAACTCATGAAATCATGTGATATATATATATATATATATATATATATATATATATATATATACAGTACAGACCAAAAGTTTGGACACACCTTCTCATTCAAAGAGTTTTCTGTATTTTGATGACTATGAAAATTGTAGATTCACACTGAAGGCATCAAAACTATGAATTAACACATGTGGAATTATATACTTAACAAAAAAGTGTGAAACAACTAAAAATATGTCTTATATTCTAGGTTCTTCAAAGTAGCCACCTTTTGCTTTGATTACTGCTTTGCACACTCTTGGCATTCTCTTGATGAGCGTCAAGAGGTAGTCACCTGAAATGGTATTCCAACAGTCTTGAAGGAGTTCCCAGAGATGCTTAGCACGAGTTGGCCCTTTTGCCTTCACTCTGCGGTCCAGCTCACCCCAAACCATCTTGATTGGGTTCAGGTCTGGTGACTGTGGAGGCCAGGTCATCTGGCGTAGCACCCCATTACTCTCCTTCTTGGTCAAATAGCCCTTACACAGCCTGGAGGTGTGTTTGGGGTCATTGTCCTGTTGATAAATAAATGATGGTCCAACTAAATGCAAACCGGATGGAATAGCATGCCGCTGCAAGATGCTGTGGTAGCCATGCTGGTTCAGTATGCCTTCAAGTTTGAATAAATCCTCAATAGTGTCACCAGCAAAGCACCCCCACACCATCACACCTCCTCCTCCATGCTTCACGGTGTGAACCAGGCATGTAGAGTCCACCCGTTCACCTTTTCTGCGTCGCACAAAGACACGGTGGTTGGAACCAAAGATCTCAAATTTGGACTCATCAGACCAAAGCACAGATTTCCACTGGTCTAATGTCCATTCCTTGTGTTCTTTAGCCCAAACAAGTCTCTTCTGCTTGTTGCCTGTCCTTAGCAGTGGTTTCCTAGCAGCTATTTTACTATGAAGGCCTGCTGCACACAGTCTCCTCTTAACAGTTGTTGTAGAGATGTGTCTGCTGCTAGAACTCTGTGTGGCATTGACCTGGTCTCTAATCTGAGCTGCTGTTAACCTGCGATTTCTGAGGCTGGTGACTCGGATGAACTTATCCTCCGCAGCAGAGGTGATTCTTGGTCTTCCTTTCCTGGGGCGGTCCTCATGTCAGCCAGTTTCTTTGTAGCGCTTGATGGTTTTTGCGACTGCACTTGGGGACACTTTCAAAGTTTTCCCAATTTTTCGGACCGATTGACCTTCATTTCTTAAAGTAATGATGGCCACTCGTTTTTCTTTACTTAGCTGCTTTTTTCTTGCCATAATACAAATTCTAATAGTCTATTCAGTAGGACTATCAGCTGTGTATCCACCTGACTTCTGCCCAACACAACTCATGGTCCCAACCCCATTTATAAGGCAAGAAATCCCACTTATTAAACCTGACAGGGCACACCTGTGAAGTGAAAACCATTTCAGGTGACTACCTCTTGAAGCTCATCAAGAGAATGCCAAGAGAGTGCAAAGCAGTAATCAAAGCAAAAGGTGGCTACTTTGAAGAACCTAGAATATAAGACATATTTTCAGTTGTTTCACACTTTTTTGTTAAGTATATAATTCCACATGTGTTAATTCATAGTTTTGATGCCTTCAGTGTGAATCTACAATTTTCATAGTCATGAAAATACAGAAAACTCTTTGAATGAGAAGGTGTGTTCAAACTTTTGGTCTGTACTGTACACGCTCAGCTATTCAGCTGTCCGGACAACTCCTCTGCTGAACCTTGTTCTAGCTCCTTGCACCCGAAAATCCAGTTCCTGTTTTCCTGATTGACTCTACACTTTTTTTCTTTCATTGGACACCCTATTTAAGTCTAGCCTTGCACTTCCTTGCCAGATTATTGTGCTCCCAGCCTTTAGTCAAGCCCCTTCATCTGCATGCTCCTTCATACGGATATTGTTGTTCCTGGGTACCAACTTCGGCTTCACCTGACCCCACACCCTGACGCCATTAGTTCGTTACACAATGTTTATTTTTTGCCCAAACAACATGATACAGCTAACAGTCACTTGGATGAAGCCAAAGCACACGAAGCATAACACAAAAACATCACATAAACACCTGTTCATCTGAGCGCTAAGTGTACAAAGGATTCTCTCTCATCTATGCTTTCAGAACGTAAGGGGGATCAGGCTTTGCACAGCCACATGGCCAAACAGTCACCATGCTCTGACACTTATAAAGGCCCTGAGACCTTTAGTTATTCCCGAGTAACAATCCCAATAGCCAGACCTGGGGTCGCCTGTACTGGAGTGGGGGTGGAATGGTAGGTTCCTCTACTAAAACCTACATAACTACCATTCCCAAAAAATCCAGCCCATAAACAAAGTCTGAATAAATCAGCTCCAGCAAACTACACTTTGCTAAAACAAATACTGCTTTCTGGATTCCTTCATTTGTATAATACAAGGACTGGCACACTAACTGATTCAGTTACATAGTGATCTTACATAGTTATTTGGATCACATACATGAAATAACGCGCCGCATCTGAATAGGACTTTATACATGAGTTATATTTGACCAGACAAACTACTTTGCATGCAGTACCTGGCAAATAATTGTTTAAATAAACTGTAATAGCATATGGAATAACAGAACTATGTTTTATTGAAGGATCAAAGGACACTGATAACCTGTGAAAGACGCATTGTCCTATCAATGTAATATAACTACCAATTCACTGTGCCTTGAAAAATTATTCATACAGTTCCTCTTGCACTTTTCTACATTTTTTCACGTTACACCCACAAACTTCAATTTATTTTATAAGGATTTTATGTGATAGAACAACACAAAGTAGCATGTATGTGTGAAGTGAATCTGGTTTGATCTAAACCATTCCATTGTAGCTCTGGCTGTATGTTTAAGATTGTTGTCCTGCTGGAAGGTGAATCTCTGCCCCAGTCTAAAGTCTTTTACAGCCTCTTTTCCAGATCTTCTTTTCCAGGATTGCCCTGTATTTAGCTCCATCCATCTTCCCATCAACTTCCCTGTTCATTCTGAAGAAAAGCATCCCCATAGCATGATGCTGCCACCACCATGTTTCACAGTGGGGATGGTGTGTGCAGGGTGATGTGCAGTGTTAGTTTTCCACCACACATAGTGTTTTGCATTTAGGCCAAAAAGTTGAACTTTGGTCTCATCTTACCAGAGCACCTTCTTTCACATGTCTGCGGTGTCCCCTACATGGCATGTGGCAAATTGCAAATAGGACTTCTTATGACTTTGTGGAGTACATGACTAATAGTTGTCCTGTGGATAGATTCTCCCACCTGAGCTATGTATCTTTGGAGCTCCTACAGAGTGGCCATGGGCATCTTGGCTGTTTCTCTAATTAGTGCTCTTCTTTCCTGGGTTATCAGTTTAGGTGGATGGCCATGTTTTGGTAGGTGGCAGTTGTGTCATATTCTTTCCATTTTTGGATGATGGATTTAACAGAGCTCCTTGAGATATTCACAGCTTGGGATATTTTTTATAACCTAATCCTGCTTTACACTTCTCCACAACTTTATTCCTGACCTGTCTGGTGTGTTCCTTGGTTTTCCTGATGCTGTTTGATCACTAATGTTCTCCAGCAAACCTCTGAGGCCTTCACAGAACAGCTGTAGTTATACTGAGAATACATTACACACAGGTGGACTCTATTTACTAATTAGGTGACTTCTGAAGGCAATTGGTCACACTGGATTTTATTTAGGGGTATCAGAATACATGTAGCTGAATACAAATGCACGCCACATTTTTATTTATTAAATATTTTGAGACCCATGTATCATTTTCTTTTCACTTCACACATACTTGCTACTTTGTGTTGGTCTATCATATAAAATCTCAAAAATACATATATGTCTCTGGGTGTAATTTGAAAAAAGGTGGAAAAGTTCAAGAGGTATAAATACTTTTTCAAAGCAAGGTAAATAGCTCCACTGAAGTGGTTAACTGTGAGTGCCCTGTGATAAATAATTGGACCAGGATTTATGCATATTTTTATGTTTTGATTGATTTTTACGTATTTATTTATTCACTTTTTTTTTTTTTACAAATATATAGTATTAAAACAAAAAGGATTTTTTGTTGAGTCAGTGGTGACTTTTCGGACTCTACAAAGCCTCTTATGTACCGTATATATGAGTGATGGCTTGCCAGCTACAGACATTTTGCAGTGGCAGACAGGTCACTCAGAACCTAAGCCATTGTATTTTCTGATAGAAAAATCCCATAGCGGAGCAGCCAGTCTCAGCGGTAAAGCACATTGTGATGAAAGCTGTGGTAGGGTTGAATGACAGGTAAAGCATTGGGATAAAAGCACAAAAAATGGCTTTATTGGCCAACAATTGAACTTTTGTTCCATACACACATACATTTACTGACCTGTGGCAACATGAACTGAGAGGATGACTTGGTTCATTGTTAAAGCCATGAGATGTAGGCTGTGTACCGATTTAACCCCTTTCACTGCAAGAATACTCTGCTTTACAGCACTGTAATTAATCTCTTGTGGGACTCCTGTAGGGCAAAATGATGTCCTGTAAGACACTTAGTGATAATGACATGTTTTACGGATCGGTCATGGGACTTCATATCGGCTACCCGTAAAAGTTCCACAAGGTAAGTTTAGCCATGCAAAACACACAATCCGATACTAAATTTAATCAATCTGTAGTTTATTTCCAAAACATCCCATCTTAAAAAATATTGGTAGGGTATGCCACTCCTTTATGTGGCGCCGTGGTTCAGGGGAAAACTGTGAAGGGGACAAAGTGCTGCATTACTACCCAGAGCTTGAACCCCTATTGATCCTGAGAATGAAGGAGCCACACCACTCATGTAGCTATTTTTTCCTCTTCATCTACCATTAGCTTTAAAGCTGGGTGGACAGGGGTGCTGCTGTGCAGGAAGAGGAATGAAGAGGTGCAGTGCTACACCAGAGGTCGATTCCCCCAGAGATTAAAAAGTGATGGCATATCCTAACGATACGCCATTGTCATGTGCCACCCATGTCTCATGGATATATTTAGTAATGAGCGAAGTATTCAAAAATTCGATTTGGTTGCTTTGCTGAATTTTACAAAAATTTTAGCTAAGTAATTCGTCACAAAGCGCATTTCTTTGTAAGTAGTGGGTGCAATGACAGGGAGCAGTGATGCACCACTCCCGTTCATTGTACTCTTCAGATGCCACATTCATAGTATGATCATGGCATCTGGCATTGATATAACAGTGTAAAATTAAAAAAAGAAATTAATAAAATCATGCTTACCTCATCCATTTAATCATGAAAAGCCAGCCGCCATCTTGATTGAAGATCTAGCGCCAAATCTCGTGCGGTCCACAATGAAGGTCATCATGCTGGCCAGCATGGTGATGTCATACATCACCGCACACAGGATTTTGGGCGAGATCTCAAGATGGCGGCAGCTGGCTCTTTGTGATTAAATGAATGAGGAAAATATGATTTATTTTATTTTTTACCACCATCCAGGGAAAATCAATTCGCTACCACGAAGCTCAAAGAAATTGAATTTTCCCTGAAATTTAGATCAAATTTGATTTTGTGGAGTTTGATTCGCTCAACAAAAATCACAGAAAAAAGATGAACAAAGATAAAAAAAAAACATCCTGCACGATATGGTAAATAATTGCGGATGTCAGTGGCTAATTGTGCAGAGTCTGCGCTCCTGGACATAGATGCCCAACGGCATAGATACGTTTAGCGTAGGACCTGCCTGACCTGAGACCACCGTGGCGCTGGTAGGCACAGATGTGTTTTGATCAAAATATATTGGCTAAGATCTCGGATTTTATCACATCAGAATGAGGGCTTAGTCTGTATATATTGTTTGCATCTATTTTGTGCATTAAAACATTTTTTTCTGTGATTTATTTTTATAAATGTAGCCACTGACATCTGCAATTATTTATTATATCGTGCAGGATGTTTTTTGTATCTTTGTTTATCTTTTTTCTGTGATTTTTGTTTGGTTTATAATCAAGAGTAAGTAGCGCTGGTCAATCCAGACAACCATATTGTCTCATGAATCTTACACTTGCTGCCTTGTTATCAAGTCAGAACAGCCATCACTTTAAATATTACTTCATTATAAATATATTCCCAAATACCTATCATTAGTTATATCTGTTTGTTTTTTCTAGGGAGCAATCATTAGGAGAAATAAAATGTCCACCGTCCTATTAGCCTTGGTAAAAGGCTGCCTCATCCTCCTCTCTGCTCTGCCTGTCAGGGATTATGATCCTGAATAACGCTGATAAGATCTTCAGCTGAATCTCTGAAGGAAAGGAACTCAGGACAGGACAGACTGTGGTAATAGAGACTGCATACAAATGATGCTGCTCATTACTCACATCTCCACCGTCCTCTCTGTACTTCATATCTCCTCATGAACTCCATTCCTACAGAGATTCAGCTGAAGCTCATATTAAACTGTATTCAGGATCATAATCCCTGACAAGCAGAGCAGAGAGGAGGATGAGGCAGCTCTTGTCCTCCTGTGTGATTAGGACAGGTTTTGTGTGTACTAATAGGACAGCGGCCATTTTATTTCTCCTAATGATTACTTCCTAGACAAAACAAGCTATTATAACTAATGAAAGGTATTTGGGAATATATTTATAATAAAGTAATATTTAAGTGTTTTCATTTTCTTAATTCCCTTAGAACCCCTTTAAGTTCAGGATATATAGGCTTCTGGCTGCTCTTGTCCTGAATCAACAGTTTGAGCTTGGTTAATACTAATGGGGCACATCTGGTGAGTATACTTTGAAAGAACCTGTAGCAGCTTGCAGGAAAAGCCACTGCTGAAATGTGCACCACCAGAAATGGGATGGCACTTAGGGCATGGTACAATAAGACTTCACTAATCTGAAATTTATAGGAGCAGTAATAATATTGTAAAGTTAGATGGGATAAAGACTAGACACATACTGTAATTGCACAAGAAAGGGAAAAAATGTCTAGTGGGTTGCACCAAATATATCACGTGTGCACCATTTTGTTTTCGATCTTGAACAGGATTGTAACTGCAAGACCTTTAAGCCCTTTAAGTCATCATATTCATATAAACAGGACTTATGTGGGAACAGTATTATGAGGAGTAACTGAAGAATATTGAGCTTGACACATTTAGCATAAGACTGCTGCTGGTAGTGATTTGGAAGATGTCCAGAAAATGTTTAAAAAAAGATTCTGGTAAGCAACCCTCAGAATATTGTGCCTTACCATACTTGATATTGTCATGCATCACAAATCTATATGCCTGCCTCATGTGAAGATTATAGTTGTCTAAATAATATGACAATGATGTTTACGCTTACCTTCCATTAACACAAGTAGAACGTCTCGTAGAACGGTAATAGTTGTGGCCAGCACAAAAATGGAGAAAATAAATGTGCAGATTGGGTCGGCGATCTTGTACTGTGGCTAAAATATAAAATTAATATTGTTACTATTATTATTATGTTCTGATTTCTTTAAAACTTTATATACACACATACATTCTGATACTATAGGACTTATATAGATGTTTGATAGACACATGAAATTGTTGGAATTTGGAGTCGTATCCAGCAGACTTGATAAACCACCAGCTTTTTAGCAGTATTCACATTAAAAAAATGCACATCATTGGGGCAGTCTTAACGTGTTTCTACCATACAATTGTCTTAATTATAGACTACCTCTATGACTAAGACCGTTGTATGGTCGAAACGCTTCAAGACTGCTCCAATGATGTGCTGTTCTTAATGTGAATACTAAAATAAAGCTGATGTTTTATCAAGTCCGCTGGATCCGTCCCTGTAATGGTTACTGTTGTTTTGGGCTTGGACTGGCTGGGGATCAGTAACAGGACTTACCATTTTCCACCCCCTTCGGGTGCCGGATTTTCCCTGTCTTCACATGAAATTCCCACCAGCCCCTAACCCAGTCCACTGTTTTTCTATTTTTCTCTTGCCACTTGCTTGTAACTTGCTTTTAAGAACAATAATCCATGACTTGTCCACTATCTTTGTAAAAATCAAATGTTGTTGGCAGTAGTTCTGGTAACTACATTTCTCGTAATGCCTTACTTAAAGGGGTTCTCCGGGAATTAAGAAAATGAAAATACTTAAATATTACTTTATAATAAATATATTCCCAAATACCTTTCATTATTTATTATGGCTTGTTTTTTCTAAGGAGAAATCATCGGGGGAAACAAAATGGCCGCCGTCCTACCAGTACCTGTCCTAATCACACAGGACAACAAGTTACTTCACAACACTGTGGTAAAGAACTTCCTCATCCTCCTCTCTGCTCTGCTTGTCAGGGATTATGTACAGCTGATAAGAACAACAGAAGTACAGAGAGGATGGACAGGACAAACTGTGGTAATGTGAGGTTGTGGTAATGGAGACTGCATATGTGTTGCTGCTAATTAGCCACACCTCATTAGCCACACCTCATTAGCCACACCTCATTAGCCACACCTCTCTGTACTTCATGTCTCCTCAACATTCCCACAGAACAGAGAGGAGGATGAGGCAGCTCTTTGCCTCAATATTGTGAAGTAACTTGTCCTTTCCTGTGATTAGGACAGGTTTTATGTGTACTAATAGGACGGCAGCCATTTTATTTCTCCTAGTGATTGCTCCCTAGACAAAACGAGCCATTATAACTAATGAAAGGTATTTGGGAATATATTTATCATAAAATAATATTTAAGTATTTTCATTTTCTTAATTCCCGGACAAAGTATCACATAGGGAATTGTGGCCAGATCACATCTAACATGAGCAATAGTTCTGTAGCCCATTCCATATTTCATCCGGGTGCTAAGGAACCATAAATGCAAGTCTATTGCACAGGAGAGGCTATAGACCGTGTCCTGTGCAGCAGCATGCATGTCACAGGCAATATGCAAACTCCAGCCCACTGCAGGGAGGGACAGATATGACTGGTTGGGCAATAGCCTTATACCATCTACAGAATGCAACCTGAAGAAGATAGTGACAACAGAAGAAGTTAACAATGCTAAGAACATTTGGGGTTGTCACCCACTGCATTCCAATATTGCAATGCAACAACCCAGACACATTCTGCATGGTATTATAATATTCAGAAATCTAGAAGAGACAGCAGTGGCACGAGACATCATGCCTACAATCGAGAATTCATACCAGAAACAATGTTTTACATTGGAGTATCACTTTAATCAAATTGAAAGATCACCATCCTCCATTGAACTCAACCATAGACACTTTTATGTTATTTTGGGATCTTCAGAGCTAAAGTTTTTATCCTATTCTAATAGAAAATTCCCAATGTAATATTACATTATAAGAAGAAGAGAAGTGCACGGAAATATGTTGCTTCCTTTTTCATGTATTATAAGAGAAAGCACAGGACCTAGAAATAATTTCCAAATTATTTCCTTTATCCATGCGCTATTATAAACTGACCTTGAAATATATGATGAGTGCGCTAATGAGCACACTGATGCTCTGAAACAGGTCTCCAATGACATGGATGAAGGCGGCACGTATACTGGCATTAGTCTGAGGCTTGTAATCAGGTGCCATATGTTGATGCTGACCTCCTGAGTGACTGTGACCATGTCCTGTATTATGCAGGACCAAAGCCAAGCTGTCAAGTCATAACAAGGAGAAGCAGTCATGAGCAAAATGCTAGAATTGTTATAAGCTGGATGTTCAGGATCGGATTTAGCGGGAAGAAAGGTTTCTAGAAAGTTTGGAAAACTGAACTTGTAAACATGAGTAAGAATATTTAGTTCAACATTCACATTTAAAATTATTATTGTTATTAATATGTTATTATTATTATTAGAGATGAGCGAGTAGTGTTCGATCGAGCTGGTATTCGATCGAATACTACGATATTCGGCGTACTCGATTTAATTCGAGTATAACGGCGATGGCGCACCTAGAATTCGTTTCCCCTCCCACCTTCCCTGGCGCTCTTTTTCCACCAATCACCATGCAGGGGGGGTATGACAGGCACGCTGAGCACGCTGGCAGCGCGAAAACGGCGTCTACATGCATTGGCTGGAAAAACCATGTGACCTCGAATATTAAAAACTCAGCTCTTCCTGCTCGTACGCATATGCTGCGTGAACTTAGTCAGGGACAGAGGCTGGAGAAGGGAGAGACAGATTTTAGCTGTTGGACAGGCAGGAGCGTGATTAAAAGCCCTTATCAGGGCTACTACAGTGGACTTCAGTGATAGCTTACTACAATATAGACTTTACAGAGAACGGCTGCTGTATTCAGGGATAGCTGCTGGAGTAGGGACAGAGAGAGGCATTAGTGGTGTATTAGGTGCTCTGCTACATACCAAACTATATTTGGGCACTACTGCTGTGTACCTTGAAAAAATACAATATATAGGCCTTATAACTGGCAACTTACTGGTGCGTTCTCTTGCAAAAGTAATTTCTTCATAACTGCTGTTCATACACCACGTCTTGATCACTTAGTACACGGCTGTGTACCTTGAAAAAATACAACCTATAAGGCCTTATAACCTGGCACTGTACATGTGCGTTCTCTTGCCAAAGTAATTTCTCATAACTGTTTGCTTCATAC
The DNA here is from genome assembly GCA_900303285.1 of Rhinella marina. Classification (NCBI taxonomy): domain Eukaryota; kingdom Metazoa; phylum Chordata; class Amphibia; order Anura; family Bufonidae; genus Rhinella; species Rhinella marina. Next base: position 833 of record ONZH01023495.1, on the reverse strand, counting down.
ACACCGCTGATCACTTAGTACACGGCTTGTGTACCTTGAAAATACAATATATAGGCCTTAACTGGCCAACTGTAACTGTGCGGTTCTCTGCAAAGTAATTTCTTTCCATAACTGGTGTTATACCAACACCGTACTGATCACTTAGTACAACGGCTGTGGTACCTTGAATAAACCAATATATAGGAACTTATAACTGGCCAACTGCTACTGTGCGTTCTCTGCCAAAAGTAATTGTCTCATAACCTGTTGTTCATACACCACCGCTGATCACCTTAGTACACGGCTGTGTACCTGAAAATACATATATAGGCCTTAAAACTGGCAACTGGTACTGTGCGTTCTCTTGCAAAGTAATTTCTCATAACTGGTGTTCATACACACCGTCTGATCACTTAGTACACGGCTGTGTACCTTGAATAATACAATATATAGGCCTTATAACTGGCAACTGTACTGTGCGTTCTTTGCAAAGTAATTTCTCATAACTGTTGTTCATACACACCGTCTGATCACTTAGTACACGGCTGTGTACCTTGAAAAATACATATATAGGCCTAACTGCAACTGTACTGTGTGTTCTCTGCAAAGTAATTTCTCATAACTGGTGTTCATACACACGTCTGATCACTTAGTACACGGCTGTGTACCTTGAAAATACATATATAGGCCTTATAACTGCAACTGTACTGTGCGTTCTCTTGCAAAGTAATTTTCTCATACTGTTGTTCTCACACCGGTCTGATCACTTAGTACACGGCTGTGTACTTGAATATCATATATAGGCCTTATAATTGCCATTACTGTGCGTTCTCTTGCAAAGTAATTTCTCATAA
>ONZH01023494.1:0-53990 GCA_900303285.1 Rhinella marina | reverse complement strand
GTAGCAAGTAAAGAAAACACATGCTGCCCACAGGGTTCCGCAAAATTCCTGGTCCCCCACAAATTCCTGGTCCACAATGTCAAGGAGGTCGAGGTTCTGTTGATGAGCAACAAGTCCTTCTGTAATCGCCGACAAAGTCTCCATCTAAGAACCTACAGACCATTGTGGAGAGAGCGGCACAGCTCGCCATCAAAGTGACGAACCCTTAAGCCAGACTGTGCAGAAAAGATAACGAATAAATATCTCTATAGTTATTTTTGCTAAATAAAAAGTTAAATAAACCCCCCAAAAAATTCATCTGTTCCTGTGCCTGATCCACCCAAGTTGAATCTGTCCCATCCTGAGAAATTCCCCCCCAAGGAGTCCCCACTGTAACTTGCTTCCCATACAACTACCTCACCCCCCGACACCTGTGTCTCGCCATTGTCCACCACCTCCTCAGACAACACTGGTAAATCCCCACTGTCAGCACACGGAAACAGCAAAAGATCTTGCGAATTGGGACAGAGAATGTTCTGGGCTAGCACATCAGGGAAGGGGTGACTATGGGGTTCCAGGAAGTACGTGACCACATGCAATATCCATTTAAAAGTCATGCCACACTTGATGTAGCTCATAATTAACAATTGTACCGGTTGATGCTAAATTTTTAAGTTGGGGTCCTGCGTCATCATTCTAACTACATCCGGCTGTTGTCACCACCACACACGCTAGCCCAGGGGGCACTCCCCTGGCTTTTCCAGCTCAACCTCCTTCCCCCCAGCCTGCCCCCCCACCTACAGGCCCTCTCTCCAGTTCCAGTTTCCAGTTTTATTTGCGCAAACTGCATACATTTTTATTTTTGGGATAGGTGTGAAAAAAAATATTACTTGCGTATCTATATCGCCCAACATTGGATACGGTAGCAAGTAGAAGACCAAACACATGCTGCCACAGGGTTCCGCAAATTCCTGGTCCACCCACAAATTCCCTGTCCACAATGTCAAGGAGGTCGTGGTTCTGTTGATGAGCAACAAGTCCTTCTGTACTGAAATCACCGACAAAGTCTCCATCTAACAACCTACAGACCATTGTGGATAGAGCGGCACAGCTCGCCATCAAAGTGACGAACCCCTAAGCCAGACTGCGCAGAGAAGATAACGAATAAATATCTCTGTGGTTATTTTGCTAAATAAAAGTTAAATAAACCCCTCAAAAAATTCATCTGTTCCTGTGCCTGATCCACCCAAGTTGAATCTGTCCCATCCTGAGAAATTCCCCCCCAAGGAGTCCCCACTGTAACTTGCTTCCCATACAACTACCTCACCCCCCGACACCTGTGTCTTGCCATTGTCCACCACCTCCTCAGACAACACTGGTAAATCCCCACTGTCAGCACACGGAAACAGCAAAAGGTCTTGCGAATTGGGGCAGAGAATGTTCTGGGCTAGCACATCAGGGAAGGGGTGACTATGGGGTTCCCGGGAGTACGTGACCACATGCAATATCCATTTAAAAGTCATGCCACACTTGATGTAGCTCACCACCACACACGCTAGCCCAGGGGGCACTCCTCTGGTTCTTCCAGCGAAACCTCCTTCCCCCCAGCCTGCCCCCCACCTACAGGCCCTCTCTACAAACAATTTACCCGGATAGGGGATGTATTACATATTGTACTGATGTTTTTTTTTTTTCTTCTTTTAATTGCCTCCTGACCTGTGATAGGCAGCGCATGGACACTTCCCCTTAACTGCAGTGGGAAAGACACTCCCCTGGCCAGAGCAAGCTCTTTTTCCGTTTTCCGTGGTCGAAAAATCCATAAAATATAAGGTCCCAAGATAGGGGACGTATACGGTATTAAACTGAGAAGAACCGATACCATACCAGTTGATGCAACAGTTTCTCCAAATCCATTCTGGCTGTTGTCATCACCACACACGCTAGCCCAGGGGGCACTCCTCTGGCTCTTCCAGCGAAACCTCCTTCCCCCCCACCTACAGGCCCTCTCTCCAAACAATTTACCCGGGTAGGGGGACGTATTAGATATTGTACTGATTTATTTTTTAGATGCTTGGGAAGCAGCTATGCTCACCACTATACATCCAACAGCCACAGCAACTGATAAGAACAGATACTAAACTTGATTTCAGCTGCAGTGCCAGCATGAGCAGTGGTGTCACCTGCAGGCGGTGATGGACCTTCGTTGCACCTAGTTGGGTGCTTCCCTAACATGTGATGGGTATTTGCCTTGCCTTTCTTGGTCTGGGTGAGCACAATTGCCATGAGGGTAACCACCAGGCTGTTGCCTGAGAATTTGGGGTAATGGTGGGATTAGGCAGCCTCAGAGGCATCCATGCATGCTGCCCCTGCTGTTTCCTGTCCATTTCCGTGGTGTTTCCATCATTTTCTGAGGTTTCCAGGTTTTCACCCAGCCTTCCCTAGGCAGAGCCTTGGTCCCCAGCAAAAAATGCTCGAGTCTCCCATTGACTTCAATGGGGTTCGTTTCTCGAAACGAGCACCCGAGCATCGGGAAAAGTTCGACTCGAATAACGAGCACCCGAGCATTTTAGTGCTCGCTCATCTCTAATGATAATCATTGCACACTAAAAAAAAAAAAAAAAAACTTCGGAGGGATTTGTTTAATGTATACAATATATTTTGCTATTTAGGTTAAATGTAGGAAGTGAATACCTTAAATTCAGGTATTAGCTAGTAAAACAATGCGCCACTTGGTGTCTGAAAGTTGTATTACAATTTATCCAATTTAGTTATAACGTCACTTCGTGACACACATCTCAGGACATGTTGAGATAAGTGATCAGTTAAGTGTGGACACATCTGTATATTGCCTCTGCCTTTCTCTTTAGATTTTGTTTCCTTGGCACCCTGATCTGGTTCCCAGGTCCTAATCAACACACAATTCTCATCAGAGTCTTCACTTTTCATGCCATTTTTATCAGAATGTGCTATATCATGGTGGGATCACTGGCCCCCTCCCAATTTCCTGGTCTGTATTTGCCCTGACTGTCACTGTCTCTGCACCACCAATACCATGGCTACAGTGGCCACTATTACCACCACCAACACAGTTATGCATGATATCTCCCACCTCCCCCTGAACCTCCTCCTTAGGGCTGTCCAAACAGGGCACTGCTCTCACACAAATCATCAACAGGGAGACTTTCTTGACTATCTGCCATAGGGTGTGGTAGGGTTTTGTTGCCTCTCCTAAGGTAAAAAGGCGCTCCATTAGGAAGGGGAAAGGAATACAAAGAGGATGACATTGAAAGGCTTCTCTAGGTCTCCAAGGAGGAGGAGAAGAAGGAATACTGTGACCCCTATCAGACTCCGAAGTCACCTCCACATTATCCTGCTGTGACTGAGTCAGTGAGTGAGCCATCTTATCCACAATCTCATCCTCTTTCTCCTCAGTGATAATGTTGCACCTTTCTGAAGCCAGGGAGAACTGTGCCCTACTACTACTGCTATTGCTACCATTACTACTACTAATACTACTACTATTTACTCTTACTACTACTTCTGACCGAATAGCTGGTGCTGCTACTACCCACACTGTGGCTCTGGGAGGACAAGGTTTGGAACCCTTCTTTAATCCTGACATTTGGCCTAATGTTTACAGTCACAAAAAGTATGGAACAGTTTGCAAGTTTGTTTTCTGGAACTTCTGAGAGGCATTTTTCTACAAACACAGCAAAGACATTGTTACTGACAATTGAATTTGGAAATTATGCAGTATCAGCATCAACAGATTCGGGCCTAATGTCTTATATGCATTCAAATACGTGGAAAAAAGCTTTCTCTAGAGTAAAACACAAGCTGTTAACCTACTACAACACTTGAACTAGTATTTTCAGTGTTATCAGATTTAAAACCCTCTAGATTGTAAAACACGCATTGTACACTTGTATTGCTATTTGTCTGGAGATGCTCTGTTCCAGATTTCAGACTATTATTTCAGGTGTTTTCACTGAGATTAGAAATTTCACCCTCTAGATAGTAACCCAGTGATGTATACTTATAGCTATTTTCGAAAACAAAACAAAAAAAAACCTCTTGAACTGTGTGGAGATGCCCTGTCCCAGATGATCTTGTTCTACTATTTCAGATGCTTTCATTGAGATTTAAAATGCTACTCTCTGGATTGTAAAACATGTGTTGTACAGTTGTATTGAGCTTTCTCCCTCCCATACACTTAAACTCAGGTTTGGAGAAAAAAAAAAAACTGTATTTCCATTCAAATAGGAAAAAAGGAAATATTCTTGTTGGTAGCTGCCTTTGAGATTCTGGAGCAGCTGCAGCTGTGTTATAAGGCAATAATTGTAGCTTGAAGGCCCTGCCTAGCACACCCAGCTTCTGCTCTTCACTGCTAACTCCCTGGCTGAAAGTTTTCTGTGAATTTTCCTACTCTACAAAATTCTTCTTTCTAGCCTTTCCCTTCAATGTCCCTCACACTAGAATAGAAGCTCGATTGGGACTGTACACTGTCTCTAAGATCATTTTCTACCACAGACTGCTACATGCATCCACCCTCATTCACAACCTAACACAGGATGACATTCTGCTTGTTTTGCAAGGGCACCTCCCTGCCTACCGCCCCACTGATTGGCTCATCCAGGCTGCCTTCCAAGCCCTCTCCCACTTCCTCTCAGGGTCATGTGATCTTCCTTTTTCATCCTCCCTCATGCTTATTACCACCGACATATGCAGTAAAATGGCACTGCATGCCATTTTACTGGATTCATCCGACTTAAACTTGAAAAGCTTCAGGTTCCTCTTACGAGCAATTTTTTTGGGCAGTTCGTAACAAACCCGGTTCCTTACAAATTGATTAGGTCATCTCTAAGACATACCTTATAAAATATTTAAAGTGTCAAAGAATTTCAACAAAGGTTGTATTAGAAATAATCATCTTACAAACATTGATCAACATAATTAGCGAGAAAAAGTGGCCAACCCTTTCATTTCTCATATGCTACAACCCCTTTAACCACCTAACTGTGTTGCCCGAGTCCAGCTCTTGCAGTCTGAAAAGTAGCTAACTGGAGGGGGAGGGCTGATTTAGATGGTGATATCTCCTCAATGTTAGCAGGTAGAAACATGCAACTGGTCTTGTTTGAAAGCTGACAGCTTTCACAAGACCAAAATGACAGTTAAAGTTCAAGCAACAGAGGAGAAATCACTGTTAGAAATCAAGTCGGGAATAATAACGAGTAAAACCTGTTAATACTTTCACTTTCAGCTGCATTACCAGCATCCTGATTTCAAGATCAGTGATATCTTCCTGTCTGCTTTCAAACAAGACCAGTTGTATGTGTCTAGCTGCTACCATTCAGGAGGTAGTAGCATCTAAAGCAGCCATCCCCACCTCCAGTTAGCTACTTTTCCCACTGCTGGGGTTGGACTCTGGCAAAACAGGGGGTTAAAAATTATCTTATCCATTGATTCTCCAAAATGCAAAAATGTATTATTTGCTACAAATCTAGAACATGTAAATTAGTTCTACAATCCATGAGATGTATGAAAGGATAATTTCTTGAGAGCATTTTTTTTTAAACTTGATAAACCTCAATGCGATGTTGATGTTTTTGTGAAGCTAAATACATGCTATCTGACTCATAAGTGCAGTTACTGAGCAGCAACATTACAGTTTGTGCCTTTCTAACAATTTTCTATTTCATTCAAGAAGTTGGTACACAGTAAATTGTTTTTGGACATAAGTTAATGACCCCATCACGGACAGGTGTGTGTCTTGTTTCTTCCATTTCTATCAAATTCTCAGAGTAATCAGCATGTATGGCCTTGGAGGATGATCAATATAGAGGAGCTGACTTTATTGATTCGACAGAGATCTTTGATCTGGTGATTCACCGCCAGACATTGCTATTCTGTTGGCCTTTAGTGTTCTGAGAGCAGCAGTGGCAGGATGGTTGTTTAATTGTGGTACTGTGTGTCAGTTGTAAATAATGATCAAAATAGGGTCATGTTAAGGTCAATACATAATCTTTCAAACGCATTCAGCTATTTCACAATTCTTGAGTGAAAGTATAAATTACATTGTATTTTGATCATCGTCTCTGTGTTTGTTGTCAATGATATTTTATTTGTATTTGTTCATAACTTGTTTTGTGGATTTGTGTCTTTTGCTTTATTTAATATAACATAAGTGTGATAAAAGGAATGATTATTATTCTATGAATAAAATATAAAGTTATAATGTAGATTTGGAAAGTGAATACTTTGTAATGCAGGATAATTTATCTCCAAATTTGATAACTAGTCAAAAGAGTGACTAAAACAAACCAATGAAATAGGCGAATAACATAATTAACATCTAAGTGTAACTCCAGGGAAAGTGCATTGATAAAAGCTTTTCTCAGATTTGTAATTTACAGCATTAATGAAAGTACATAATATAATACATAATACATAGGGGAGATTTATCAAGACCGACACTTTCTGCACCGGTTTTGATCTCCTGTGCACTGGCATGAGATGTGCCTAATTTATTAAAAGGCACATCCCTCTCCATAAATTAAGCACATCTCTGGGCCTCTGTGAGCCAGAAACTCAAATCTATCCCACCCTGGGCTGGTGTAGACTTAAGCTATAATTTACTCTGGTTTCTGACTTAGTTATAGTAAATCCGATGGGCCTCCGTCTAAGCATGTGCCGTGATTTGCAACTTTTTAACATAAAAAAGTAGTGTAAAAGCTTTAATAAATCTCAGCCACAGTCTTTTCAATACAATATATTTCAGTGTAGCAAAATTAACCACTGTTCTACTGCATTTTTTTGAGAAATATACTCTAGGCTTAGATTCTCAGGGTTTTGAAGTTTCCAAGAACAGCTAAAGTGGTTGTCCCATATCCCATGGCCAACATGACAATAACCCATGGTAAGCACCATCCAGGGTTGTTGAAGTTATAAAAATGGCCAAGCAGCCTGTTCTCCACCATTTCCATACATCGCATAGCTGTGAGTAGGATCTACACGAACAATCCCGTTAAAGGCTTCATATTCTTGAAGAATAAAAGAGCCTTGCAATATAATGTTTATATAAGCCTCCCACCACCATACGCACTACTGTGCCTAATGATCAGAGTGCCCCTGTATGAAAACATGATGCAAGTCCATACATGTGTGCCACAATGTTACTGGGACACCCATACACTGAACAGAAAAGAAATCCTTGCTGCAGCTGGCTCTTCAATGACATGGCTGCAGCAGGCACAAGGGGCTCATAAAAGTGTAATGTGTGTGGAATTGCTATATGCTATATATCACATATGCCTAAATCCAAGAATCAGTGAAAGCTGCAGGAATGTCAAATAAATTGTACAAAATGTAACTGATGGTTTAGAATTATACATTTATTTTATAATCTTGATTCATGTCAAGTTTGGTGTCTGAAAATTTGGAAAGGGACTGCTGGTGTAACAGCAGACTGTTCTATCACTGCAAGTCTAGGAAGGCGTTCTTTGCCACATAAGGACGGCTGAAATGGGAGCACAGTCTCCTAGACATTGCCAGTACCTTCTGTACTTTTTTAAAAAAAAAAGCATTGCATGACTAGGTCAATGGTGTGCGCCATGCAGAGAGCATACACTAGTTCACCTAAATGTATTGTGGCCGCTATGTTGCAGCCATTGTCACTACCCACCTTGCTGAGTTGGATTTGGGGTGACAGTTGGATGTTTGCTGCTTGATGCTTGCTTTAACAAGTGATCGACTGTGTGGTTACTCTCACCCAGGCCGATCAGCCCTAACACCTAATGGCAACGCCTTGCTTATGTGACTGGAGGGGGCAGTTGGAGTGATGCTCTGTCCTGCTGCTCCGGGGATAGGAGGATGTCCATAGAGGAGGAAGTGGATAAGTGGTTGGTGTGAGAACCAGACAAACTCAAACGTGGAGGTGTCAGGAGGTCCTGATCTTGTTGTTGCAGTGCTGCCTCATCACAAAAAACACTGATCCAGTAGACTGTAAAAGACAAGTACTGTCCCTGTCAACAACAGCTGCCCCAGGTGACCACCATAGCATGCAAGGTGTAGCCCACATTTTTACGCCATTTGACAGGGATGGCTTTTTTGGAGAATTAATGCTGGCTAAGTACAGTATCTTCCAGCAAGGATAAGTGAATGCCATCAGCTCCCTAAAGGCAACAGTCTCTCCTTAGTACATATGGCAAAGAATGAATCTCCAGCAATTTGGCCAGATGGAAGTTAAGTCTGCTGGATATGTAGAGTAGTTTCCTGGCCACACATTCTGTTATCAATGGCTGATGACGGAGTGATGTAGTAGTAGGTGATGATAAGAATCGTTAACACAGCTATTAATGGAGTTCCCCTGTTTTCCCTGAGCCCCCTCCTCATGGAAGTCCAATCACTGACTATTCACACACACACACAACTCATCAACAGGAAAACTCTTTTAAAATAGAAACTCAACAAAGAAGAGTATAATGTGGTAATTTAATTGTGTCAATAAAACATTAAAATGACATACAAGTGCATCTCAATAAATTAGAATATCATCAAAAAGTTGTTTTTTTTTCAGTAATTCAATTCAAAAAGTGAAACACATATATGATAGAGTCATTACAAACAGAGTGAACTTTTTCAAGTGTTTATTTCTGTTAATGTTGATGATTATGGCTTACAGCCAAGGAAAACCCAAAAGTCATTATCGCAGAAAATTAGAATATTGTTTTAGACCAACTGTATCTTTTTTTTTGAACACATAAATGTTTGTCAAATGAAAAGTATTTACAGTAAATGTACTCAATACTTGGTGGGGCTCCTTTTGCATGAATGACTGCATCAATGCGGCGTGGCACGGAGGTGATCAGCCTGTGGCACTGCAGAGGTCTTATGGAAGCCCAGGTTGCTTTGATAGCAGCCTTCAGCTCATCTGCATTGTTGGGTCTGGTGTCTCTCATCTTCCTCTTGACAATACCCCATAGATTCTCTATGGGGTTAAGGTCAGGCGAGTTTGCTGGCCAATCAAGCACAGTGATACTGTGGTTATTACACCAGGTATTGGTACTTTTGGCAGTGTGGACAGGTGCCAAGTCCTGCTGGAAAATAAAAATCCCATCTCCAAAAAGCTTGTCGGCAGAGGGATGCATGAAGTGCTCTAAAATTTCCTGGTAGACGGCTGCACTGACTGACTTTGGTTTTGATAAAACACAGTGGACCTACACCAGAAGATGACATGGCTCCCCAAACCATCACTGATTGTGGAAATTTCACACTGGACCTCAAGCAGCTTGGATTGAGTGCCTCTCCAACACCTTTGACCACTGAGCAACAGTCCAGTTCTTTTTCTCCTTGGCACAGGCAAGACGCCTCTGGCGTTGTCTATTGGTCATGAGTGGCTTGACACATGGAATGCAACACTTCTATGTATGGTGGCTCTTGAAGCACTGACTCCAGCAGCAGTCCACTCCTTGTGAAACTCCCCCAAATTTAGGAAAGGCCTTTTCTTAACAATCCTATCAAGGCTGCGGTTCTCACTGTTGCTTGTGCACCTTTTTCTACTACCCTTTTTCCTTCCACTCAACTTTCCATTAATATGCTTTGATACAGCTTCTTTAGCAATGACCTTTTGTGGCTTACCCTCCTTGTGAAGTGTGTCAATGACAGCCTTCTGGACACCTGACAAGTCAGCAGTCTTCCCCATGATTGTGTCGCCTACTGAACCAGACTAAGGGACCTTTTTAAAGGCTTAGGAAGCCTTTGCAGGTGTTTTGGGTTAATTATTCTAATTTTATGAGATAATTAATCTTGGGTTCTCCTTGGCTGTAAGCCATAATCGGCAACATTAACATAAATAAACACTTGAAAAAGTTCACGCTGTTTGTAATGAGAGCATACAATATGTGTTTCACTTTTTGAACTGAATTACTGAAAAAAAAAACTTTTTGATGATATTCTAATTTATTGAGATGCACTTTTGTACAATGTAAACACTGGTTCAAACGTGGGGCCAATGCATAATAAACTGTTGTATGAAAAAGCAATATAAAGGATGTGATTGTGTCACTTCATTATATTATGGAACTGTACTATAGTGCCAAATAGCAGTACAAAACTTTAAAAAAAACATAAGTCCATACACAATTAGTGTTCATTAAGGCCCCATTCACACAACCGTATGTATTCCGTGTCCGTATAAAAACGGAACGGAAGACATACGGAAAGTCTTCCGTAGTGTTCCATAATTTTGCAGACCCATTGACTTTAATGGGGCTACGGATGTGTTTTGCGGCATGTTAGGACATGTTTCCTTTTTTTTGCGGGAGAACACGGTGTGCATTCCGCATTTTTTTTCTCCTATGGAAAAATGAATGGGTCCGTATGGTTCCGCATTTTATCCTCAAAAATGCGGATAAGATACGGAAATGAACGGGGCCTTAATCTGAGATACCACCACTATGAAATAGCTCCTGACAGTAGCAGTGATTAGGCTTGCAGGTGTAATAGATCGCCATGTGCATTATGTTCTACTACACCGACATTCGGAGTTAGCCCATTATTCTAATGATAGTTAAATATTTCGCCCTGTACAAGTCTGCAGTGGACCCAAATTCATCACTGCTAAAAAGAGCTTTTAGTGAAAAAATGTTTCTACGTCCGTATTGCAATCACTGATCCCTATGACGAACTGCATTAAAGGGGTTGTCCAAGTTATATTTATTGATGACCTATCCTCAGAGTAGGTATCAATAGTAGGCATCAATATCAGATCGGCTGGGGTCCGGCACGGATGAATCAAACATGGCTGCTGGATTATTGCCATAAGGAACAGGAGCCTGAAAACTAGCTGCCATTTAATATGGTGACCAAGCAGGGGCTGTTTCTGGTATGGTTAACGACATCTGAAAGATTAAGAGACCCCAACCGCCATTACTGACAGTCGCAGACATTAGTGCCGGGTGTCTACTCTTTAAAACACCAGACAGCTGGCGGCCATGGTGCCCACTGCACGCATCAGCAGGCAACTTTTTAAAGGCTGGCGGTCGGAAAAGGGTTAACTTCCAAGCTTTTAAACTGAGAGGCCTGGGTATACCTGATTTATAGAGATTTGTGACAAATTAATTAATAGCTAATCAAATTTCTTGTCAAAGTTTGTGGAATCTGCCGAATCAAATTTTTCAAAACTTCGCTCATCTCTAGTATTTACTAAAAGTATTATTTATAAACGTTATAATCAAACTGTATTCTAGTTGTTTTAGTTTCTGTGTTGGCACCAAAACATTCCCTAATATTTCATTTTCATAATTTCTCAAATTCTTTGATAGCAACAATCACTTTGCCAGCTTCTAAATAGAGGAACATTTATGTGATACCACATTTTAGAAGTAAATAACTCTGTTAGTTCATAAACATGCACATTTTAGTCTTTTTTTAAAAGAAAATTAAAAAATAAATAAAAATGCATACAATATCAGAAACAGATGGTAAGTTGAATTCCAATACTTTGTTATACCAAGTCATTTTGCTACAATCTGTCAACATAAAATATAATGCAAAGGCTAAAAATATGACAGTTTTTACCTTTTTATATCTAAGTAGAAGTGTATGCATCTAATTCCATATATCTATGCATGTATAATTTGACTATTTTCAAACTAACAGGAAAGGTTTCTTAACAAAATAGTCAAACCATGGAATTCCCTATTCCAAGAGGTAGGAATGACAGATAACTACCGTATTTTTCGCCCTATAAGACGTACCTGCCCATACGATGCACCTAGGTTTTAGAGGAGGAAAATAAGAAAAAAATATTTAGAACTAAAGGTGTGTTAAAATAATATTGACACATTATGGAGGGGGGATCTGCTGCTGACACAATATTATGGGGGGATCTGCTGATGACACCCTGTTATGAGGGGATCTGCTGTGGCACACTGTTATGGGTGGGAATCTGCTGTGACGCACTGTTATGGGTGGGAATCTGCTGTGACGCCCTGTTATGGGTGGGAATCTGCTGTGACGCACTGTTAAGGGGAGGGGGAAATCTGCTGTGACGTACTGTTATGGGGGGAATCTGCTGTGACGCACTGTTATGACGGGATCTGCTGTGATGCACTGTTATGGGGGAATCTGCTGTGATGTACTGTTATGGGGGGAATCTGATGTGACGCACTGTTATGGAGAATTTGCTGCTGACACAATATTATGGGGGGATCTACTGTGCTGTGACGCACTGTTATGGGGGGGAATCTTCTGTGACGCACTGTAATGGGGGGGAATCTGCTGTGACATACTGTTATGGGGGGAATCTGTTGTGACTCACTGTTATGACGGGATCTGCTGTGACGCACTGTTATGGCAGGAATCTGCTGTGAGGCACTGCTCCCGCCCATCGTCTGCTTGCCCCACTGCACCAGCCCCTGGTCTCCCTGCTACTGTGGATCTGCCGGCCCAGGCACACGCGCTCTCCTACCTCCAGCCTCCCCCATCAGGATCTCCAACAGCACATTCCTACAGTCTCCCCCGCCGGGCTCTCTAGCAGTTGATTCCTTCAGCCCCCGCTGCACTAACTCTGCAAGTCAGTGAAAAGACAGATGTCTGGTACATCGCAGGCTGCTATCCCTATGCCACACAGCCTGCAATGCGCCGGCCATTTTTATTTCCTCTGCACTGTATTCGCCCCATAAAACGCATTAACATTTTCCCCCCACTTTGGGGGGAAAAAGTGCGTCTTATGGGGTGAAAAATACGGTATATAATTCTTCTACTTTATCACTTAGTATATGTGCCATTTTTAATAATATCATTTTGATAACCATTACATGTTACAGCTGATAAAAGTGTAATAGTATGAATATATTTGAAAAGCCTTTTATTTTGTAATTTTATAGATACTTTATGTAATTTATATATAGTGATGCATAGCAAATAAATTTAGTATTTTTGCATTTTACTCTTAATAAGGGTTTATCCATATTGCTGTATTATGGATCTGTGTTGTCTGTGTGCCTCTGATTTCATATAGAGTCGTATGAAAGCTTTTTTCCAACTTAATAAAGCATTCATAAGAAAAAACGTGGTATCCTGTATTACATAGGTATTCTACCCCAGATGTATTGCTTCTTGGATGGAATGAAATTCAGTATGAATGAATGATACAGAGACACATGGAATAACTACTGCTTTGTAATATGGAATAGTAGGGACTAGAGATGAGCGAGCATACTCGTCCGAGCTTGGTGCTCGTTCGAGTATTAGGGTACTCGTAAGTGCTCGCTGCTCGGACGAGTATCTCGCCATGCTCGAGGAAATGGCAACTTCCGCATCGTGCATTTTTGGCGCCTATAAACTCAGCCAATCACAAGCCAGGAGACTCTGTGGTACACCCAGCATCACGTGGGGCCCTTACATGTCGATAGCAGGGGTTGGCTGGACCTCATCAGGTGACCCTGGAATATACTAGTGACTGGCCGCGGTGCTCGGCTCAGATGCTGTCTGGATGTCATTAGGGATAGAGCTGCTGCGTTTCAGGGAGAGTGTTACGGCCTGCATTTAGTTCTCTGTTAGGCAGGAATCACCCACAAAGAATCCAACAGCCCTTCTAAGGGCTACAAGAAATTTTTTTTTCTCTCCTGGCTTGGCTGGCTGGCTGGCACTAGTAGTGCAGCTATCGCCATATATAACCCCTTTTTTTTTATTGTTATATCTCAGTGATACAAATCCATTTCACACAGCTGCGTGGAACCATTCTGTGTGTCACAGTTCAGTCCACTCACTGCAATCCGTATTTTCTGTCCAGGTGACACTTTCTGTACGTCACTTAATACAACCAGGTCTTTTGCTTCCACGTACATAGCTTGATCCCAAAAATCTCTGTGCAACATTTGTCTGGGTCGCAGTCAAAATAGCCACCGTCAGCATGGTGTCAGTTAGCTCTACGACAGTTTCTGCACGTCACGTTCCAAAAAAAAAAATATATATATATATATATATATATATTATATAAAAAAAATAGTTTTTTTGTTGTTTTAGCTCAGTGATACAAATCCATTTCACACAGCTGCGTGGAACCATTCTGTGTGTCACAGTTCAGTCCACTCACTACAATCCGTATTTTCTGTCCAGGTGACACTTTCTGTACGTCACTTAATACAACCAGGTCTTTTGCTTCCACATATATAGCTTGATCCCAAAAATCTCTGTGCGACATTTGTCAGAGTTGCAGTCAAAATAGCCACCGTCAGCAGGGTGTCAGTTAGCTCTACGATAGTTTCTGCACGTCACGTTCCCAAAAAAACAAAACTAAAAAAAAATATATATAAAAAAAAAAATATATAAAAAAAATTGTTTTTTTGTTGTTTTAGCTCAAAGATACAAATCCATTTCACACAGCAGTGTGGAACCATTCTGTGTGTCACAGTTCAGTCCACTCACTACAATCCGTATTTTCTGTCCAGGTGACACTTTCTGTACGTCACTTAATTCAACCAGACTGAACAAGTTTGTGGGTTTCAGTACAGCAGGCCCATTTATTTTTTATTTTTTATATAATACACTTATATACAGAAAATGTTTAACCCCAGGGCTAAGGGTCGAGGACGAGGGCGTGGGCATTCATATACTGCAGGGGGCAAAGGCCGTGGTCCTGGGCAGGGTGAGACAGTACCTGCTGATGAGGGAGCAGGGGAACGCCGCAGAGCTACACTCCCTAGCTTCATGTCTCAACTTACAGGGACACGTGGTAGAGGACTGTTGAAACCACAACAGTGCGAACAGCTGATGTCGTGGATTGCGGACAATGCTTCAAGTAATTTGTCCACCAGTCAGTCTTCCACGCAGTCCACCTACGTTACCCAAGGGAGCACTCCTCTGGCTCCTCCACCTCAACCTCCTTCCCCCCAGTCTGCCCCCTCCCAGGAAAAATTGGAATGCGATCCGGCATACTCTCAGGAACTGTTTTCTGGACCCTTCCCAGAGTCACAAACCACTTCTCAGGTTGCTGCTGACCTCGTTCCTGATGCCCAAGTTTTCCAACTGTCGCAGTCTGTGGGTGATGATGATGAGAATGTTGAGTTAGTGGAAGAAGTTTGTAAAGAGGTGTCAGACGATGAGGAGACACAGTTGTCAGACAGTGATGAAGTTGTTGTCAGGGCAGGAAGTCCGAGGGGGGAGCAGACTGAGGAATCGGAGGATGACGAGGTGACTGACCTAAGCTGGGTTGATAAGCCGAGTGAAGACAGTGCTTCTGAGGCGGAGGCGAGTGCTGCACCAGAACAGTTTGTAAGAGGCAGTGGTGTGGCCAGAGGGAGAAGCAGGGCCAGAGCTGGTGCATCAGCAGCAACTGTTTCACGTAGTGAAGCTCCCGTGGCGAGGCCTAGATGTTCACAAGTCTTGAGGTTCTTTAAAGAAATTGAGAATGACCGACGGACTGTGGTGTGCAACCTGTGCCACACCAGGATCAGCAGGCGTGCCACCACTACTAGCCTAACCACCACCAGCATGCGCAGGCATATGAGTGCTAAACACCCCACTCAATGGAACCAAGGCCGTTCACCACCTCCTGCGGGTCACACCACTTCTCCTTCCCTTGTGTCACTCGCTGCCTCTGCTAGTCAACCCCCTGCCCAGGACCCCGGCACGAGCGCCTCCCGCCGGAAAACCACACCTTCGCCTCCACGATCCTCCACAGTGTCCACCAATGTGTCCCAGCGCAGCGTTCAGCTGTCTTTACAGCAGACGCTGGAGCGCAAAAGGAAATACAGTTCCACCCACCCACATGCCCAAGCCTTCGACGTCCACATCTCCAAATTGCTGAGCCTGGAGATGCTGCCCTATAGGCTGGTAGAGATCGAGGCCTTTTGCAATCTCATGGCGGTGGCTGCCCCTCGGTATTCGGTCCCCAGCCGCCACTATTTTTCCTGATGTGCCGTCCCAGCCCTACACCAGCACGTGTCAGAGAACATCATCCGTGCCCTGACCAATGCTGTTTCTGAGAAGGTCCACCTAACCACGGACACGTGGACAAGTTCTGCCGGGCAGGGACACTATATCTCACTGACGGCACATTGGGTTAACTTGGTGGAGGCTGGGACCGAGACTGACCCTGGGGCTGCTCATATACTGCCCACACCGAGGATTGTGGGGCCTACCCCGGTCACGGTCTCTCAGACGTACTATGCCTCCTCCTCCGACCCCTCCTCCTCCTCCACCTCCTCCTTCGAATTACCATCCGTGGGCACGGCTGCTTCAGTCGGTAGCTCTAGGCACAGCAGCAGTGCCGTGGGTAAGCGCCAGCAGGCGGTGCTCAAACTGCTGAGCTTAGGTGACAAAAGGCACACCGCCCAAGAGCTGTTACAGGGCATCACGGCGCAGACCGATGTGTGGCTGGCACCGCTGAACCTCAAGCCAGGCATGGTTGTGTGTGACAACGGGCGTAACCTGGTGGCGGCTCTGCAACTCGGCAGACTGACACATGTGCCATGCCTGGCCCACGTGTTCAATCTAATAGTTCAGCGGTTCCTCAAAACATACCCCAATCTGTCTGATTTGCTCACCAAGGTGCGCCGCATCTGTGCGCATTTCCGCAAGTCCACCACAGATGCTGCCACTCTCAGGGCAGCGCAGCGCCGCCTACAACTGCCCGGTCACCGACTGTTGTGCGACGTGCCCACGAGATGGAATTCAACATTAAACATGTTATCCAGAGTTTACCAGCAGCGCAGAGCGATTGTAGACTGCCAGATGTCAACTTCCACCAGAACTGGTAGTCAGGTCAGTCAGATTCCTCAAGTCTACAATGAGGAGTTGACGTGGATGTCTGATATCTGCCAGGTGTTGGGCAATTTTGAGGAGTCAACACAGATGGTCAGCGGCGATGCCGCCATTATCAGCCTCACCATCCCGCTGCTTTGCCTGTTGAAAAACTCACTGCTCAGCATCAAGTCGGATGCTTTGCGCTTGTCACAAGAGACGGTGGAGGAAGATACGTCGCTTGATAGCCAGAGCACCGTCCGGTCTGTTTCTCAGCGCGTATCGGAGGAGGGGGATGAGGATGAGGAGGAAGAGGAGGAGAATGTCGGCGAGACAGTATAGGGTACCAGTGCTCAGTCCTTAACTCTTGAGCGTGTATGGGCTGAAGAGGAGGACTTGGAGGAGGAGGAGGAAATGGAGAGTCAGGCCAGTGAGGAGAGGGAATTCTTACGTGTTGGGACTCTGGCGCACACGGCAGACTTCATGTTAGGCTGCCTATCCCGTGACCCTCACGTTAGAAGCATTTTTTCAAACACCGATTACTGGGTATTCACTCTCCTGGACCCACGGTACAAGCAGAACCTTTCCACTCTCATCCCTGCAGAGGAAAGGAGTATGAGAGTGAATAGATAACAACAGGCCCGGGTGCACAAGCTGAAACAATTCTTCCCATCTGACGCCGCTAGCGGCAGAGGGCATGGTTCTGTGGGCCAAGTAGTGGGGGAGAGGAGGCGAGCAGGCAGCTTGTCCAGCACTGGCAGGGGAACGCTCTCCAAGGCCTTTGCCAGTTTTATGTCACCCCAGCAAGACACTGTCACCTGTCCCCAGTCTAGGCAGAGTAGGGGGGAGCTGTACAGAAAGATGGTGAGGGAGTACCTAGCTGACCATACCCAACGTCCTGCGTGATCACTCTGCTCCATACAACTACTGGGTTTCAAAGCTGGACACGTGGCCTGAACTGGCGCTGTACGCCTTGGAGGTGCTGGCCTGCCCTGCCACTAGTGTGCTGTCAGAGCGGGTATTCAGTGCAGCTGGTGGCGTCATCACCGATAAGCGTACACGCCTGTCAACTGACAGCGCTGACAGGCTGACGCTTATTAAAATGAACAAAGCCTGGATTTCACCGGAATTCAAATCTAATCCGGGAGAACACATGCCACACTTGATCAAGCTCATAATTTACGACTGTACCGGTTGATGCTAAATTTTTAAGTTGGGGTCCTGCGTCGTCATTCACTGAATTTCACTGATCTCCTCAACGTTTCCTCAAAGAACTGAAAGACCATTGTGGAGAGAGCGGCACAGCTCGCCATCAAAGTGATGAACCCCAACGCCAGACTGCGCAGCGTAGAGAACGAATAAATATCTCTGTGGTTATTTGTGCTAAATAAAAGTTAAATAAACACAAAAAAAATAAAAAATTGATCTGTTCCTGTGCCTGATCTACCCAAGTTGAATCTGTCCCATCATGAGAAAGTCCCCCCAAGGAATCCCCACTGTAACTTGCTTCCCATACAACTACCTCACCCCCCGACACCTGTGTCTCGCCATTGTCCACCACCTCCTCAGACAACACTGGTAAATCCCCACTGTCAGCACACGGAGACTGCAAAAGGTCTTGCGAATTGGGGCAGAGAATGTTCTGGGGTAGCACATCAGAGAAGGGGTGACTATGGAGTTCCAGGGAGTACATGACCACATGCAATCTCCATCTAAAAAGTCATACTGAGGCTCACCACCATGCTTTACACTGCAATCTTATTACTGAGGCTAAGCACCATGCTTTACACTGCGATCTTATTGAAAGACAGACAATCAGGGGTTCACAGCCAGGTTGTCAGGCAGCATTTTTAAGTGGGTCACCATTACCGTGTCCCTGAAAATTGCCTTGGGGTCATCGCCAGACTATTTTTATGAAAGGCCATGGGGTTCTATACACACAGTGCTGACGGAAGCCTATCAGCCTTTCTAAACACAATTGAATCTGTCCCATCATGAGAAAGTCCCCCCAAGGAGTCCCCACTGTAACTTGCTTCACTTTCAACTACCTCACCCCCCGACACCTGTGTCTCGCCATTGTCCACCACCTACTCAGACAACACTGGTAAATCCCCACTGTCAGCACACTGAGACTGCAAAAGGTCTTGCGAATTGGGGCAGAGAATGTTCTGGGGTAGCACATCAGAGAAGGGGTGACTATGGGGTTCCAGGGAGTATGTGACCACATGCAATCTCCATCTAAAAAGTCATACTGAGGCTCACCACCATGCTTTACACTGCAATCTTATTGAAAGACAGACAATCAGGGGTTCACCTCCAGGTTGTCAGGCAGCATTTTTAAGTGGGTCACCATTACCGTGTCCCTGAAAATTGGCGGTGATGGACCTTCGTTGCACCTAGTTGGGTGCTTCCCTAACATGTGATGGGCATGTGCCTCGCCTTTCTTGGTCTGGGTGAGCACAATTGCCATGAAGGTAACCACCAGGCTTTTGCCTGAGAATTTGGGGTAATGGTGGGATTAGGCAGCCCCAGAGGCATCCATGCATGCTGACCCTGCTGTTTCCTGTCCATTTCCGTGGTGTTTCCATCATTTTCTGAGGTTTCCAGGTTTTCACCCAGCCTTCCCTAGGCAGAGCCTTGATCCCCTGCAAAAAATGCTCGAGTCTCCCATTGACTTCAATGGGGTTCGTTATTCGAAACGAGCACCCGAGCATCGGGAAAAGTTCGACTCGAATAACGAGCACCCAAGCATTTTAGTGCTCGCTCATCTCTAGTAGGGACATCATGTGCTGCTCTACTGGATCAATGCAGTTTCACTGAATGCATGAGGTCTAAGAATAATCTTATAATATTGCAAAAATAAAAATCTTGAGCAAAAAGCATATGAAATGAACAAGTGTGTTATTCAAAAAGAATATACCTAAAGCAGAAAAAGAATGTTTGGTCATTAATGGGTGAAAATGACCATGGGATGGATAATGTCCGGATTATTTGTATAATTGTAGCAGTACAATAGTATATTTTTTCAAAGTTACTTCATAATCTTGGCTAATGACTTACTTCCCATAATATTAATGAATGGATTTAAAATCCACGAGAATAGCAGAAAGACAGCTAATTTGTGGTTGTGTCAGAAGAAGGGGTAATGAAAGCTACAAGATCATTAGTTCAATAAAATCAGTTGTTACTGAGTGGAAACTAAATACAACTTAGTTTGAATCCATGAGTCTATATAGTAGTATTCAGAGTTAATGCATACTGTGAACTAGCACTTACGTGGTTAATTTGAATGTTTTATGCACTTTGTGGTTTTAAATGGAGGTGACATGTGAGAAAGAAAATAGGTATTCAATAAACCCATTAAAATACAGCATATTTCAGACTTAGGAATGATTCGTATACTTACATTGCATTCAAAATTTCAGTCAAAAAGATTTTAACATTACTGTGTTAATAATGTGAAGAATGTGTTTTTTTTTGTTAAAGAACTAACAATCATTTGATTGTACAACCATCATAAATGTCTGTGCATACAGTACAGAATGATAACCTGGCTCATCTACTTGTGGCCCGGACTTGTATAAAATTTACATACAGTACAGGCTTATGGCAATTTAGCTACAGTCATGGCCAAAAGTTTTGAGAATGATACAATTATTAATTTTTACAAAGTCTACTGCTTCAGTTTTTATAATGGCAATTTGCATATAGAATGTTATAAAGAGTGATCAGCTTAACAGCAATTACTTGCAAAGTCAATATTTGCCTAGAAAATGAACTTTATCCCCCAAAACACATTTCAACATCATTGCAGCCCTGCCTTAAAAGGACCAGCTAACATCGTTTCAGTGATTGCTCCATTAACACAGGTGTGGGTGTTGATGAGGACAGGGCTGGAGATCAATCTGTCATGATTAAGTAAGAATGATAGCACTGGACACTTTAAAAGGAGGCTGGTGCTTGGCATCATTGTTTCTCTTCTGTTAACCATGGTTATCTCTAAAGAAACACGTGCAGTCATCATTGCACTGCACAAAAATGGCCTAACAGGGAAGAGTATCACAGCTAGAAAGATTGCACCTCAGTCAACAATCTATCGCATCATCAAGAACTTCAAGTAGAGAGGTTCCATTGTTGCCAAAAAGGCTCCAGGGCGCCCAAGTAAGACCAGCAAGCGCCAGGATTGTCTCTTAAAAGTGTTTCAGCTGCGGGATCGGGCTACCAGCAGTGCAGAGCTTGCTCAGGAATGGCAGCAGGCAAGTGTGAATGCATCTGCACGCACTGTGAGGCGGAGACTCTTGGAGCAAGGCCTGGTCTCAAGGAGGGCAGCAAAGAAGCCACTTCTCTCCAGAAAAAAACATCAGGGACAGATTGATATTCTGCAAAAGGTACAGGGAGTGGACTGCTGAGGACTGGGGTAAAGTCATTTTCTCTGATGAATCCCCTTTTCGATTGTTTGGGACATCTGGAAAACAGCTTATTCGGAGAAGACGAGGTGAGCGCTACCACCAGTCTTGTCTCATGCCAACTGTAAAGCATCCTGAAACCATTCATGTGTGAGGTTGCTTCTCAGCCAAGGGAATCGGCTCTCTCACAGTCTTGCCTAAAAACACAGCCATGAATAAAGAATGGTACCAGAATGTCCTCCGAGAGCAACTTCTCCCAACCGTCCAAGAGCAGTTTGGCGATCAACAATGCCTTTTCCAGCATGATGGAGCACCTTGCCATAAAGCAAAGGTGATAACTCAATGGCTCAGGGAACAAAACATAGAGATTTTGGGTCCATGGCCTGGAAACTCCCCAGATCTTAATCCCATTGAGAACTTGTGGTCAATCATCAAGAGACGGGTGGACAAACAAAAACCTACAAATTCTGACAAAATGCAAGCATTGATTGTGCAAGAATGGACTGCTATCAGTCAGGATTTGGTCCAGAAGTTGATTGAGAGCATGCCAGGGAGAATTGCAGAGGTCCTGAAGAAGAAGGGTCAACACTGCAAGTATTGACTTGCTGCATTAACTCATTCTAACTCATTATAAGCTTTTGTTACTCATAATATGATTGCAATTATATTTCTGTATGTGATAAAAACATCTGACAAACACACATAAAAACCAGAGGGCAGCAGATCATGTGAAAATATAATATTTGTGTCATTCTCAAAACTTTTGGTCATGACTGTATGTCAACTAATTTGCATCTGATGGATTCTGAATGTAAAATTACAATAAAGGTAAAGGGCTTAATTGTGATCATTTTGTTTTTGAGAACTTGGCAGGAATTTTTATTGTATTTTTCAGACTATAAGACTTTCCTGACATAAGTCGCACTGCAGATTTAGATAACGCAAAGTTAGAAAAGTATATTTTCTACTTATTAAACCTTCCCTGGTGGTTAAATGAAGGGGATTAATGTTTTTGGTTAACCTTGCTGACCATTGTAAAAAACGTCAGTGACACATGTGGTCACCTCATTAAATATACCTATCCAAGTAAATATGTCTCCTGTCATTCCTGCAATGCTTGTTCTGCTAAAATGTTTATTTTTTTAGGTATTTCTTTTACTCTCCCTGATCATGACATACAAGTACACACACGCAGACACACACCTCTAAAGTACCCATATTATACACACACACACACATACACAGCAATGCAGTATGCACATTGCACACATGCAGATCTGCAGCACACACACTAGCCATACACACAAGCACATTATATACACACACAGCTCTGCTACACACACAGCTGGCGTGCACACAGCTCTGATACATATACATCTGACATACACTATAATCTTTAGTATAAACTAACATTGACATCAGTGAAACCCACTGTAAGCTCATTCTGGCTTGGCTTCTCCCACTTTCATTTTCAGCTTCTTTCACAGCATCCCGATTCACTACCCACACACTCCTTTCCTACAGTCCTCATTCGTCCACATGTACTATACATACATCCCACTACCTATTACTCATATTTTGATCTATATCCATCCATCCATCTATTCCTATTCCCCACCATTTCAACCTCTTCTGATTTACTGCATACACCTGCTATTGTTGTTCTGTATGACTTTTGCTCCAGATACATTATTTGACCTTTATCTACACAGGTCACTTTGATTTTTTGGTATTTTTATTTTCATTTTTTACTTTTTATTTTTATTGCCTTCCCCTTTACTTTACTTTATTTCATTCCATTTTTCTAACCCTCTCTTTCTCTTTTTCTCACAGATGAGACTTGAAAAAGATCACCATGACCGTAACATTGTTATCCATCTGAAATTATGATTTTTACTGCTGTGAGAATGAAAATGTACGTATAAACACTATTTGAAGAATGAAATAGATAAACATTCAGAAAAATGTGTGTGTGTACTGAATTTATCTGGCTATCATAAGGATAGGCCATTTATATATAAGGGGCCAAAAAAACCCTTATTGTCTGCATGCATGGTGGTCTACGGTGGAGAAGGAGTTACTTACATTATTGAGCAGGTCTTTTATTTCATTTATCGTATGCCTGTACAGTGACATACGGTACACTGGAAACCCTCCCGTTGTATACAGTACCTCTGACACCAGCCTTAAATGCAGTGTAAATAGAGTCAAGGTCTAATCATGCCAGTTAAAAATATCTTTCTAGAAAATATAATTAACCTGATTAACAATTAAATGTGTTAATGTTCAAAAAAGCCCCAAGGTCATAACCATAATTTCTTAACTGCAAGGTAGGTAGATTTCATACAATAACTGTGTGTGTAGTCTTAATTAAAAAGTGTAATTAAGTGTGGGAAAAATAATAATCCCTAAAGCAACTGTTATATGAGACTTATGTAGACATAATTTCACAAATAAAACCACTGGAATAAATAAATCTACCACCTACAGATTACATGACCGGATTAAATATGCCATAGTTCATTTTTTACTTCAGGTCTTTCCTAACCTTGTGTATCAATATCACAATTCATCTCTGCTGAAATACTAAAACTTATCAGAACAATCACACTCTAATTCTTATATTTCAGGTGGTATTGTGCTCCGTAATTGTTTTTACGTTGTAATAATGTAGCAGTCACTTTTTGAAAACTATGGAGAGTTATGTTTTTACAACCGCCAACATTATATCTAGGTTTACACTGTCTAGTTCTCCTTCACTGTGCATGTTGTCCATTATGTACTTTATATAATGCTTACATTTTTTTTTCATTCCTGTGCCTCCTCAATAGTTTATAACTATAGAAGTAAGGCTACTTTCACACTAGTGTTTTTGCTGGATCCTGCACGGTTCAGCAAAAACACTTCCTTTACTGATAATACAACTGCCTGCATCTGTTATGAACGGATCAGGTTGTATTATCTTTAACATACCCAAGACAGATCTGTCATGAACTCTACTGAAAGTCAATGGGGGGTGGATCCATTTTTTATTGTGTCAGATTGTGTCACAAACTGATCCGTCCCTATTGACTTGCATTGTGGGTCATGGCGGATCCGTCTTGCTCCGCATCCCAGGACGGAAAGCAAACTACAGCATGCTGCTTTCTGTTCAGTTGCATTTTGTCCCCTTTGACAATGAATGGGAATAAAACAGAACCGGATCTCAATACTGGAAAATATTAACGCTAGTGTGAAAGTAGCCTTAGAACATGGACATAGGTCTTCATGAATCCACACAGAAGAAGAAGAAGCATTCCACTAATAACTGGAGATATGCTTTAATACTGAGTAGGAAATATTCAGTGGATAATTATATTTTTTGTCAGTACATAAAACTCAAAGATCATAGTGAAAAGTCGTAAAACATGATGATGAGGAAGATTTCCAGGAACAAAAGATAAGAATTTTTTTTTTGCAAGTGATTGTCAGGAAGGAAGCACAGAGGAGACCACTGCTATTAGATGTAGCAATATCCTCCACGGTGTGGGGAGGAAAGATCAATAATGCCATAGCTTGTCCCCATATTGAATCATTGTTTGCCGGCAGCAGATCATGATCTGCCACTGGCAAACAATGATTCTTAAAGCATGCTGAAATATTATGATTGCCTGAGGAATGAACGGGTAATAGGCAGCAGTATTACACAACCAGATTATCTCAAACCGGTGTTCCTACGAACACTTGTTAGTGATGATCTAGCCTAAATGATAAGTATCTACCATTGCTGCTAGAGTACATGCATTATCTGGCCCACTGGGTCAAACAAATGGTGAACACCTACAGTATATGGATGGACTTCAGCAGTAAGATAAGGAGCAGAGTTGGGGAGTTCTGACACCTGTTCTTTGATGGATCCACACTCAAATTCACCTACTTACATGAATTCACCAACTTTCCCCTACCAGCAACATGGCTGCCTTTCTCTTCTATGCCGCGCTGTGCCAATAGACCTGGGAGAGTGAACCTACAGGGTGGCCAAACAGCACCATTTTATTCACACTCTGCAAGTTTGTAATAGAGGTGACAACTAGAGATGAGCGAGCACTAAAATGCTCGGGTGCTCGTTATTCGAGTCGAACTTTTCCCGATGCTCGGGTACTCGTTTCGAATAACGAACCCCATTGAAGTCAGTGGGAGACTCGAGCATTTTTGCAGGGGACCAAGGCTCTGCCTAGGGAAGGCTGGGTGAAAACCTGGAAACCTCAGAAAATGATGGAAACACCACGGAAATGGACAGGAAACAGCAGGGTCAGCATGCATGGATGCCTCTGAGGCTGCCTAATCCCACCATTACCCCAAATTCTCAGGCAACAGCCTGGTGGTTACCCTCATGGCAATTGTGCTCACCCAGACCAAGAAAAGGCGAAGCAAATACCCATCACATGTTAGGGAAGCACCCAACTAGGTGCAACGAAGGTCCATCACTGCCTGCAGGTGACACCACTGCTCATGCTGGCATTGCTGTGCTATCCCCCTCCCCACGACGCAGGCATAAGCCTGACACATCATGGTGACAGCGTAGTGACACCAACAAGTGACCAAGTTAGATTGAGGTAGCAGTCAAATGCAAGGGCGGATTGGGAACTTAAAGTGGCCTTGGGAAAAATTACTAAAAGTGGCCCCATTTTGTAGTTGGATCAAAATTGATGGAAGGCAGGGCCAGCAATACCATATTTTGGCACATTATACCACCCCACAGAGCCAAATACCACAGTCCATCACAAAATACTGCCAGCAGCACAAAATACATCCTCAAAAACTTCCACTAGCCAGTCGTAAGGAGGGCCCAGGCGGCCCCTTGGGCATCGGCCCACTGGGAAATTTCCCTGTAAGGTCTATGGCCAATCCGCCCCTGGTCAAATGTCTGTAGGCGAGCCTCCAAAAAATTTGTTTTGGAGTGTCCGAAGTTGACCCTTCTGTAAAATATTTTATTTGTTTTCCCTGTTATTAGTTAATGTACAACCCATGGCGGGCATGGTGGGAATATATAGGTTTTGCATCACAGACGGTCCACTGCAACGTTACATTTTCTTCATCATTGCCAATTACTTTTTCACCAACTGTTGTCTGGCAATGATAAAGGGTAAGCTGAATCCACTGCGGAAGAAAAGTGTCATCCTCCTACAATTCTACACTTGCTCTGAATTGAAAAGGGGATGTTCTCGCCGTGGCCTTCCTCATAGTGGCCGCTTCTGCGGACGACAGAGGTGGTGTACCTACTGACAGCCTGACCGAACACGATGGCAGACGGGGAGACACTCCCTCATGTAAAATTGTTTAGGAGTGTCTGCGGTTGACCCTCCTGTAAAATATATATTTTTTTCCCTGTTATTAGTTAATGTACAACCCATGGCTGGCACGGTGGGAATATATAGGGAAGCACCCAACTAGGTGCAACGAAGGTCCATCACCCATGCCCATGCTGGCACTGCTCTCCTATACTCAGCCACACGATGCAGGCATAAGCCTGACACAGCATGGCGGTGAAACCAACAAGTGACCAAGTTACATGAGGTAGCAGGTGAGCCACCCAAAAATTTAGCCAGACGCAGCATGGCGGTGACAACAGAGTGACAAGAGTTAGACTGAGGTAGCAGGAGGTGAAGCATCCTCCAAGTGGGCAGTACATGAGCGGCCCCAGGGTCAGACTCGGTCAGAATATGTAAAATGTTCAGGGTGGCCGAACGCCGGGCTCGACGGCGGACCCGTTTCGGGTTATCGATTGTCGAAATGTTGGCTTACATCAAGTTTAGTATCTGTTCTTATCAGTTGCTGTGGCTGTTGGTGGTAAAGTGGTGAGCATAGCTGCTTCCCAAGCAGTTGACCCGGGTTCGATTCGCACTATCGCAGGAGGCAATTAAAAGAAGAACCAAAAAAAAATCTGTCCAATATCTAATACGTCCCCTACCCGGGTAAATTGTTTGGAGAGAGGGGGCAGGGTAGGTGGGGGAAAGGAGGTTGAGCTGGAAGAGCCAGAGGAGTGCCCCCTTGGCTAGCGTGTGTGGTGGTGACAAGAGCCGGATGGAGCTCGAATGACGACGCAGAACCCCAACTTAAAAATTTAGCATCAACCGCTACAGTTGTAAACTATGAGCTCGATCAAGTGTATGTGTTCTATGTATACTACTCAGTTTAATACCGTATATGGCACCTATCCGGAAAAATAGTTTGGAGAGAGAGAAAGAGAAGAAAAAGACGTAAATTGTTTGGAGAGAGGGCCTGTAGGTGGGGGGGCAGGCTGGGGGGAAGGAGGTTGAGCTGGAAGAGCCAGAGGAGTGCCCCCTTGGCTAGCGTGTGTGGTGGTGACAACAGCCGGATGGAGTTCGAATGACGACGCAGGACCCCAACTTAAAAATTTTGCATCAACCGGTACAGTTGTAAACTATGAGCTCGATCAAGTGTGGTATGTGTTCTATGTATTCTTCTCAGTTTAATACCGTATATGGCACCTATACGCTGTAGGTGGACCTCCGGAAAAATTGTTTGGAGAGAGGGCCTGTAGGTGGACCTCCGGAAAAATTGTTTGGAGAGAGGGCCTGTAGGTGGACCTCTGGAAAAATTGTTTGGAGAGAGGGCCTGTAGGTGGACCTCCGGAAAAATTGTTTGGAGAGAGGGCCTGTAGGTGGACCTCCGGAAAAATTGTTTGGAGAGAGGGCCTGTAGAAGGACCTCCGGAAAAATTGTTTGGAGAGAGGGCCTGTAGGGGGACCTCCGGAAAAATTGTTTGGAGAGAGGCCTGTAGGGGGCCCTCCTGAAAAATTGTGGTAAAAGAGTGCCAGTTGGACCTCTAAAAAATGGCGTTTTTTTGGTCAGCGTTAGGCAAAGACGACAAGGAGGAGGAGGAGGAGTAGGAGGAGTAGAGAAGAGGAATCGGATATATAAGTAATGTAAATCTTTAGCGGCTTTCCCCCGGAGGAGATTTGAATTCCGGTGAAATCCAGGCTTTGTTCATTTTAATAAGCGTCAGACTGTCAGCGCTGTCAGTTGACAGGCGTGTACGCTTATCGGTGATGACGCCACCAGCTGCACTGAATACCCGCTCTGACAGCACGCTAGCGGCAGGTCAGGCCAGCACCTCCAAGGCGTACAGCGCCAGTTCAGGCCACGTGTCCAGCTTTGAAACCCAGTAGTTGTATGGAGCAGAGTGATCACGCAGGACGTTGGTATGGTCAGCTAGGTACTCCCTCACCATCTTTCTGTACAGCTCCCCCCTACTCTGCCTAGACTGGGGACAGGTGACAGTGTCTTGCTGGGGTGACATAAAACTGCAAAGGGCTTGGAGAGCATTCCCCTGCCAGTGCTAGACAAGCTGCCTGCTCGCCTCCTCTCCCCCGCTACTTGGCCCGCAGAACCATGCCCTCTGCCGCCAGTGGCGTCAGAGGGGAAGGATTGTTTCAGCTTGTGCACCAGGGCCTGTTGATATTTATTCACTCTCATACTCCTTTCCTGTGCAGGGATGAGAGTGGAAAGGTTCTGCTTGTACCGTGGGTCCAGGAGAGTGAACACCCAGTAATCGATGTTTGAAAAAATGCTTCTAACACGGGGGTCACGGGATAGGCAGCCTAGCATGAAGTCTGCCATGTGCGCCAGAGTCCCAACATGCAAAAATTCCCTCTCCTCACTGGCCTGACTCTCCATTTCCTCCTCCTCCTCCAATTCTTCCTCTTCAGCCCATACACGCTCAAGAGTTAAGAAGGACTGAGCACTGGTACCCTTTTCTGTCTAGCTGACATTCTCCTCCTCTTCCTCCTCATCCTAATCCCCCTCCTCCGATACGCGCTGAGAAACAGACCGGAGGGTGCTCTGGCTATCAAGCGACGTATCTTCCTCCACCGTCTCTTGTGACAAGCGCAAAGCATCCGACTTCATGCTGAGCAGTGAGTTTTTCAACAGGCAAAGCAGCGGGATGGTGAGGCTGATAATGACGGCATCGCCGCTGACCATCTGTGTAGACTTCTCAAAGTTGCTCAACACCTGGCAGATATCAGACATCCACGTCCACTCCTCATTGTAAACTTGAGGAATCTGACTGACCTGACTACCAGTTCTGGTGGAAGTTGACATCTGGCAGTCTACAATCGCTCTGCGCTGCTGGTAAACTCTGGATAACATGTTTAATGTTGAATTCCATCTCGTGGGAACGTCGCACAACAGTCGGTGAGCGGACAGTTGTAGGCGGCGCTGCGCTGCCCTGAGAGTGGCAGCATCTGTGGTGGACTTGCGGAAATGCGCACAGATGCGGCGCACCTTGGTGAGCAAATCAGACAGATTGGGGTATGTCTTGAGGAACCGCTGAACTATGAGATTGAACACGTGGGCCAGGCATGGCACATGTGTCAGTCTGGCGAATTGCAGAGCCGCCACCAGGTTACGCCCGTTGTCACACACAACCATGCCTGGCTTGAGGTTCAGCGGTGCCAGCCACACATCGGTCTGTGCCGTGATGCCCTGTAACAGCTCTTGGGCGGTGTGCCTTTTGTCACCTAAGCTCAGCAGTTTGAGCACCGCCTGCTGGCGCTTACCCACGGCACTGCTGCTGCGCCTAGAGCTACCGACTGAAGGAGCCGTGCCCACGGATGGTAATTCGGTGGAGGAGGAGGAGGAGGGGTCGGAGGAGGAGGAGGCATAGTACGTCTGAGAGACCGTGACCGAGGTAGGCCCCGCAATCCTCGGTGTGGGCAGTACATGAGCGGCCCCAGGGTCATTCTCGGTCCCAGCCTCCACCAATTTAACCCAATGTGCCGTCAGTGAGATATAGTGTCCCTGCCCGGCAGCACTTGTCCACGTATCCGTGGTTAGGTGGACCTTCTCAGAAACAGCGTTGGTCAGGGCACGGATGATGTTCTGTGACACGTGCTGGTGTAGGGCTGGGACGGCACATCGGGAAAAATAGTGGCGGCTGGGGACCGAATACCAAGGGGCAGCCACCGCCATGAGATTGCGAAAGGCCTCGGTCTCTACCAGCCTATAGGGCAGCATCTCCAGGCTCAGCAATTTTGAGATGTGGACGTTGAGGGCTTGGGCATGTGGGTGGGTGGAACTGTATTTCCTCTTGCGCTCTAACGTCTGTGGTAAAGACAGCTGAACACTGCCCTGGGACACATTGGTGGACACTGTGGAGGATAGTGGAGGCGAAGGTGTGGTTTTCCGGCGGGATGCGCTCGTGCCGGGGTCCTGGGCAGGGGGTTGACTAGCAGAGGCAGCGAGTGACACAGGGGAAGGATCAGTGGTGTGACCCGCAGGAGGTGGTGAACGGCCTTGGTTCTATTGAGTGGGGTGTTTAGCACTCATATGCCTATGCATGCTGGTGGTGGTTAGGCTAGTAGTGGTGGCACCCCTGCTGATCCTGGTGTGGCACAGGTTGCACACCACAGTCCGTCGGTCATCCTGACTTTCTTTAAAGAACCTCCAGACTTGCGAACATTTAGGCCTCGCCACGGGAGCTTCACTACGTGAAACAGTTGCTGCTGATGCACCAGCTCTGGCCCTGCTTCTCCCTCTGTCCACACCACTGCCTCTTACAAAACTGTTCTGGTGCAGCACTCGCGTCCGCCTCAGAAGCACTGTCTTCACTCGGCTTATCAACCCAGCTTGGGTCAGTCACCTCGTCATCCTCCAATTCCTCAGTCTGCTCCCCCCTCGGACTTCCTGCCCTGACAACAACTTCACCACTGTCTGACAACCGTGTCTCCTCATCGTCCGACACCTCTTTACAAACTTCTTCCACTAACTCAACATTGTCATCTTCATCATCATCACCCACAGACTGCGACAGTTGGAAAACTTGGGCATCGGGAACGAGGTCAGCAGCAACCTGAGAAGTGGTTTGTGACTCTGGGAAGGATCCAGAAAACAGTTCCTCAGAGTATGCCGGATCGCATTCCAAATTTTCCTGGGAGGGGGCAGACTGGGGTGAAGGAGGTTGAGGTGGAGGAGCCAGAGGAGTGCTCCCTTGGGTAACGTGGGTGGACTGCGTGGAAGACTGACTGGTGGACAAATTACTTGAAGCATTGTCCGCAATCCACGACATCAGCTGTTCGCACTGTTGTGGTTTCAACAGTCCTCTACCACGTGTCCCTGTAAGTTGAGACATGAAGCTAGGGAGTGTAGCTCTGCGGCGTTCCCCTGCTCCCTCATCAGCAGGTGCTGTCTCACCCTGCTCAGGACCACGGCCTCTGCCCCCTGCAGTAATTGAATGCCCACGCCCTCGTCCTCGACCCTTAGCCCTGGGGTTTAACATTTTCTGTATATATGTGTGTTATATAAAAAAAATAAAATAAATGGGCCTGGTGTACTGAAACCCACAAACTTGTTCAGTCTGAACAAGTGAATATATAGGTGGATAAGTTAGATCAAAATTATGTATGCTATTACGTACCGTGCAGTATGGAGCAATTACACGGAAACTATTAGATTAGGCAGACTTGGTCTGCTCTGTTGCAACCCAGACAAATGTCACACAGAGATTTTTGTAATCTAGCTGTATACGTGAGAGCAAAAGACCTGGTTTAATTAAGTGACGTACAGAATGTGTCAACTGGACAGAAAATACGGATTGTAGTGAGTGGACAGCTGAACTGTGACACACAGAATGGTTAGACGCAGCTGTGTGAAATGGATTTGTATCACTGAGATAAAACAACAAAAAAACTATTTTTTTTTATATCTTTTTTTTTTAATATTTTTTTTTTAGTTTTTTTTTTTTTTAACGTGACGTGCAGAAACTATCAGAGACCTAACTCAGCCCCTGCTGACAGTGGCTATTTTGACTGCAACCCAGACAAATGTCGCACAGAGATTTTTGTGATCTAGCTGTATGAGTGAGAGCAAAAGACCTGGTTTAATTAAGTGACGTACAGAATGTGTCACCTGGATAGAAAATATGGATTGTAGTGAGTGGACAGCTGAACTGTGACACACAGAATGGTTCCACGCAGCTGTGTGAAATGGATTTGTATTACTGAGATAAAACAACAAAAAAACTATTTTTTTATATCTTTTTTTTTTTTTTTTTTTGAACGTGATGTGCAGAAACTATCAGAGACCTAACTCAGCCCCTGCTGACGGTGGCTATTTTGACTGCAACCCAGATAAATGTCGCACAGAGATTTTTGTGATCTAGTTGTATGAGTGAGAGCAAAAGACCTGGTTTAATTAAGTGACATACAGAATGTGTCACCTGGATAGAAAATACGGATTGTAGTGAGTGGACAGCTGAACTGTGACACACAGAATGGTTCCACACTGCTGTATGAAATGGATTTGTATCACTGAGATAGAACAATAAAAAAAAGGATTATATATGGCAATAGCTGCACTACTAGTGCCAGCCAGCCAAGCCAGGAGACAAAAAAAAATTTCTTGTAGCCCTTAGAAGGGCTGTTGGGTTCTTGTGATATCACTCCTGCCTAACAAAGAACTAAATGCAGGCCCTAACACTCTCCCTGAAACGCAGCAGCTCTATCCCTAACGACATCCAGACAGCATCTGAGCCGAGCACCGCGGGCAGTCAGTAGTATATTCCAGGGTCACCTGATCAGGCCAGCCAACCCCTGCTATCGACATGTAAGGGCCCCACGTGATGCTGGGTGTACCGCAGAGTCTACTGGCTTGTGATTGGCTGAGTTTATAGGCGCCAAAAATGCACAATGTGGAAGTTGCCATTTCCTCGAGCATGGAGAGATACTCGTCCAAGCAGCGAGCACTTACGAGTACCCTAATACTCGAACGAGCACCAAGCTCGGACGAGTATGCTCGCTCATCTCTAGTGACAACCCTTCATATATATGAGAATGGGAAATATAATTGAAAGTTAAATTTGGTCCACTGAACACTAAGGAGATCTTTAAGAATTCACATTTATATTTGCTGGTTTCGCGCTGGTATAAAACAGCAAAGTTGTTGCATAGAAGTAAACCAATCTCTGGAGTGTTGGAGATTTTACATATATGGATGCATTATTGCTCCTGCAATATAGCAGCTGTAATTGTTGGCAATACTATCTTTACCAGATATTCTGACATCTGGATCAGTCACTTAACGTGTGTACTGACTACATTATTGTAACCTGTTTTCACAGAGAACTGCAAGATTATACAAACAGTACAGACATGTTAATGATAACCTTGCTCAACACAGCAAATCTGAAAATACACTTCAGCCATTGACAGCTCATCAAGGATGCATGTCATTTTCTCAGACCTTTAGAAGAAGACACTCAGTTTGTAAGTGATGCAAATCATCCATCATGGATGTCAACCCAGTCATATTTATTTTAGAGTGTGTTGTCATTGTGATGGAGAAAATGGGCAGGAAGGCAACAGGGAACCAGGTTGGGGCTTCTGTATAGGAGGAATTTAATGTGCAAGAGGAGAAGCAAATGGAGGAGGGAATGAAGAAGTCAAGAAAATTTAGTTTTTTCAAAACTTGAGTTTGGAAAAGAGGAACACCTTGGAAATGATAATGACAAACAGTGTCCCATTCATTTGAATGCGACGGAGCAGTTTAATGTGAACTTACCATATTGAACATTGTGTCTGATCTCCAGACAGCATTATATAGAGCATAAGGAAGTCAGAGATTTGATTGGAAAATGTAAAGGGCAGGTCTTATCACTGCACACATCTTCTAGATCAGCAATGTGTACAACATTGCATTTTTAAGGTATATAGTGCAGACTTGCCAGGAACATCCAATTGTTCCAAGCAAGATTTTTGAAGGTTACAAACATTTATAGAGAGGAACCATGGAAATATACTCGTGGGCTTCTACATTGTTATAGTGATACTCTGACTTGAAGTAATGATGATGCATTAGCATTGATGGTCAGACATGGTGCTTATTTGTTTGTGTTTCCATCAATCTCATAGACTTTGGAAAGGCAGGGTGTATGTCCAACCACCACTCTATTCAAACAACTATTAGCCAGTGTCTTGTGGCAGTTGAAAATGTGGGACTGGGTCTACTGCTCTGGCAATTAGTGGTGGTCCCAATGGTCAGATCCCTACTGATCGGACATTTATCACTTCTACAATGAATAGGTAATAAACGATTTATGCTGGAATACTTTGTTCTGGACTGAATAAATAATCATATCCCTCAGATATGCACAGTTTGTTTCTGCAACACTATTCTGCAAATATTATCACTGTGTGACTACCACCAGTTTCATTGAAGGGGTATTCCCATCTTGCTTTTTGGATCCCCTCATGCAGAAAAAGTCAATAGAAGGCACTTCTAATTGCAATGCTTTATTTGAACTGCCTCCTTTCCAAGTTCTGACTCCCCATTCTCCTGCTGTGTGTTCTGCTTGTTTTTAGGGAATATGGCGAACACTACGATCTGGCGCTTGCGCACTAGGATGAAGTCCTTTGCTTACAGTGGTGGCCACGATTGCAGTATAGCACATGCACAGGAGCTGATGTCCTGGCCACTGCTCTGCAACATATCAGTTTTAAGTAGGACAGCTTCAGGGCATGCACAGTAGCCCTGGAGATGTTCTATACAGTTATGATAAGCCAGAGTGTTTGAACCCGGCATTGGGAAAGCACTTGCATAAAGGCAAGATGCACAATGATATCATTATAGGGCCACTTGCCTGTGCATTTAATCCAATGTAATGGATCCGCGCACTGAGGTTTTGAAGAAGTGTTGAGCTTTGGAGCTGCTGTGGAGATGAACAAGGGAAATGGGACAACCCCTTTAATATATACATATAGTTACAGGCATTGAGAGTTGGGCATGTGTGATTTTATTGGGCAAAGTTAGTTATTATTACTAAAGAAGCTAGGCAAAGAAGAAGGCTGGGGTTCTGGACCATATAATTGCTCATAGTCCATTTTTTAAGCTCAATTGTAGACAATGCTGTTAACCACATGTATTTATTAACCCCTATGACCAGCTTTATCCTCAACTACTGTGTCCTTCCCCCATACCCTGTTGATTGTAAGCCCTTGCGGACAGGGTCCTCCTTCCTTCTGTACCAGTTTGTAACTCGTCTTGTTCATGCTTATTACAATTGCCTGTATTATGTATGTATGTATGCCCCTTTTCATATGTAGAGCACTGCACAAAGGGTTAAATATTTGCATGCTCTTATTAAAATAAATGAACAAAATAGTGAATATGCAACTTTCCTGTTTACCTCTATTGAAGCAGGTTTATGTTGTGTGACAGTTACACTATCTAAATAGATTAACTTGCCTAACTTTCCAGCAACTGCTATTGAGCAACTAGAGGGAATGGATTTAGCCTCCAGTGCCAGAATAGTGGCACCAAAAAAACTGCATATGTTTGTGTAAGCCCAGTTTTGCTTAAAATGTTAAACTTTTTGCCTGTTTGTGGCATACTTGCCACTTTTTTCGAGAGTGGGGGAAATGCGGTGTGAGAGGGTGTGACCCAAGAAGCTCAACAGATTTAACATTTGAAGTTGCACCAGAAAACTTGCAAACATTACAGCTGAAATCTATGCAATCTCCCAGCTGGCCTGCATTTCAGCTTCTGGCACAAAGACCTCCCGAAATGCATCAAAATTGGTAATATGCGTTCAATTCTTATTAGTTTTGGCACATCCAATGGAATAGCATTGTTTATAAGAATCACCAGTCTCCCCATAGTAAACCCCTAGCTGGAATTTAATATAAACTGTTTTATGCCTCTTGATAAACCAAAAAGGGCAAAAAATGTATTATTATGCAGTCAACTTTTTACTGCAAATTGAACCAGATAACCAGATTCTCCAAACTGAAATTTCAATATTTTGAAGAAATATCTCAAGGCCTGTCATGGGAAGCAGGCGGCGCGCTTCCCTCATGCAGCGCCTGTCATGGGAGGCCGACGTCGCCCTCCCTCTGCACGGCGTCGCCGGACCTCTCCGCCCCCCCTAGAGACGAGCAGTAGGGAATTGAAGTGCTGGTCTGGTCAGCCAGCACTTCATCAGTTAATTCTCTGTTTGGGTTTAGCCATGTGGTGCTGATCACACCACATGGCTACTTTACATATTGTTTTGACAGCTTGCTCCGCCTCAGGTCATGTGATGCTGGCCACATCACATGATCCTGGGCGGGCTATTTAAAGATGGCAACTTCCTCACTCAGTGCCTGTGATTAGTCTTCTCCCTTTGATTAGTGCTGTGTGTGACCTTGCTGTATTGGATATTTTGGTATTTCGGATTTTGGACTCGGACTTTGACTATTCTTTGCTTGACCCTTTGTATGTGATGTGACCTCCTGTATTTGACCCGGCTAGTTTACCATTCTGTTATTGTGTTTGTACTGTCTGTGTTTGGTCTCTCCCTGTGTATCCATTTCCCTCCCTGTGCACTTACGCAGTATAGGGAACGCCGCCAAGTTACGGTGTTGCCGCTTAGGGTTCCAACTGTAAGTAGGTAGGGAAAGAGGTGGGTTTCAGTACAGGGCACACTTTCCCTTGTCTCCCCCGTGACAAGGCCTTATGCATACTGTAATAATTTCAACAATAGTTCTTTAGTAGTTTTTTCTGTACATTTTCTATATGTTATATTACGTGACTGAGAAGTATGAAAAAAACACTATTATTTATTTATTATTATTGAAATCAAATAGACCCACATTCTTCTACAAAAAAACCCCACAAGAAACATAAAATAACTGTGTGACCCATACAGTAAATGTTCTCTTTCTATATTGTTGTTTTTTGGGTCAGATAAAGGTAAGCAGGTGATAGATGCAATTAAATTCAGGGAAGTCCTCATAGAAGAATAGATTTTAGTTTAATTGAAAGGATTTCCAACAGAGAGCTTTCCAGTTCTGCTAATCCTCAATTTAAATTTTCATTAATCCCAGCAAGAACAGTGTCTCAGGGGGCAGAGCAATGACTGGTTAATACAAAATACCAGGTATCCCTCTCAATGCAAAAATGACCTTTATCTGCAGATGGTTGAGATACACTTGATCACGTTGATAAAGCCATGATTCAACATAATACACAAAAATCATTCAAGATCATGACCAGGTCTAATTCGAAGAGGGGAATGAGACACCATCAGACTTTAGATACTAGGTTTAGTGGTCGTTCAACTAAAATAAATAGCACATCTAATTCTGTTTATAGCACATGTATATAATCTGTGAAAAGAAAAGAAACATAATAAAAGGGTAATACTGTAACATGCAGAATTTCAGTATTTTATTCTTTTATATGTTCAAATTATACATTGCCACAGTCGACAACTGGTAGCAAATATTCACAGGTATTTTTTTTTACTTTATTTTTATTTTTGATAAACATATTACAAAACCCAGACAATCAAACATCCCACAGACCAGTGTTTCTGATCAAGCAGCTTGGAAGCCACATATGGCTCTCAGGCCTTTGTATACTGACCCTTATAAGAGCAGCTGAACAATTTTTTGTACATCTTCAACACAGTATTTTGATTATGATGGTTCAGTGCATATATAATATGGTTTAACAACATGTACTCTCTAATGTAGACAAGGTGACTTTTTATTGAAGGTATTAAAGTGAAATCATCCAATATTCATGTTCTCCCTATTAGGGTTGTCACGGGTATCGAAACTTCGATACCGAATCGATACTTTTACACCTGTATTGATTCGGTACCGGGATTTGCAGACTTGCGATACTAGCTGCGCTGCTGCGCAGCCTAGTATCTCTCTTTAAGAGGAAGCATGGCGCGCGGCGAGCGCCATGTTCCGGGCGCTCAGTGTTGAAGAAGGAGGGAGGGACAGTGGGACTCGGGAGAGAGTCCCTCCCCTCCGCTAATGCCGCGAAACTAGAGCCAATTAAATGTTCGGGCTCTGAAGATGCCCACAGCGCCGCACCACTGCCACCAATGAAAGTCTGGCTTATTACAGGAGGAGGAGGGGGGAGGCAATAAAAAGTGGTGCCGCCCCTCCTGAGCTCGGGAAACACCAGCAAAGCCGCCTCCTCATCCTCCTGACCTCCACAGCACCAGCCCGAGCCGTGACAGCCAGTCAGCGTGCACTGTGCCACACAGCACCGTGCACAGAAAAGTCAGCTCAGCAGCAGTCAGCCTATCTGCAGGCATAACAGGTATTATGCCACTGTGACACCCACCAAAATGTAATTAGCCTGCCTCAAAGTAAAGGCAGGAAATAAAGATAAGGCAGCTAGCAAGATTGGGGTTAATGTGAATTAACCCCAAACTTGCCACTACCATTTTGTTTAAATATGATGGGGGTCACTTATTATTAATGTCAGACTGGACACATGCTTTAGGAGTCCATGTGTCTCAGTCACATTAATAGTAAGTGACCCTTGGCCCCAAGTATCTCACATAATGGGCAGTTGGCCATGGGCACCATGGGGTTAATGTAACAGAATACAGACCAATTAGGCTAGTTTCACACTTGCGGCCGGCTGTTCCAGCAGGGAACTCTGTGTTGGATCCATATTAACGCAACTCTGCTGCCCGAAGTCTGCTCTGGCCACTAATACTAGAGGCGTGCTGGAGTTTCGGCCGCAGAACAGCAAACAGGCAGAGAGGTGGCCAGACAAAAACTACGGCACGCTGCGTTTTTTGTCTGGCCACCTCTCTGCCTGTTGCTGTGCTGTGGCCAAACCTCTAGTTGTGGCCACTGGCCAGAGCAGACTTCCAGCAGCACAGGCTACCTTTAATATGGATCCAGCACAGAGTTCCCCCGCCGGCAAGTGTGAAAGTAGCCTTATTAATATGAGGCACATGGATTGGAAGTGAAAATTCTGAATGTGCCAGTGCCAAATAGCAAGTGACTGACTGTTCCTGTATCTTGTGCATTAACCCCATCCCATACCCATTAGGCAAGAATATTGATACTTAATAGGGTTATTATGAGGCACATGGGGGTTATCACTAGGAACGGATGGACCCGTGCCTCACATTAACCCTATCATGTATCACCTTGCGTTCTCCAGTTTAGTTCCACAACCCTTAGGGCTCATTCAGATGGCAGTGTTGTTTTGCAGATCTGTAAAACACGGTACCAGCCGAGTGCATTCCACAATCTGAGGACTGCACATGGCCACAACCGTAATAGAAAATGCCTAATCTTGTCTATGATGGCAGACAAGACTAGGACATGATCTATCCTTTCCACAAAGCAGCAGAACGGAACCACAGATGAGGACAGCATGTCCGCATCTTTTGCCGTTCCATTGAAATTAATGGGTCAGCACACCTGTTTTTTTGGAATTGTTTGTGGAATGGGTGCGGACTTGTTTATACAGCCATCTGAATAAGCCTTTTAGCCTTTAGAGTGATGGCAGATGGAATGAGTCCCAATTTGGGACAGCAAGAGCTGCTCCACCTCCATTCACACTCCACACTGCTCATACAGTCTGATCGCATAAGTCCAATCTTATCCATTCAGAAGGACAAAAGAAAAAAATGGATCCTGTACAAGTGCATTAAACATTAGTTATGGTTATGCACTCACACATATGGCATCTGTTTCAACCATTTCCATCTGAGATCCTTCTTTTTATGGAAAAAAATCCCACATGGTCATGCAGGAGTTTTTTCCCCTCTAAAACAATTGTTGGATGGAAATGGCTGAAGCGGAGGCCAAATTTTGTGCTTAAGGGCTATGAGTTGAATGTGAACAGTGCAACAATGTGAGGTGTGAATTAGTAGTAGTGCTGCACCTCTACATGCTGTAATGGTTCAACTTGTTTTAGGCACAATGAGTGAAAACAACGAAGGCATGGATACGCCGTCGCCGTCTTCAATGAAAGATGCAGAACTTGTGTGCCTGACAAATTCCCCACTTGTCGAAAAAATGTCAGCAAGAAAGACGCTGAGTGAAGTGTGGGCATATTTTGCCTATACCGCTGGAAAAGACGGGCAGCCAACAGACACAGAAAAACCTGTCTGCAAAAGGTGTTACAAGTCTCTGCATTGTAAAACAGGAAACACCAGCAACTTGGCTAAGCATTTGGCAGACAATCACCCTGACCTCTACAATGAGCTGAAAAGACGACAGGTTAGTTAAGTCTACCCTACCACCATGCTCTCTTCTTAAAGGGGTTGTCTCATTTCAGTAAATTACGTTTATCATGTAGCGAAAGTTAATGCAAGGCACTTAAATGTATTGTGATTCTCATATTGCCTCCTTTCCATCACATTACACACTGCTTGCATGAAGTCATGATGACCACCCTGCAATCTAGCAGCAGTGGTTGTGCCTGCATTGCAGGGTGGCTGTAACCTATGGAAACAAGCGTTGTATAAGGTGATGGAAAAATTGAATTATGCCAGGCTTGCCAGCAACAAGGGCAATGTGGAGAATCCCGGCACATTAGGAAGAGTCTAGTATTCACTTTATCTACAGGATAAATGTCATTATCTGAATAAGCGAAACAACCTTTCTTAAGTAATGACTGATGACTGACTTCTCACTATTTTCCTTACACAGAAGAAGAAAACCCATTCCACTACATCATCCAAAGATAAACCCACTCAGCCTCAGGCTACCATTATATCTGTGCTTGAAAGGCAGCGGAAATATGGCAGAGACTCCAAAGAAGCACAGAGGCTAAACAAAGCTGTCGCGGAGTACATCTGCATGGATCAAGTGCCAGTATACACAGTTGAGAAAACTGGATTTAGAAACCTGGTACAGCAGTTAGACAGAAAGTATGACATACCTGGGAGAAACTACTTTATGTATACAGAAATACCAAAACTCTACGTGGAAATCAGAAGAGTGGTTGAAGCACAACTGGTTGAGGTTCCTTTTTTTGCTTGTACTACAGACCTCTGGACAAGCAGAGCTACGGATGCATTCATGGCTGTCACCATCCACTTTATAATGGAAGAATGGGAGATGCGGTCGTGGTGTTTGGGCTGTATGGCTCTGTACACAGATCATACTGCTGAGAGTTTGCATGAAGCATTTGAGGAATCCCTAACTGAAGAGTGGAAACTGGACATATCCAAAATGTCTGGAATAACAACAGATAATGCCTCTAACAACATCAGAGCGTTTGAAGAATATTGCTGGATCCCATGTTTTGGGCACAATTTGCACCTGGCAGTAAACAAAGCGCTGGATATTGACAGAGTGGCGGCGTGTCTCTCAAGGTTACGCAAGACCGTCTCTGCATTCTGCCGATCAAATAAAATGAACCGATCACTCAAAGAAAAACAAAAGGCACTTCAGGTACCCGAACACAAGCTCATTCATGATGAACCCACCCGGTGGAATTCCATCTATGATATGGTGGAGAGGTTCTGTGAACAGCAACAAGCTGTCTGTGCTGTCCTTGCAGAGAATCGAAAAAAATGGTATCTTATGCCAAAGGACACTGATGTCACCATTCTGGAAACCGTCAGAGATGTGCTTGCTCCAATGAGTGATTTTACTGACGCGTTAAGTGGAGAGAAAGACCCAACCCTGTCGTCTGTGCTTCCTTTGACATGGAAAATATATGCATGTGCAACTGAGGAGGAATCTGACAGCATCCTTGCCAGAGAAATGAAGATGAAGGTCAAATATGACATGA
Source organism: Rhinella marina (assembly GCA_900303285.1). Lineage (NCBI taxonomy): Eukaryota > Metazoa > Chordata > Amphibia > Anura > Bufonidae > Rhinella > Rhinella marina. The sequence goes on along the minus strand of ONZH01023494.1, from coordinate 12,313 downwards.
AAAAGAGGTATGAAAGCAAAAAGTTGCAACTCATTCTGAACACTGCCACATATCTAGATCCAAGATTTAAGGACTCATTTGTGTCTATTGAAGATGAAGTAAAAGAAGAGCTTATGCAGAGAGCTTCCATTCTTCAGCTACCAGCAAGTGGTGGAGAAGAACAACAGAAAGATCAAGAAGAACATGCAGCGGCACAAGTCACTAAGAAAAAAAAAACGGATCTCAAAAGCTTGTTGGCTAACATTGTGACGGAAAAAAGGGGGTCATCAGCAGGTGGTTTTGTGGTGGGTACCGAAGATACATCATCTGAGAAAAGCCCTACAGCAATGCTTTCCAATGACTTCATCTTGTACAAACAGATGAAAGAAATTAGTCCAGAAGAAGACCCACTAGACTGGTGGAGGAGAAACGCCTCAAGTCTGCCTGTTCTTGCCCATTTTGCCAAGGCATATCTCTGCATTCCTGCCTCTAGCTGTGCCTCAGAACGAGTATTCAGTACTTCGGGCCTAATCTGCAGTCCAAGAAGAATGAGATTGACTGAAGACCATATCAACACACTTGTTTTCCTTGCTAAGAATCTCAAACAGGCAAAGAAATACCACCCAACTGCAGCTTAGTGTGTAATTTCCGAATAGGCCATGTTTTAGTTTTATATTTTTTTACTTTTATTATAGCAGGGTTCTTCTACAGAAGGGTTTGTCTGGGATTTTGATATTGCTGGCCTATGCCAAGATAGGTCATCAGTATCTGATTGGTGGGGGACTGATTCCTGGCAGTGCTGGCACCAGCACCGCCACCACCACTAACTCCGTCCTGATCAGCTGTGAAAAGGCTATGGCACTCTGGTGAACACTGCAGCCTCACTTTACCAGGCAGGCACAGTCTCACCAGAGTTCCATCACCTCTTCACAGCTGATCAGCAGTGAGGAGCCTGCCAGGCGTCAGAACCTGGCCAATCAGCTACTGCTGCCTTGAGGATGGGCCATCAATATCACAAACCCTGACAACCCCTTTGATTTAAACTATTTAAGTTGCTATGTACAAAAAGGGTGATACCCACTACCCAGCCTTTGAAGGAATCTTCTAGTACAATGATCAGCAACCTTTTGCAATCCATCTGTTGTGAAACTACAACTCCCAGTCTTGGCTGTTCTTCTAACTTCCACTGAATGAAGCATTCTGGGAGTTGTAGTTTCTGAACAGCTGGAGTGCTAGAGGTTGCTGGTCCTTGCTCTAGTAGTATGACAGTTGTTAGAGGCATTATCTGTTGTTATTCCAGTCATTTCTGTTTTTAATGTTTCCATTCTCTGGCTACACGGTGCATTTCAATTTAGGTAGACTATATTTTCATATCTTGTCTACTCTTTATTCCTGCTAGAGGTTTATTATTAAAGGTACAAATACTTTAACTGGGTGCTACAGTCCCATCCTACTTGTACAGTCTGACATTGGCAGCAGCATGAGGTTATAGACTGTGGCAGTCAGAGTGGGAGTCTTGGAGGGACATGTGCTCAACTCATATAACACAAAGCTCCTCCAATACAAACTTCTAGCTGGAATAAGAGAGGAATAGCACAAAGTTAAAGGGTTTCTGTCACCAGTTTTTTCAGTATGAATCTGGCTGACATTAGAGATGTGCTAATGTCACCTGATTCCAAATATATATCTATTTTACTTACTGGTGCCCCCATTTTTATATAAAATGAACTTTTATTTTATGCTAATGAGGCCACTAGGTGCAAGGGGCGTTACCTCTGCACCTAGTGGCTATGTTGATTGACAGGACCAGGCAGAGAAAAAACACTCCATTCACTATAGCTTTTAAGGACCTTTAATGATGTCATGACCATGTGATCTGTCACATGGTTAGGATCACACCAACAGCCTGTCTCCTCCTAAACCATGTGACTGATCACATGGTCATCATGACATCGTTAAAGGTCCTTAAAAGCTATAGTGAATGGAGTGTTTTTTTCTCTGCCTGGTCCTGTCAATTAACATAGCCACTATGTGTAGAGGTAACGCCCCTTGCACCTAGTGGCCTCATTAGCATAAAATAAGTTCATTTTATATAAAAATGGGGGCACCAGTAAATAAAAGACATATATTTGGAATCAGGTGACATTAGCACATCTCTAATGTCAGCCTGATTCATACTGAAAAAACTGGTGACAGAAACCCTTTAAGTTTGCAAGAGAAGAGATAGAATAGATGCATTGCTCCAGAATTATTTGCCTAAACAAGAGAAGTTGGGGCAGGAGTGGACAGGTGAAGGCATGTCAAAATCAATATCAAACTCTGACAATCTCATATCTGATGCAAATTTACTGTTTAATTCAATAAACGTTTTACGTTTAAATAATCTACAGCCATTTTGTGTTTTCATTTTATTTTTCGCGTGGTATCGAATGGTATCGAGTATCGAAAGTTTTTTTGTGGTATCGAAATCGAAACTAAATTTTGGTATCGTGACAACCCTACTCCCTATGTCTCTCTTCTAGCAGAATGCTTGTGACCACTCTCCTTAAGTTTGTTTCACACTAGCGCTAAAGAGATCCAGCAGGCTGTTGCGGCAGGGAACAGCCTGCTCACTGAAACTCTCTGGATCCAACATTGTTAGACGCCTGGATCCAACATTGTTAGACGCTACCTTAATGTCTATCTGCCCCATTCAATTGGCAAATATGTTGGGAAGCTGTCAAATACCATTGCGCATAGTGTTTTTGTCCAGCATATTCTCTGCATATTTGCCAGGTTGCAGACAGTTCTCCCCCAATCCCCATTATAGTTAAGGGGACCGGCTAGGTGCGGACTGGCCATAAACCCTACAGGGAAATATCCGGATGGGCTGACTTCCAGGGGTCCGGGTATTCAACAAACTGATAATGCCCAGTGGTTTTAGGTGTCCTCCTGAACTCAACTTCTGCAGGATGGGGATATATAATTTCATACTGCAGGCAGGGGCAGCAGTATTTTGTGCTGCACTGTAGTAGTTGGTACTCCTGGGGTCGTATTTTGGGATCCACTGTGACATTTGGTTATGCTGGGGCGCAGGGGCGTAGCTAAAGGCTCATGGGCCCTGGTGCAAGAGTTCAGCTTGGGCCCCACCCCCCCTTCCCTCAGTGCTGGTGCACCTAGCTTTTCTGCCGGCCAAGTCAAAAACTGAACCCCTCCCCCCCTTCAATGCCAAATTCTCACCCTAACCTTTTCCCTCCTAACATTACGTATATCACTACAGAACATACAGGGTAAGACTACATTCACACGTTGTTTTTGCGGCCTCCGATCTGCATATTTTGCGGCTCAGATGCGGACCTATTCACTTCAATGAACACTGTGTGCTGTCCGCATCTGTATGTCCATTCCTATTTTTGTCTGTTTTGCAGACAAGGATAGGCATTGTTACAGTGGATCTGCAAAAAAAAAAGGATGCCATACGGAACATCATCCTTTTTTTGCGGATCCGCAATTTGCAGACTGCAAAACACAATGTTCGTGTGAATGTAGCCTAATACAGCGCCCCATACCTCTTACATCCAGTGACGTCTCCTCGGATGTAGATCTTCTCTTTCCTCATCTTCTCCTTTCAGACCAGACGCCATTTTTCAGCCATTTCTCATCTCTGCTGTTTGACAGAAAAAAATCTTAGTTTACTACTTTTACATCATCCTCCCGTCTTCTGGACAAATCATCCTACCACCCCCAGTACTGTGCCACTAGTACCACACAGATAGTGCCCTTCAATAATTATTGGCACACAGTGTGCTAAAATAACTGCGCCCAGCAAATAGTGTCCCATAATAGTGTGAACATAACGTGCCCCAGAAATAACTGCGCCCCCCGTGCCCCCATGTGCCAGTAAAAATGCCCCCAGTGCTCCCGTGCCATTAAGAAATGCCCCCAAGTGCCAGTAACAAATGCCCCCAGTGCTCTCGTGCCATTAAGAAATGCCCCCAGTGCTAGTAAAAATGCCCCCAGTGCTCCCGTGCCATTAAGAAATGCCCCCAGTGCCCCAATGTGCCAGTAACAAATGCCCCCAGTGCCAGTAAAAATGCCCCCAGTGCCCCCTTTTGCCGGTAAAAAAGCCCCCAGTGCGCCCATGTGCCAGTAAAAATTTCCCCAGTGCCTGTAATAATGCCCCCAGTGCCAGTAAAAACGCCCCAGTGCCCCTTTTGCCGGTAAAAATGCCCCCAGTGCCCCCATGTGACGTCATCGCGCCGCCTGAGCCGGCCTCTGATAGGCTGCAGGCCTAGTGCCTGCAGCCTATCAGAGGAACGGGCAGGGGAGACGCATCTCCCTTCCCTGCCCGCAGTACAGGCATCTGTATCGCCGTCCATAGTACAGATGACTATGGAGATGAGCGCTTCCACAATGGAAGCGCTCATCTCCCTCTGCCCCGCCGCCGCCCGCAACTATGCGCAGGGCCGCGCCGCACCTGCCTAATTGGCGGTGCGGCCCTGCAAGTGGCAAGGGGGGCCCTCGGGGCCCCCCTGGCTTAGGGGCCCGGTCGCAACTGCGACCGCTGCGACCCCTATAGCTACGCCACTGCTGGGGCGGTATTTTGTACTGCACTATTGTATTTAGTTCTGTTGGTGAGGTACTTTTGCTACACTATGGAACTGCTAGCCCTGCCCACTCCTGTTGTCCCTGCCTACTTTTACTGCCCCGCCTTCTATCAATTTGGATCTGCCTACAACTTGGGTCCACTTTTAGTTTCTTTTTCCCAGGGTTTCTTTAAGTCCTCAGTCTGGTGGCGTCTGGCAATGCTTGATCTAAAGAGCTCCGGCAGGCAACCGCCTTCAGGATCTCTTTACTGCAAGTGTGAAACTAGCCTTAGAAATGAAACTGAAATATAAAAAAAGTATCGCTTTTTTTTTCACTGAGGGAAAACTATGTTCATGCAGTATATAACTGAGGGATATGTGTTCACATTTTTATTACTATTTAAGGTTCTCTTGTTTTTAAGACATGTATAAATACAAGTTATATTATTCTGATTCACTACCCTAACATTGCTGTTATGGTCTGGGCCTGTTTTTGATATGTTCAATACTTTCTGTTCTTGGTCTATTTTTCTATATATTTACAACTCTGTTTTTTTTCAATCTTTTCTGGACTGTATGTGTTTTTTACTTTATATTTTCTGATCAGGAGTTTGTTTGTTATTATTTTATTTTTGTTCCTATCTGGAAGTCTTTTTTCAGATCTGGAGTCTGTTATTTATTTTAAATTATAATTGTTTGAGAGAAATCAAAAGAAGCTAAAATGAAACATATATTGGAGTTTCCTCCCCCCATGGTTGCAATTAGAGATGAGCGAGCATACTCGTCCGAGCTTGGTGCTCGTTCGAGTATTAGGGTACTCGTAAGTGCTCGCTGCTCGGACGAGTATCTCGCCATACTTGAGGAAATGGCAACTTCCGCATCGTGCTTTTTTGGCGCCTATAAACTCAGCCAATCACAAGCCAGGAGACTCTACGGTACACCCAGCATCACGTGGGGCCCTTACATGTCGATAGCAGGGGTTGGCTGGCCTGATCAGGTGACCCTGGAATATACTAGAGACTGGCCGCGGTGCTCGGCTCAGATGCCGTCTGGATGTCGTTAGGGATAGAGCTGCTGCCTTTCAGGGACAGTGTTAGGGCCTGCATTTAGTTCTCTGTTAGGCAGGAATCACCCACAAAGAACCCAACAGCCCTTCTAAGGGCTAGAAGACATTTTTTTTTTGGTCTCCTGGCTTGGCTGGCTGGCTGGCTGGCACTAGTAGTGCAGCTATCGCCATATATAACCCCCTTTTTTTATGTTATATCTCAGTGATGCAAATCCATTGCACACAGCAGTGTGGAACCATTCTGTGTGTCACAGTTCAGCACACTCACTCCAATCCATATATACTGTCCAGGTGACACTTTCTGTACGTCACAGAATGCAACCAAGTCATTTGCTACCAATAACGTATACAGCTTGATCCTAAAAATCTCTGTGCGACATTTGTCTCGGTCGCAGTCTAAATAGCCAACGTCAGTAGGGTGTCAGTCAGCTCTACGATAGTTTCTGCAGGTCACGTTCCAAAAAAAAACTAAACTAAAAAAAAAATATTAAAAAAAAATTAGTTTTTTAGTTGTTTTAGCTCAGTGATACAAATCCATTTTACTCAGCTGCGTGTAACCTTTCTGTGTGTCACAGTTCAGCACACTCGCTCCAATCCGTATATACTGTCCAGGTGACACTTTCTGTACGTCACAGAATACAACCAAGTCATTTGCTACCAATAACGTATACAGCTTGATCCTAAAAATCTCTGTGCGACATTTGTCTGGGTCGCAGTCTAAATAGCCACCGTCAGTAGGGTGTCAGTCAGCTCTACGATAGTTTCTGCAGGTCACGTTCCAAAAAAAACTAAACTAAAAAAAATATATAAAAAAAAATTATTTTTTTTGTTGTTTTAGCTCAGTGATACAAATCCATTTTACTCAGCTGCGTGTAACCTTTCTGTGTGTCACAGTTCAGCACACTCGCTCCAATCCGTATATACTGTCCAGGTGACACTTTCTGTACGTCACAGAATACAACCAAGTCATTTGCTACCAATAACGTATACAGCTTGATCCAAAAAATCTCTGTGCGACAATTGTCTGTGTCGCAGTCTAAATAGCCACCGTTAACAGGGTGTGAGTTAGGTCTCCGATAGTTCCTGCACGTCACGTTCCCAAAAAAACAAAACTAAAAAAAAAATATAAAAAAAAAATTAGTTTTTTAGTTGTTTTAGCTCAGTGATACAAATCCATTTTACTCAGCTGCGTGCAACCTTTCTGTGTGTCACAGTTCAGCACACTCGCTCCAATCCGTATATACTGTCCAGGTGACACTTTCTGTACGTCACAGAATACAACCAAGTCATTTGCTACCAATAACGTATACAGCTTGATCCTAAAAATCTCTGTGCGACATTTGTCTGGGTCGCAGTCTAAATAGCCACCGTCAGTAGGGTGTCAGTCAGCTCTATGATAGTTTCTGCAGGTCACGTTCCAAAAAAAACTAAACAAAAAAAAAATAAAAAAAAAAATTAGTTTTTTAGTTGTTTTAGCTCAGTGATACAAATCCATTTTACTCAGCTGAGTGTAACCTTTCTGTGTGTCACAGTTAAGCACACTCGCTCCAATCCATATATTCTGTCCAGGTGACACTTTCTGTACATCACTTAATTAAACCAGACTGAACAAGTTTGTGGGTTTCAGTACACCAAGCCCATTTATTTTATTTTTTTTTATATCATACACTTATATACAGAAAATGTTGAACCCCAGGGCTAAGGGTCGAGGACGAGGGCGTGGGCGTGGGCATTCAATTACTGCAGGGGGCAGAGGCCGTGGTCCTGGGCAGCGTGAGACAGTACCTGCTGATGAGGGAGCTGTGGAACGCCGCAGAGCTACACTCCCTAGCTTCATGTCTCAACTTACAGGGACACGTGGTAGAAGACTGTTGAAACCACAACAGTGTGAACAGCTGATCTCGTGGATTGCGGACAATGCTTCAAGTAATTTGTCCACCAGTCAGTCTTCCACGCGGTCCACCCACGTTACCCAAGGGAGCAATCCTCTGGCTCCTCCACCTCAACCTCCTTCCCCCCAGTCTGCCCCCTCCCAGGAAAATTTGGAATGCGATCCGGCATTCTCTGAGGAACTGTTTTCTGGACCCTTCCCAGAGTCACAAACCACTTCTCAGGTTGCTGCTGACCTCTTTCCCGATGCCCAGGTTTTCCAACTGTCGCAGTCTGTGGGTGATGATGATGATGACAATGTTGACTTAGTGGAAGAAGTGTGTAAGAAGGTGTCAGACGATGAGGAGACACGGTTGTCAGACAGTGGTGAAGTTGTTGTTAGGGGAGGAATTCCGAGGGGGGAGCAGACTGAGGAATCGGAGGATGACGAGGTGACTGACCCAAGCTGGGTTGATATGCCGAGTGAAGACAGTGCTTCTGAGGCGGAGGCGAGTGCTGCACCAGAACAGGTTGTAAGAGGCAGTGGTGTGGCCAGAGGGAGAAGCAGGGCCAGAGCTGGTGCAGCAGCAGCAACTGTTTCACGTAGTGAAGCTCCCGTGGCGAGACCTAGATGTTTGCAAGTCTGGAGGTTCTTTAAAGAAAGTGAGGATAACCGACGGACTGTGGTGTGCAACCTGTGTCACACCAGGATCAGCAGGGGTGCCACCACTACTAGCCTAACCACCACCAGCATGCGCAGGCATATGAGTGCTAAACACCCCACTCAAAGGAACCAAGGCCGTTCACCACCTCCTGCGGGTCACACCACTGCTCCTTCCCCTGTGTCACTCGCTGCCTCTGCTAGTCAACCCCCTGCGTCACTCGCTGCCTCTGCTAGTCAACCCCCTGCCCAGGACCCCGGCACGAGCGCCTCCCGTCGGAAAATCACACCTTCGCCTCCACGATCCTCCACAGTGTCCACCAACGTGTCCCAGCGCAGCGTTCAGCTGTCTTTACAGCAGACGCTGGAGCGCAAGAGGAAATACAGTTCCACCCACCCACATGCCCAAGCCCTCAACGTCCACATCTCCAAATTGCTTAGCCTTGAGATGCTGCCCTATAGGCTGGTAGAGACCGAGGCCTTTCGCAATCTCATGGCGGTGGCTGCCCCTCGGTATTTGGTCCCCAGCCGCCACTATTTTTCCCGATGTGCCGTCCCAGCCCTACACCAGCACGTGTCACAGAACATCATCCGTGCCCTGACCAACGCTGTTTCTGAGAAGGTCCACTTAACCACAGACACGTGGACAAGTGCTGCCGGGCAGGGACACTATATCTCACTGACGGCACATTGGGTTAACTTGGTGGAGGCTGGGACCGAGAATGACCCTGGGGCCGCTCATGTACTGCCCACACCGAGGATTGCGGGGCCTACCTCGGTCACGGTCTCTCAGACGTACTATGCCTCCTCCTCCTCCGACCCCTCCTCCTCCTCCGAATTACCATCCGTGGGCACGGCGCCTTCAGTCGGTCGCTCTAGGCGCAGCAGCAGTGCCGTGGGTAAGCGCCAGCAGGCGGTGCTCAAACTACTGTGCTTAGGTGACAAAAGGCACACCTCCCAAGAGCTGTTACAGGGCATCACGGCACAGACCGATGTGTGGCTGGCACCGCTGAACCTCAAGCCAGGCATGGTTGTGTGTGACAACGGGCGTAACCTGGTGGCGGCTCTGCAATTCGCCAGACTGATACATGTGCCATGCCTGGCCCACGTGTTCAATTTCATAGTTCAGCGGTTCCTCAAGACATACCCCAATCTGTCTGATTTGCTCACCAAGGTGCGCCGCATCTGTGCGCATTTCCGCAAGTCCACCACAGATGCTGCCACTCTCAGGGCAGCGCAGCGCCGCCTACAACTGCCCGCTCACCGACTGTTTTGTGACGTGCCCACGAGATGGAATTCCACATTAAACATGTTATCCAGAGTTTACCAGCAGCGCAGAGCGATTGTAGACTGCCAGATGTCAACTTCCACCAGAACTGGTAGTCAGCTCAGTCAGATTCCTCAAGTCTACAATGAGGAGTGGACGTGGATGTCTGATATCTGCCAGGTGTTGAGCAACTTTGTGGAGTCAACACAGATGGTCAGCGGCGATGCCGCCATTATCAGCCTCACCATCCCGCTGCTTTGGTTGTTGAAAAACTCACTGCTCAGCATCAAGAAGGATGCTTTGCTCTTGTCACAAGAGACGGTGGAGGAAGATACGTCGCTTGATAGCCAGAGCACCCTCCGGTCTGTTTCTCAGCACGTATCGGAGGAGGGGGATGAGGATGAGGAGGAAGAGGAGGAGAATGTCGGCGAGACAGTAGAGGGTACCAGTGCTCAGTCCTTAACTCTTGAGCGTGTATGGGCTGAAGAGGAGGAGGAGGAGGAGGAGGAGGAGGAAATGGAGGGTCAGGTCAGTGAGGAGAGGGAATTCTTGCGTGTTGGGACTCTGGCGCACATGGCAGACTTCATGTTCGGCTGCCTATCCCGTGACCCTCGCGTTAGAAGAATTGTTTCAAACACCGATTACTGGGTGTTCACTCTCCTGGACCCACGGTACAAGCAGAACCTTTCCACTCTCATCCCTGCAGAGGAAAGGAGTATGATAGTGAATAGATATCAACAGGCCCTGGTGCACAAGCTGAAACAATTCTTCCCCTCTGACGCTGCTAGCGGCAGAGGGCATGGTTCTGTGGGCCAAGTAGCGGGGGAGAGGAGGCGAGCAGGCAGCTTGTCCAGCACTGGCAGGGGAACGCTCTCCAAGGCCTTTGCCACTTTTATGTCACCCCAGCAAGACACTGTCACCTGTCCCCAGTCTAGGAAGAGTAGGGGAGAGCTGTACAGAAAGATGGTGAGGGAGTACCTAGCTGACCATACCAACGTCCGTAGCAATCACTCTGCTCCATGTAATTACTGGGTTTCAAAGCTGGACACGTGGCCTGAACTGGCGCTGTATGCCTTGGAGGTGCTGGCCTGCCCTGCCGCTAGCGTTCTGTCAGAGCAGGTATTCAGTGCAGCTGGTGGCGTCATCACCGATAAGCGTACACGCCTGTCAACTGACAGCGCTGACAGGCTGACGCTTATTAAAATGAACAAAGCCTGGATTTCACCGGAATTCAAATCTCCTCCGGGGGAAAGCAGCTAAAGATTTAAATAACTTATGTATCCGATTCCTCTTCTCTACTCCTCCTACTCCACCTCCTCCTCCATATCATCTTTGCCTAACGCTGACCCAAAAAACGCCATTTTTTAGAGGTCCAACTGGCACTCTTTTACCACAATTTTTCAGGAGGGCCCCCTACAGGCCCTCTATTCAAACAATTTTTCCAGAGGTCCACCTACAGGCCCTCTCTCCAAAAAATTTTTCCGGAGGTTCACCTACAGGCCCTCTATCCAAACAATTTTTCCGGAGGTCCACCTACAGGCCCTCTCTCCAAACATTTTTTCCGGAGGTCCACCTACAGGCCCTCTGTCCAAACAATTTTTCCGGAGGTCCACCTACAGGCCCTCTGTCCAAACAATTTTTCCGGAGGTCCACCTACAGGCCCTCTGTCCAAACAATTTTTCCGGAGGTCCACCTACAGGCCCTCTGTCCAAACAATTTTTCCGGAGGTCCACATACAGGCCCTCTCTCCAAACAATTTTTCCGGAGGTCCACCTACAGGCCCTCTCTCCAAACAATTTTTCCGGAGGTCCACCTACAGGCCCTCTCTCCAAACAATTTTTCCGGAGGTCCACTTACAGGCCCTCTCTCCAAACAATTTTTCCGGAGGTCCACCTACAGGCCCTCTCTCCAATTCCAGTTTCCAGTTTTATTTGCGCAAACTGCGTAAATTATTATTTTTGGGATAGGTGTGAAAAATAATATTACCTGCATATCTATATTGCCACAATTTTTCAGGAGGGCCCCCTACAGGCCCTCTATTCAAACAATTTTTCCAGAGGTCCACCTACAGGCCCTCTCTCCAAAAAATTTTTCCGGAGGTTCACCTACAGGCCCTCTGTCCAAACAATTTTCCGGAGGTCAACCTACAGGCCCTCTCTCCAAACAATTTTTCCGGAGGTCCACCTACAGGCCCTCTGTCCAAACAATTTTTCCGGAGGTCCACCTACAGGCCCTCTGTCCAAACAATTTTTCCGGAGGTCCACCTACAGGCCCTCTGTCCAAACAATTTTTCCGGAGGTCCACCTACAGGCCCTCTGTCCAAACAATTTTTCCGGAGGTCCACCTACAGGCCCTCTGTCCAAACAATTTTTCCGGAGGTCCACCTACAGGTCCTCTCTCCAAACAATTTTTCCGGAGGTCCACCTACAGGCCCTCTCTCCAAACAATTTTTCCGGAGGTCCACCTACAGGCCCTCTCTCCAATTCCAGTTTCCAGTTTTATTTGCGCAAACTGCGTAAATTATTATTTTTGGCATAGGTGTGAAAAATAATATTACCTGCATATCTATATTGCCCAACATTGGATACGGTAGCAAGTAGAAGACCAAACACATGCTGCCAACAGTGTTCTGCAAATTCCTGGTCCACCCGCAAATTCCTGGTCCACAATGTCAAGGAGCTCGAGGTTCTGTTGATGAGCAACAAGTCCTTCTGTGCTGAAATCGCCGACAACGTCTCCATCTAAGAACCTAAAGACCATTGTGGAGAGAGCGGCACAGCTCGCCATCAAAGTGACGAACCCCAACGCCAGACTGCGCAGAGAAGATAACGAATAAATATCTCTGGTTATTTTTGCTAAATGAAAGTTAAATAAACACAAAAAAAATTGATCTGTTCCTGAGCCTG
>ONZH01023492.1:0-207959 GCA_900303285.1 Rhinella marina | reverse complement strand
CCCCCTCCTCCTCCATACAATCTCACACAGCGCGCCCCCTCCTCCATACAATCTGCACAGCGCGCCCCCTCCGTACAATGTCACACAGCGTTCCCCCTCCATACAATGTCATACAGCGCCCCCCCTACAATGTCACCAGTGCCCCTCTCCTCCATACAATGTCACACAACACCCCCCCATACAATCTCACACAGCGCCCCCCTCCTCCTCCATACAATCTCACACAGCGCGCCCCCTCCTCCATACAATCTCACACAGCGCCTCCTCCTTCTCCATACAATCTTGCACAGCGCCCCCTCCTCCTCCATACATCTCACACAGCGCCTCCTCCTCCTCCATACAATCTCACACAGCACGCCCCCTCCTCCATACAATCTCACACAGCGCCTCCTCATCCTCCATACAAATCTTGCACCATAGCGCCTCCTCCTCCTCCATACAATCTCACACCAGCGCCTCCCTCCCTCCATACAACTCACACAGCGTTCCCCCTCCATACAATGTCATACAGCGCCCCATAACAATGTCACACAGCCCCCTCTCCTCCATACAATGTCACACAGCACCCCCCCATACAATCTCACACAGCGCGCCCCTCCTCCTCCATACAATCTCACACAGCGCGCCCCCCCTCCATACAATCTCACACAGCGCTCCCCCCATACAATGTCACACAGCGCCCCTCTCCTCCATACAATGTCACACAGCAACCCCCACCATACAATCTCACACAGCGCGCCCCCTCCTCCTCCATACAATCTCACACAGCGCACCCCTCCTCCATACAATCTCACACAGCGCCTCCTCCTCCTCCATACAATCTTGCACAGCGCCCCCTCCTCCTCCATACAATCTCACACAGCGCCTCCTCCTCCTCCATACAATCTCACACAGCACGCCCCCTCTCCATACAATCTCACACCAGCGCCTCCTCCTCCTCCATACAATCCAGCACCGCCCCCTCCTCCATACAATCTCACACAGCGCCTCCTCCTCCTCCATACAATCTTGCACAGCGCCCCCACTCCCCATACAATCTCACACAGCGCCTCCCTCCTCCATACAGTCTCACACAGCGTTCCCCCCTCCATACAATGTCACACAGCACCCCCCCATACAATGTCACACAGCGCCCCCTCCTCCTCCGTACAATCTCACACAGCGCGCCCCCCCCTCCGTACAATCTCACACAGCGCCCCCCCATACAATGTCACACCAGCCCCCACCTCCTCCATACAATCTCACACAGCGCCTCCTCCTCCTCCATACAATCTCACACAGCGCCTCCTCCTCCATACAATCTCACACAGCGTTCCCCCCTCCATACAATGTCACACAGCACCCCCCATACAATGTCACACAGTGCCCCCCTCCTCCTCCGTACAATCTCACACAGCGTGCCCCCTCCTCCTCCATACAATCTCACACAGCGCGCCCCCTCCTCCATACAATCTCACACAGCGCCTTCTCCTCCTCCATACAATCTTGCACACAGTGCCCCCCCCCATACAATCTCACACAGCGCCCCCTCCTCCATACAATGTCACACGGCACACACCCATATAATGTCACACAGCGCGCCCCCCCCTCCTCCATACAATGTCACACAGCGCCCCCCCCCCTCCTCCATACAATGTCACACAGCGCCCCCCCCATCTCCATACAATGTCACACAGCACCAACATTCATAGCTAATCCCTCTGTTAGCTGTAGCATTACGTTGGGTCTGTATTACAGGCAGGTGTAATTTATTACCCTGTACATAACTGCAGCGGAGCGAAATTTATCATAGCATATCCATTCTATTAGCTGTAGCAGTTGTTATACATGTTAAGTCCGTGTAATGGGCAGGTGTCATTTATTGCCCTTTAAATAACTGCTCAGTGGAGCAAAATTTATCATAGCTAACCCTTTCTGTTAGCGATACAGTTGTTATACACTATGGTCAACAGAAAGTCGCCTGGGCCCTCCAAAGGAATGGGCAGTGGCAAAAATTTTGCTGAGAGGGAAGCAAAAATGGACTACTATACAGACATGCTGTGTATTTGCAACGGGTACCAGTGTTAGGAAGCTGAGTGGTATGTTGTGGCCCTAATAGTTTGTGTCATGGTGCTCCTACCTGGATACTGTCATTCCTCTGGGTTAGGCTCCATGCCAACAAAGAAGTTGTACTGGTAGAGTCCAGACTAGGTGAAGTTTAACGGTTTTACTTGAATAAACTTGCTATAAACTTGTGTCATCCAAACAATACTTGATATTTCTCTTGACACTAGTAGGCTTCTCACACTAGCATTTTTAAATTCCGGTATTGAGTTCCGTCATAGGGGCTCAATACCGGAAAAAAACGCTTCAGTTTTGTCCCCATTCATTGTCAATGGGGACAAAACTGAACTGAAGACAACGGAATGCTCCTGAAAGCATTCCGTTCCGTCTTCAGACCGGAGAACAAACTGCAGCATGCTGCGGTTTTCTCTCCGGTCCAGGCATCCGCACCAAGACGGATCCGGAATGACCCCCAATGCAAGTCAATGGGGATGGATCCGTTTGGTGTGACACACCAGTAATCCGGATCTGTCCTCCATTGACTTGCAATGGGGTGTCATTCCGGATCCGGCTACACATATACAGAGATACATACAGACATACATACATACTCAGACATACACACAAACACATACATACTCACATACTCCAGGCAGGGACGCCGGCAGCATGTCTTCACGCGCCTCCTGCGCGCAGCTATGACGTTTCCCCACTGCGCCAAGCTGCTCCGGCTCCACATATGTATCAGCGGCAGTACGGATCCGTCGGCACCCTATAGGTACAGGATCCGTGCTGCCGCTAGTGTGAAAGAGGCCTAAGGCTAAACCAGCAGGTAACCTTGAATACTTTGCTTTCCCTCTCTACTGCTGATCTCTAGCTTCAGTCTGGTTCCTATCAGCTTGAGTTAATGTTTCTTATGAGAGTGAGGTATCGTGTGACCTGTTTTGCTGAGTATGATGTCTTTGGCACCATTTTCTCTCTCAGAGGTACTAAGTCCTGTTATATATCAGGAGAGGGCTTCTCTCTGAGCTACTTTCCCAAAACTCCTGCAGCAGTGGAGGGGAAATGCTCCCTCACCACACGCAGCCTCACTCTTTTGCTCCCACTCCACTATAGCTTCCTGCCATCCCTCCCTTGGTAGAAAACAGGACTAGCCCACTACTGCCCAAAGGGGGAGAATGGAATGGTAAGTTACATTCTATCGAAAAGTACTCTCTGCCAGAAACACTGCCACCTGCTGGTGAACCAGCCACAGTACATGAAATACAATACATAGCAGTTATATAGCACCTAATGAGCAGACCTGGAAACAGAGGGCAGGGTGATGTCACACATTGGTTAGGCATTTAAGACAGTAGCAGGTTGTAGGAATGGTAGTGCCCACTTTGGGGTACTAATTAGTAATTGGCCGCTGCCTACAAGTGCCATTGCCCATCCTCAGGAAGGTCTGACCAGGGGGACCCTCTGCGCTCACGCTCCACTTCCATGTCTAGGGGAAGGGGGGGAAGGAGCAGCACCAGCTCCTTCCAGCCCCAAGTAGTAACTTAAGTCTGGAGTCTCTGATGACCAGTTTTATTCAGCCGTCTTCTGAAGAAACCACCCAGCAGCACCAACAGTGGGACATCCAGTAGAACTTCAACCAGCAGGCAGTGACATACACTTACTGCAACCCGCCACCCATGATCCAAGATCCCCTGGACTACTGGGCACTCAAACTTGAAGTGTTACCACAACTGGCTGAGTTTGCCATGGGCATGCTTTCCTGCCCATACAGTAGTCTGGCATCAGAGCGGGAGTTCAGTGTACCAGGGAACATAGTTACCCCTAAAAGAACTAGCCTTTCCTCCCCAAATGTCCAGACACCGGTGCCTGATGTAACAGAATAGATCATTCTGCCACTAATGATCATACTGTAGTGTGCTGCCAGACTGGAATATTCATCAAAATGGGCCGTTCTTTCTAGCCACATTCTGCTGACACCATTCTGATGTGGCCACCCGCCTGATACCACCCGCCTGCTGTCTCTACTGCTATTCATACAATGGGGCTTCTTGTCCTACATTTTTACAAGGATATGCATACCACTGGCCCTTGAGATCACACTGCTGTTGAACTATGATTTGCCACCATCTTGTGTTTTATGCCACTGCTGCTGCCCCCCTCACTCTGTCATGGGACCATTATTCTCACTGTTACTGCCACTGCTGCTGACCCTCCCTCCCGACTCTGTTATAGAGCCACTATTGTCTCTGTTTGGCCATGTTCACATCAACATTCATTTTTCCGCACATTTGATCTGTCAGAAGAATACAAAAAAATGGATCCTGTATTTTGAGCATCCATAAGGCTTCTTTCACACAGTCAGTATTTGGTCAGTATTTTATCTTTATTTGTAAGCCAAGAGCAGGAGTGGGTCCATAACACAGAAGTGATGCAAATATTTCCCTTATATTTTATCTCTGTTTTGGACCCACTCTTGTTTTTGGCTTACAAATACTGATCAAATGCTGATGGAAAATACTGACCGCGTGAAAGAGGCCATTAAAATCCTGTATGCAGGACTTTTTTCTGTTTTAAAAAATATTTCAGCCATAAATGACCAAAACGGATGCAAATTGAGCATAAAGTTTCTTTCACATGGTCATTATTTGGTCCGTATTTGATCAGTATTTGGAAGCCAAAAGCAGGAATGGGACCAAAACACAGATGAGATGTAAATATTTCTATTACATGTTATCTCTGTTTTGGACCCACTCCTGTTTTTGTCTTACAAATACTGATCAAATATTGATTCAAAATACTGACCAAATACTGGCCATGTGATAGAGGCCTTACAGATGCTCAAAATGCAGGATACTTTTTTAAACATTTTTCAGTTCTTATGATGATCAGAAGATGAAAAAATAAACAGTGACGTGAACACAGCCTTACTGCTGCTGCTGCCACCCTCCCCACTCTTTCATGGGTCCTCTACTTAAATTAGACCTGACAGTAACATTGACCTGTAATACTGATGCACAGTAAATAGACAGCTAACAGAAGGGATTATCATTGAATCTTGATGCACACTGATTTACATGGCGATACACTCTCCCTGCAGTTTTACTGGACTCTCCCTGCTCCCCACAGTTTAAGTTCCAAACCATCACAGTAAGATTTGTCCATCTAGTGGGAAGAATATGATTAGGCAGATTGGGCTGGGTATAGCAGATTTACAGTGGTTCGTGATGAATTAGTTTGGATTAAATCGAATTTCTTGGAAAACTTCAGCAAAGCTGCCAAATGAAATTTTTCAAAACTTCACTCATCTCTAACGGTGACCTATCCTGAAGATAAGTCAACAATACTTTTAGCACAGAGGACCTCATCAACATTTATAGCTTTGTAGATGTTGCCTGTAGCAAAATAAAATAAATTATATTTATACATGAGTAGTAGTATGATTGCCCTGGAGGGGATAGAAGGGGCTGTTATTTTACAATATATGTGGCCCTAACTCCTTTAAGGTTCTATTCCATTCACTACATATAAATTGATACTTAACATGGTGATACCATATATGTTATATTAATTTATAGACTGTTGAGTGAAAAATATAGCATAACCAGTGATCCTGGGTCTTATAGTAAAACCATTTCCTAAAAGCCACCAATGATTTCAGGAAACAAAATATTTGTATTGTTTTCATTCTGTCTCATTATATCTGATTATATATGCACTGCAGTAATTCCTAACTGCTGGTCCTGTCATTAGTTCACATAGTACCCTCATTGTTATGTCTTTGTTAGTTTGTCAGTCCATAGAAGAAAAATTAGCAAATCGATTAATGAGTTGCTTTTTGTTATGTTTTATTCCACTATTGTATATTACATTCAGTTGCAATATTTTTGGACTTACTTAAATGGACGATGATGCCATGTGAATAATTTTGGTTTATCCTTATTTCCAGGAAGGCACTGCTAGGGTGCAGTGGATGAAAAACATACATCTTTACATTTTTGTTGGCTTTAGGACAGCATAGGGTCTTACATTTGTTACCCCATGACGTATATTAAATAATGGGCAATGGGTACATATTTGTAAAATAACTTCATTATAACTCTTGTGCAGAACTGGCAACTGAGAAAAATATTGAGTATTTGTAAAATGAATGAATTAAACTTGTTTTTGAAGCTATGAGAATTTGTGAGGAATGTATGAAAGAAGAAATGTGACGGAGGAAGGGCAGCCTAGACAGAGACAGACAGGAAAAGATAAAGAGTTTTCTAACGAAAAGAACATTATATCCTCAAGTAGATCAAAAACAGATTGTTATCTCATCACCCTCGTAAAATGGGGCTAGAGATTGCAAATGACACATATTTAAATCTTCATCCAAGAGGCATGACCATTGCCAGTAGTGACAAGACAATGCAATTGCATGCACAGTGATTCGTGAGCTTTGTCTTGAATTATTGTGACTGTTCAGGCCCATGTTCAATGGTTCAGATGACCTCATTAAGAGACAACACCACAATAAATTACCCCCAGACCATGGGCTCCATTTTTTATAGTGCAATTATAATTACAATGTAGCTGATTGATATGGATATTTTAAAATATTTGACTTCCTAGATAGACCTGATTACTGGAAGATCAAAGGCCACTGATTACAAGTATGAAAATGTGGTTCATGCTATATTAATATAACTGGTTTATTTTTATATGGTATCTATAATCTAACTCGTCATTTATAAAACCACAAAACAAATAAAAGAAGGTACAGTATTATATTTTTTAACCAGGCTCGGACTGGCCCACAGGGATAACATGGGTACAGGTAAATCCACCGGAGGGCCCCTGCGCAAGATGGGCCCCTAGTCTCCCACCCCCTGCATAAGTGGCACATAACACAATAGACTTACTGCAATACATACATATATTCAATGTACAGCACCTCAACCAGCCTATGTTCATATAAAAAACTTGATAGGTTATTAAAGAAACTCCCCCGTTTATTATTATTATAGACCCGATCAGAGCTGAGATAACTTCTAGGTACAGAATCCACCAGCCAGTATCCTAATTTTCCAGGGACCTGCTTCCTCAAAGTCGCTGCAGGGACCTCCATAATCAATCATCTTGTAGCGTCTTGTTTGAACGTATCCATACAGTGGGCCCCCAAAATACATTTTACTGGTGGGCCTTAAGCACCCCAGTCCAACACTGGCAGAAACTGACCAATTTTATAGATCTTGTGTAAAAAGAAGTGAACCCTCCGTAATTGTGCACTGAGGTTCACAGAGTTAATGTTTTCTCTGTACTTACTACAGTCCATGTCAGCTATCTGTCTTGCTTGACAGGACTAGTTCATGCACAGTATAGAAGTTGAGACCTGTCCTGAGCTATTTATTTGAAGTTCTGGCATTGTTTCATGTAGTGGATATTATTCCAAGGTCAAGAGGAACTGATGAATTTCCCACTCATTTCACACCCTAAGTTCAACACCAGGTTAACCCAGGCTGTCTTTCAGTTGCATTCCATCATATCTAATTTATTTAACCTGGCCCAGATATATGTCAGCAAAATAACCTTAAAACCATTTTATGTCAAAATTTTTATAAAATATCACAGTCTACAATTATTGATTACATTCAGAGATTTAAATACATTTGTGAACCCTTTGAAAGAGTATGAATTTTTGGGTTGACTCCATCCAAAATATATAACTATTGAATAATAATTTATAATTAAGTCTGTTAGCTCCAAAATCACTGATGGGCTGTGCTCCATGCAACAAGCGACAGGAGAGGGAACCCACTTGGTACCCACTTCAGGAGTGAAAGTTGATGCGCCCTGTGCATTTGTGCAGGTCACACACACCTAAGGCTGGCCCTGGGCAGAAATGTGCTTTGTTTGGGTTACTCTGGGCAGATAAAAATCATTATGAGACCGGATAACCCCTTTAAGGATCTGCTGCTAATATTTTGGTGCCAAATATCACAGGACACTTACATGACTTGAGCATGAGACCACTCGCTCATTGACTCATATGTGTAATCATTAATGCAAGTGAAAACTGAGGAATCTGCTATATCCAAAAAAAAATGACACTATAGTATACTTTAAACATTTTAATGTGAATGCACTTCTGTGTAATTTGGCCTGAAATAAACTTGAAGGGAGTCTATTGCCTTCAAAATCAGTTTAAAAGAAAGTATATCGTCATGTAATGTAGAGGCTAGGCTTGAGCGAATCGACCTATGGGTCCTAGATCCAAAGTCAATTCATTCAAATTCTTTGATTTTAATGCCATTTCTGTACAGTATTAAAATGTATTGGCTCCGATGATATATATAAATTGAGGAATTTGAATGAATTGACTTCGGATCTATGCTGCAAAGGTCGCTTTGCTCAGGCCTATTAGAGGTCCCAAAACATATCCATACCATTCTTAAGAAAAGCCAGTGCAAATACGTTTCTGGTACACAGTGGGCGAGGCTGCTCTGGTTTTTGCAATAAATTAAGAAGAAGAATTTCTCAGGATTAGAGGATTGTGATTTTAAAAAACAAGGTATGGTTATGTTTCAGGGCACCTACCCTAAATGCTGAAACTGATTTTGGAGGTGACAGACTCCCTTTAAACATGTTCATGGGAACATAAGTTATTACAAACTGGCTACAAGGACTTTTTTCTCATACACGGGTTAATTGCGCTTTTGAGTGGCTGCATAAACAGCAATCTACAATGGAATGTGAGCAACCTTCTAAGGCTGGGACTACATGACGTGTCGCGCAACATGAAAATCACATGATATTACATCTAATGATTTTGATGGTGTTGTGGTCCGACACATGCGACTACTACTTACATGTGATTTTTGCCTGTTCTTACAGCCAAATCACAATTTTAAAATAGTTGCGCCTCAGAAAGTTGCAGACAAGTTGCACAAATGGTTTTTTTGTTACGTGACACATATCACCATGTACTGTAGCCCCAGCTTTATTATTGAGTTGAGGAGCTTTATTCAAATCCATTGCAAACAGCTGCACAAAATCAAGCATACTTTGGGTATGGTCACCTAGGATTGAACGACAGTTGTACAGTATCACATGCGGATTTGTTGCGGATTTGAGGCAGACTCTACTATATGCATTGCAATTGGAAAAAAACATGAGAGAAATTTACAGCAGAATTTGATGTACTGAGGATTTCAAATTACATTTTTTTCTGGACATTGTAGATGAGAGTTTTTAAAATCTAATCTACTTTTCCACCACGTCTGAACATACCCTTCCATCCAATCTCCATATATCTTCCATGCAATCTCAACATTTGTAATAATATGGGTTGTACTGTACAGCTCCATGACTTCAAACATGGCACTGTTACAGAACTCTGCAGCTATTTTAGACTTCCACCGAAATCAGACATGTAGCCCATTTAGTTTTAAGAATCATTTCACGCATTGGACATTTCAGTGAGGCATGTGGTCATGTAGAGCTTTACCCACCACAGCCTGTCCGTGTTCATGTGTCTTATTCAAACTTGCTCCATCTCATCCATTAGTAAATCTCAGAAACAAGCTCGAAAATTTTGAACTAATTCAATTTTTATATTACATGCGCTTGATGTTATTTTCATGGTGGTAGACTTCTAATGCAAAATGCTCAAGGGACCATTTAAAATTTTATTTCATAGGTAATTATTTGGAAAAAATACCAGTTTAATTTAATATCACTAATGTAATTCTCCCTGTGGCATTTATGAGAAAGAGAATTAAACATATATGTGAATATATCCTAATAGGCAATTACTTACTGGACAAGTGAGCACTATATGATTTATATTTTCTGCTTCACTCATCGTCAGTCATAATCCAGCTAATGATGAAATAATGGACAAACACAAGAGCAGGATACATCTGCAGTACAGGAGCTCATCCAGTCAGCCAGACCTTTCTAGGTTTCACCATGCATTTCCTCCACAAAGGCCATGAACTGACATTATAGCTTTGCTTGAAAAATTATAGTAGCCACTGTAATATATACAAATAAGTTACTACAATTATATACAAAACGATATATTGTACTACGGGGGGGGGGGGGGGCAGTCAATTGCATCCAGTGTACATATAAAAATGCATCCAGTAGAGATAAGCAGTCCAGTCTCAGATGGTTATTAATGATGGGCCTATATTGCACCTGGTTCAATATATCTATGGAAGACAAATCAATAGATGAGTGGTTAATTAAAAAAAGAAGCCAAAGTCAGTGCACAGAAGGTTAAGGTCTTGAGTTCAGGCACAAACAGGATGGTCACTCTTGAGGCAATCCCAGGCAGCTGAGTAAAAGACTTAAAGGGGTTCTCTGGGCTTTTAATCAGATTGGCGGGGGGTCCAACACCCGGAAGCCCCACCAATCAGCTATATAAAGGGAAGGCGCACATGGCGAATCCTGTCTCTCTTCCTGCTCACTACTGCTTTGCCATAGACATAGCAGCATATCTGATATTGATGACTAATCCTTAGGATGGGTCATTAATATGAAAAGTCCGGACAACCCCTTTAAATCCCTGCCTAGATCTGGGATTGGGCAATTAGTGAGGAATCTGATTGGCTCGTCTTTCAGTCTCACTGATAGGTAGGCCAGTTGGGCCTTGACTAGTCAGCATGTCACCCATCACAGTACATCTTGGCTAGGTAAACTCCTGAAATCTATTCTCTGCACTGATCATAGATCGGTTAGTATCATCCATGTAAGAGGAACAGTGTGGGAACAGGGTCAGGTATGTACCAAGGATGGACCATGTGGCTGGCACTACTTGGGGGCAATATGTGGCTGACACTGTTCAGTTCTATTTTAAGCAAGTCAAAAGAGCAATCAAAATAAAACTGTATCTAGGGTACACCATGACTGGTATTCTTTCTTTGGTGCATCTTAAAACTCTAGATTTCCTGGGCCCATCTGGCCCCACAAGCCGACCTGAATTATTTATATCTTGTCTGTGGAAGAAAATTTCTAATATACTTACAAACTCAAGGTTACGTGGATTGGCCACTCAGGAACCTGGTCATGTGATGCTCCTCTTCTAAAAATCCTGCTTCCACTAAAGTCATGTCTTTTACCAGGTGTCCTGTCTGTTCTTGTTATGTTATGTAATTTGTTAATGTCTTGTAATTAGTGTTGATCGAGCACCGTAATGCTCAGGTGCTCTGACCGAACACTAGGTGGTGCTCGAGTGCTCGACCGAGCACCCGAGTATAATGGAAGTCAATGGGAGAACCCAAGCACTAAACCAGGCACCCCCTGCTCTGAAGAGGGGAGGGTGTCTGGTTCATAGGGAAAGAAGAGTGAAGAAGTGGAAGAGGAGGTGGTAGACGATGAAATCACTGGCCCAACATGGGAAAGTGGAAAGCTGAGCGAGGACAGCAGTACAGAGGGCGAGGAATCCGCAGTACCGCAACAGGCTGGAAGAGGCAGTGGGGTGGCAAAAGGGAGAAGGCAGGCCACACCAACAAGTGTGGATGATAAAAGAATTGTCATTTGCAACCTGTGCCGTATAAAAATGAGCAGGGGTGTGAACACTAGCAACTTGACGACCACCACCAGCATGATCCTCATGGCAGCAAAGCACCCTAATAGGTGGGCCAAACACCTGGATCCACAATCGGTGTCTGCGGGTCACACCACTGCCTCCTCTTCCCTGTGTTATGTGCTAGCCACAACGCAGGCCCAGATGCCTCCTGCCCTGCACCTGGACCCTCGCAAGCACCATCAGCGAGCACATCCACCTCTGTGTCCCAGCGCACCGTACAGATGTCCATACCCCAGGCCTTTGAACGAAAGCGAAAATACCCAGCCATCCACCCACAGGCCATAGCACTAAATGCACACCTTTGCAAATTGCTGGCGCTGGAAATGTTGCTGTTTAGGCTTGTGGACACTGAGGCTTTTTGCAGTCTGATGGCGGCTGTCCCTCGTTACTGAGTACCTAGCCACAACTATTTTTGCCGGTGTGCCGTCACCGCCTTACACCAGCATGTGTCCTGTAATATAACCCGTTCCCTGACCAACGCAGTTACTGGGAAGGTCCACTTAACGACTCACACATGGACAAGTGCTTTTGGCCTGGGATGCTACATTTCCCTGACAGCACACTGGGTGAACGTTGTGGAGGCTGGGAGCGAGTCGTACCCTGGGATGGCACAGGTGCTACCAACACAAAGGATTGCGGGCCCTACTTCCATCAGGATTTCCGCCACCACCTACATTAGCGGCTTCAACCCCTCCTTCCCCTCCTCCACTTCCACCTAGGAATTCTCCTCTTGCAGCACCAGTCAGCCATCAGTCAGTAGCTGGAAGCAGTGTGGCACAGCAGTGGGGAAGCGGCAACAGGCAGTGTTGAAACTTTTTTGCTTAGGTGACAAACAACACACCACCACAGAGCTGTGGCATGGTATAAGGGACCAGACTGAGCTGTGGCTCTCGCCACTCAACCTACAACCAGGCGTGGTTGTGTCTGATAATGGCCGCAACTTGGTGGCAGCTTTGGAACTCGGCAAGCTCACACACATACTGTCACGCTTAGGTGTGGGGGGAAAACCACACAGAGCGTAGGAGGGAAAGAAGATTAGGCCTGGAAACTAAGGAAGGAAAATGGACACCTCCTAATGGAAACCCTAACTCTAATCCTGACTGACTACCAGTATGAACAGGCCTCAAAGGTAGACGAGTTCATACTCAGGAACCTAAACCAAACTGACCCTATAGGACCCTGGAACTAATGACAAGAATGAGTCTACCTGTTCCTCCAACAGGAAGGACGAACAGGAGCAGGGCTGCCATCAGGAATTTCGGGGCCCCCTACAGGCAAATTTCGCGGGCCCCCCCCCGTGCCCCCATCAGACCTCAGGTCGGCGTCTCGTGCCCCCATCAGACCTCAGGTCGGCGTCTCGTGCCCCCATCAGACCTCAGGTCGGCGTCTCGTGCCCCCATCAGACCTCAGGTCGGCGTCTCGTGCCCCCATCAGACCTCAGGTCGGCGTCTTGTGCCCCATCAGACCTCAGGTCGGCGTCTTGTGCCCCATCAGACCTTAGGTCGGTGTCTTGTGCCCCCATCAGACCTCAGGTCAGCGTCTTGTGCCCCCATCAGACCTCAGGTCGGCGTCTCGTGCCCCCATTAGACCTCAGGTCGGCGTCTTGTGCCCCATCAGACCTCAGGTCGGTGTCTTGTGCCCCATCAGACCTTAGGTCGGTGTCTTGTGCCCCCATCAGACCTCAGGTCAGCTTAATGTGCCCCCATCAGACCTCAGATCAGCGTCTTGTGCCCCATCAGACCTCAGGTCGGCGTCTTGTGCCCCATCAGACCTCAGGTCGGCGTCTTGTGCCCCATCAGACCTCAGGTCGGTGTCTTGTGCCCCATCAGACCTCAGGTCGGTGTCTTGTGCCCCATCAGACCTCAGGTCGGTGTCTTGTGCCCCATCAGACCTCAGGTCGGTGTCTTGTGCCCCATCAGACCTCAGGTCGGTGTCTTGTGCCCCCATCAGACCTCAGGTCGGTGTCTTGTGCCCCCATCAGACCTCAGGTCCGGCGTCTTGTGCCCCATCAGACCTCAGATCAGGGTCTCCCCCCCCCCCCCCATTAGACCTCAGGTTGGCGTCTTGTGCCCCATCAGACCTGCATCCCACAGGTTGCAATGCAGAAGTACAAAAGATGACCTTATTCAATAATGACCCAGAGCTGGACATGAAAATACAAGCAAAATGACCCTTCAGACTGGGCTGGCTGGGGCAAGTTACTTACTGCACCGCGTTGCTGGGCTGCTGTCGCTGCACCTGCCACTAAGATGGCGCCGCCTCAGTCTTCATCTCTCCCTTGCGCTTCAGCTGTCTCCTCCTCTGCTGGTGGCGGTGGGAAGGAGGAGACAGCTGAAGTGCGGCAAGGAGGTAGGCGGCACCCGCTGAGCCGCGGAGAAGACTGTGGCTGGGCACTGTTAAAGGGCAGTGGGGTGAGTGAGGACTCGGAGCCGGCATTAAAGCGGCTCAGTGGGACGGGACTCGGGAGGGAGCAGCAAAAATAAAAAATGAATAAAAAAAAAAAGCCAGCGGCTGATTGGCCCCCCCGAGGAGCAGGGGCGTAGCTAAAAGCTCATGGGCCCTGGTGCAAGAGTTCAGCTTGGGTCCCCCCCGGCTACATTTACACGACAGTTGTTTTTGCAGCCTCCGATCTGCATATTTTGCGGCTCAGATGCGGACCTATTCACTTCAATGAGCACTGTGTGTTGTCTGCATCTGTATGTCCATTCCTATTTTTGTCCGTTTTGCGGACAAGGATAGGCATTGTTACAGTGGATCAGCAAAAAAAAAAAAAAACGGATGCCATATGGAACATCATCTTTTTTTTACAGATCCGCAATTTGCAGACTGCAAAACACAACATTCGTGTGAATGTAGCCTAATCCAGCGCCCCATACCTCTTACATCCAGTATAATACAGCGCCCCATACCTCGTACATCCAGTGTCGTCTCCTCTAATATAGATCTTCTCTTTCCTCAACTTCTCCTTTCAGACCAGACGCCATTTTTCAGCCATTTCTCATCTCTGCAGTTTGACAGAAGAAAATCTTAGTTTACTACTAAGTTTACTAGTTTACTACCCCCCAATAATGTGCCAGAAGTGCCCCCAAAATTTCACCCCAATAATGTGCCAGTAGTCCCCACCCATAGATGCCCCCCAAATTATGTGCCAGTAAGAAACGCCCCAATAATGCACCATAAGTTCCCCCCATTTATTCCCCCCCAAAATCATGTGCCAGTAAAGTGTCCCACCCCCATAGATGCCCCCCCAATTATTTTCCAGTAAGAAATGCCCCCCAAATTATGTGCCAGTAAGAAATGCCCCCAGTGCCCCCATGTGCCAGTAAGAAATGCCCCCAGTGCCAGTAAGAATGCCCCCAGTCCAGTAAAAATGCCCCCCAGTGCCCCCATGTGCCAGTAAGAAATGCCCCCAGAGCTCCCGTGCCATTAAGAAATGCCCCCATGTGCCAGTAAAAATGGCCAGTGCCCCCATGTGCCAGTAAGAAATGCCCCCAGTGCCAGTAAAAATGCCCCCAGTGCCCCCATTGTGCCAGTAAAAATGCCCCCAGTGCCCCCATGTGCCAGTAATAATGCCCCAGTGCCCCCATGTGTCAGTGAAAATGCCCCATGTGCCAGTAAAAATGCCCCAGTGCCCCCATGTGCCAGTGAAAATGCCCCCAGTGCCCCCATGTGCCAGTGAAAATGCCCCCCATGTGCCAGTGAAAATGCCCCCAGTGCCCCCATGCGCCAGTAAAAATGCACCAGTGCCCCCATGCACCAGTAAAAATACCCCCAGTGCCCCCATGTCCCAGTAAAAATGCCCCCAGTGCCCCCATGTCCCAGTAAAAATGGCCCCAGTGCCCCCATGTGCCAGTAAAAATGGCCCCAGTGCCCCCATGTGCCAGTAAAAATGGCCCCAGTGCTCCCATGTGCCAGTAAAAATGGCCCCAGTGCCCCCATGTGCCAGTAAAAATGCCCCCATGTGCCAGTGAAAATGACCTCAGTGCCCCCATGTGCCCGTAAAAATGCCCCCAGTGCCCGTAAAAATGCCCCCAGTGCCCCCAATAAAGCTCCGGTCCACAATTTCAGCAATAAAAAAAAAACAAAACCCTTATACTTACCTCCATCAGGCCGGCAGTGATGCGATGCAGGCCTCTTCCGGCCTGTGTCCCGTGCTGTACGGCTCAGGCGGCGCGACGACGTCATCGCGCCGCCTGAGCCGGCCTCTGATAGGCTGCAGGCCTAGTGCCTGCAGCCTATCAGAGGAACGGGCAGGGGAGACGCCTCTCCCTCCCCTGCCCCGCAGTACAGGCATCTGTATCACCGTCCTGAGGATGGCGATACAGATGACTATGGAGATGAGCGCTTCCACAATGGAAGCGCTCATCTCCCTCTGCAGGGCCGAGCCGCACCTTGCCTAATTGGCGGTGCGGCCCTGCAAGTGGCAAGGGGGGCCCTCCACTGCGACCGCTGCGACCCCTATAGCTCCCCCTACACCACTGCCGAGGAGCTCAGGGCCCCGGCACATGCCCGGGTTTGCCGGGTGCTGACGCCGGCCCTGTGCCTGGGTCCCCCACAGCAGGTTCTGTGCCCGGGCCCCCCACAGCAGGTTCTGCTGTACCCCCCTGATGGCGGCCCTGAACAACTGCTTCAACTTAGTGGTTCAGTGAATTCTCTAAACCTAGCCCAATTTGCCTGAGTTGCTGGTGAAGGTGCGCCGCCTGTGTGCCCATTTCCAAAAGTCACCTATAGCTTCCGCTGGTCTGGCAATGCTGCAGCAGCGCTTACACTTGCCAGCTCACCGACTGCTGTGCGACCTGAGCACGTGCTGGAACTCCACCTTCCACATGTTGGGCAGGCTTTATGAGCAGCAGAGACCAGTAGTGGAATACCAGCTGCAACACGGTCGGCACCTTTCCAGTTGCTCACAATAAAGGTGGGCGGCTCTGCATGTGGAAAAGGTTCTGATAAGCGGCCTAGTGTCACAAGTAGGGAAAAGTTTTTGAAAATGGTAAAGGAGTACCTAGCTGACCATGTCAGCTTCCTCAGCGATCCCTCTGTACCTTATAATTATTGGGTGTTTAAGTTGGACACGTGGCACGAACTGGCGCTCTACGCCTTGGAGGTGCTGGCCTGCCCTGCCGCCAGCGTTTTGTCGGAGCGGTTATTTAGTGCTGTTGGGGGCATAATAACTGCTAAGCGCATACGCCTGTCAACTGAAAATGCTGACAGGTTGACGCTAATGAAAATGAACTAGGCCTGGATTGCCCCTGACTTCGCTATCCTACCAGAGGAAAGCGGCTGAACATAAAGTAACTTTAAATGTGGCTTTAAGGGTTCATTGAATACACTGTATTCTCATGCACCCCTTCCTCTTCCTTTTCTCGTCCTCTTCCCTCTCTTCCTCCATCATATCAAAATGCTTATTAGGCTGCCCTCTCCTTTAAATATTTAAGAGGTTCACCAGCAGGCCCTCACCCCTAATTTTTTAACCTAAAAAATTTACCTCACTCTGGTCCTCCTCCTGACATGTTGACCTAACAAGAACCTGTCTTGTGCCACCCTGCAAACTGGGACATGAAGCTAGGAGTTTTGGATGACTTTGTTTCTTGTGCTCTGCCAGCAGACACTGTTTCACTGCGCCCAGAGCCATGGCCTCTGCGTGCACCATCAGCAGCACGCCCACTTCCCTGTCCCTTACTGCTCGCCTTGCGCATATTAAATGGTATATATGCAAGTTTGTCAAAAGTACAGTTGCGCAGATTTTTTTAGTGTATGAGCAGAAAAATTTCACCAAATGTCAGAAATATTTAGAATGAGCAAACGTTATGCAGCAGAAACAGCATAGATAATGTCACATACCTGTGCTGCGTGTGCAGTATAACCTTTCTGTATCCTAAATACCTGAAATCCTGTGTATTTCTTTCTGCCGTAATTCATATAATGTATAACGTTTGCGCAAGGAGGCACAGATAGAGTAGGGATAGGATTTGGCTAGGCAGGGCTAGTTGTTCTGTTAAAAAGACACAAAAGTCTATTGTTATATCTGGCTGCAATTCATTTTTTTTCTGTTGGGGCAAAAAGAACGCAAGTTTGCCTGACCTTAACACCACCTGAGCGGCTTGTGCATTATAACGTTGCTGTAACACCAGCTGCTCAGTGTGAGCAGTACAATGTTTGTTTCTCCTATATACCTGACATTTTTTGCGTTTTTTTTGCCGCTAATCACGGCGACATTACATGTGCAGTACAATATTTGTTTCTCCAATATACCTGACATTTATTGCGTTTTTTACTGCCGTTAATCACTGCGACATTAGTAATGTCGCCTTGAATAGCGGCAGAAAAAAATACACTGGATTTCCGGTATTTGGGAAATGTTAGACAGCAGACGCTGCAAAGGTGGTGTTAAGGTCAGGCAACCTTGCACAATTTTTAACCCACCACAAAAATAGTATATTGTAGCCAGATATAATATCCCTTAAAAGGGCTTTTAAACAGAACAACTAGCCCTGCCTAGCCAATTTCTATCCCTACACTATCTGTCCCTCCTTGCGCAAACTTTATACAGCAGAGGCAGCGCAGGTAATGTCACCTTGATTAACGGCAGAAAAAATGGCACTGGATGTCAGCTATATAGGATACAGCAACGTTATAATGCACAAGCCGCTCAGGTGGTGTTAAGGTCAGGCAAACTTGCGTTCTTTTTGCCCCAACAGAAAAAAAATGAATTGCAGCCAGATATAACAATAGACTTTTGTGTCTTTTTAACAGAACAACTAGCCCTGCCTAGCCAAATCCTATCCCTACACTATCTGTGCCTCCTTGCGCAGATGTTATACAGCAGACTCAGCTGAGGTACTGTGGCCTTGATTAGTGGCAGAAAAATTGACAATGGATGTCAGGTATATAGGATACAGAAAGAATTAGAATGCAGAAGCTGCGCAGGTGGTGTAAAAGGTCAGGGCACCTTGCGCAATTGTTTACCCCCCAAAAAATAATAAATATATTGTAGCCAGATAATACAATAGCCCTTAAAAGGGCTTTTGGGTCTTTTCCACAGAAATACTAGCCCTGCCTAGCCAATTTCTCTCCCTACTCTATCTGTCCCTCCTTGCAGCAGCTCTCCCTGACTCGGTCTGAGCCGGTCACATGTCACCGTATAGCACCTGATGACGCGTTCCCAGCCAGCCAATCACTGTAATGCCAGTAGCCAAGATGGCTACGGCATTACAGTAAATGCCAGTACCACCCCACACGCTGATTGAAGAAACGTGCGGGGGGGGGGACTCAAGCATGGTGCTCGAGCACACGCGGTGTTCGATCCCGAGCGCCGCCATGCTCGGCTGAATACCATATTCGGCCAAGCATGCTCGCTCATCACTACTTGTAATGTATCACATTTCTCTGTATGTCGAAATTAAATAAGCCTGACTCTGCCCTTGTAGAAAGCAAGGAGAGGGAGCTAGATCCACCCTAGTTCAGGCACTAGTGTGCTAGTGGAGGAAGTAAGAGAAGCAGCTTATGCACACTCCTCAGAGTACTAGACCTGAACTCCAGAGAACCACTATCTCTGAGAGATCCACAGAGAGAAAACCATATCTACTACATAGTACTCCAGGAAAAGAGAAATCAAATAACTAAGAAGGTCCAGAATCTGCATAGCAACTCACTGGAGTCAGTCAGTAAGGTATTTGCTGTTTTAGGCTAATTTTACTGCAGTGAAAGGGACTTGGTAAAACATCCTTTATGCTTGGACATGGTCCGTCCCACAGTATCTTAATCCTGGGAATTACAGCTACCATTGAAAGAATAATATTGCCAGCCTTAGATTCTGCAGAGGGAGATTTTTGAGAGATTGAGGCAAGAGATACTACAATCCCCATTCTGGCCTATATCCATGCATTGCTATCTGGGACGATTAGCACTGAGAATTGTTTGGAACTGTCTGTGTTTTGATACCATTGAATGTACTACAACTTCCATTCTGCACTTTAGTTAGTAAAGACAGATGTTTATTTTATACAACTGGTCTGGTTACTGACTCCAGCACCACAGCGTCTACATCTCCCGCCTTACTGCCTTATTTCAGGGAAAATTCGATTTGCTGCGAAGCCAAATTTTCTCCTGAAATAGTGTTAAAAACTAAAAAAAATCATACCTAGCTCATCTATTTGCTCGGACGGGCCAGGCGCCATCTTCATTGAAGATCTCGCACAAAATCCCGTGCGTGGTGATCTGTGACATGCCAGCCAACGTGATGAGGTCATCACGGGTCGGTGAGATTTCGAAAAATAGCGATCAGCTATGAACGCAGGATCTGAGGGGAGCAGTGCAATCGCTGCTCTCTGTCATTGCACACACTACTTACAAAGAAATGCGCTACTACTTACAAAGAAAGTAACTCATCATGAAGCAGCCGAATCAAATTTTGTAAGCAGCCGAATCAAATTTTGCAATACTTTTCTCATCTCTACATATAATGTCAGTGGAAGCAGGATTTACAAAAGATTCTTTTTTCCCACAGGCAAGATATCAGTAATTCAGGTGGATTTGTGGGGTCTGCAGGGTCCTGTAAAATCTCTTTAAGTAGGGGGAAATCAATTCAGGAGGACTAGGATATGCAATCTCTACAACAATCACATTGTAATGAATGCATGACAAATAGTCTATGCAGTGCTCCTCAGAGCATCATACAAAGGGTATTTCTTAGCAGGTACAGACAATGGCAACAGGAGAAAGTACCTCAAGAAGGAAAAATGAATTAAGTTCTGGGGTCCATTATTGGTTACAGAGTTCAGAAAGGACGGAAATATATTATTTATCAGAATTTCTTTGTATGTCTTAACAAGGTTCTTCAAGTGAATGAAAACAGTGCTGCAGTAACCATTCGCAACTACAACACAGTATATGGAGCTGTGTTGTTTCAGGGCCTGGATTTGGTGCTAAAGCTTCTGCGAACAGCTGGAGTCAGCTCCCGGTTAGTTTGCTATTGATCATCTATCCTTAGGATAGATCATCAATACTTAAGTTCCAGAGAAGCTCTTAAACTACTTAACTGATTCCATCAGTGTTAATGTCAACTGTGACTGCAGGCATCATCTAATTTTTATTATAACTTCCCTGTTTTAAACGCCAATATTTTGATTTATAAAAGGAAACTATGATTATTCCTGAAGTCGGTTTGACCTGTGAGGATATGGCAGGAGCAGACAGTGACATGATGGAGAACGTGAGCCTAAGGAGCTAAAAATATTATTAGATACCACGGTCATTAATCATATTGCAAAAGTGACAAAATATTACTGCTGCCGTAAAACTGTAAATTCAATCAGCATGCTTCTGTGAAATGTGATATGTGCAGAGCAGCACAGTCAGCTAGTAATGCCCTGCAAATCAATGGCAATTACTGGGAGCAGAGCAGTTGCAGAACGGACCTAGACCCAGTATTCATGGGGCTGCCAGTGTGGAGAGCGGAACAGGGGCTCTGAGATGACTTTCGGTTGTAAAAATGATTTATGTTGGAAAACATAAGCGGTGATCTATCAGCAGCAGCTGAAATGGGGTGAAACGCGGCGTTACTAAAAAATTGTGTTAAAATATAGTTTCCAATGACTGAACAATGTTCAACATGAAATGCTGATACAAACCATTTTCAAGAAAGTATACAAATGAATGGACAGAAAGAAGCTGCAATAGACAAACCGTACTTGCCTGGTATGTCTTGTTCTCCGGTATTGTTCTTTATTGATGTTGGTGACAATATTTATATTTTTTATACCCAGTAAAGATATAATTCTAAAAGCAACATGGGAATAAAAACTAAGACCGATTTGATTCTTCGGGTCTTGTGTCTGTAACTAAGATCTGAGCATAAACTAAGGCCCGCTTCACATGTATCAGTTGTGCCTGGCCAGTTTTTTTAGTCCGAGAGCTGGACACAACTGAAGTTTGTACTGGAATTCAGGGCACAGATCTGGCGTCCATACACTGATAGCACTAGACAGAAAAACATACCATGCAGAGCAGAGGCGTAGCTACCGGGGGGCAGGGGGGCGACGGCTCCGGGCCCAGTGCCTCTGGGGGGCCCAGCAGGGATGGCCTTAGTACAATCAGCCTGGTCTGGGACGTGCTTCTCTAGGCACAGTTGCAGGCCCAGACTGGCCATCTGCCGGACCGGGCATTTGCCCAGTGGGCCTCACGATATTTTTAAAAAGTGGGCTGCCCAGTGTAAATATCGGGCGGGTCTTTTAAATATGTAAATAAGGTGAATACAAGTGAGCGCTTCCATTATGGAAGAGCTCACTTGTATGTAGGGACCCCCATCAGACCTCAGATCAGCCCACCCAGCCACATAAGATTAAAATAAAAACCTTTCTTACCTGTCCTGCACTGTGGCTGCCCTTCGGTCCGGCAGCCGCAGCGCAGTACAGGTAAGAAAGGTTTTTATTTTAACCTTATGTGGCTGGGTGGGCTGATCTGAGGTCTGATGGGGGCACATTCTGCTGATCTGAGGTCTGATGGGGGCACATTCTGCTGATCTGAGGTCTTATGGGGGAATATTCTGTTGATCTGAGGTCTGATAGGGGCACATTCTGATGATCAGAGGTCTGATGGGGGCACAATACGCTGATCTGAGGTCTGATGGGGGCACAATACGCTGATCTGAGGTCTGATGGGGGCACATTCTGCTGATCTGAGGTCTGATGGGGGCATATTCTGTTGATCTGAGGTCTGATGGGGGCACAGTAGGCTGATCTGAGGTCTGATGGCGGCACAATACGCTGATCTGAGGTCTGATGGGGGCACATTAAGCTGATCTGAGGTCTGATGGGGGAACATTAAGCTGATCTGAGGTCGGATGGGGGCACATTCTGATGATCTGAGGTCTGATGGGGGCATATTCTGCTGATCTAAGATCTTATGGGGGCACATTCTGTTGATCTGAGGTCTGTTGGGGGCACATTCTGCTGATCTTAGGTCTTATGGGGGCACATTCTGCTGATCTGAGGTCTGATGGGGGCACATTCTGTTTATCTGAGGTCTGATGGGGCACAGTAGGCTGATCTGAGGTCTGATGGGGGCACAGTGGGCTGATCTGAGGTCTGGTGGGCGCACAGTGAGCTGGTATGTTTATCATGACTCCTTTTGTTGCATTTATTTGCTAGCAAGTTCTAGATATGGTACATTGCTGCGATAGTTATGTAGAAATATAGTAAATACATGCCGGCACAATAGCAGGCTAAGGGCCAGTTCACATCTCCACTTTTCCATCAGTTATTTGCATCAGTTTTTTTTTTTTTACCGAAACCAGGTGTGTAGAGTACACAGAGATAAGGTATAATGGAAAGACTTGCACCTGGTCTGTGTGTTCGACCACAGCTGGTTTTAGTTTAAAATAACTGATGCAAAAAAATGTGAATTGGCCCTAATCCTAAAAGGTGAATTCCATATATGGCTGTTATAAGATGCATTCCAACAGGACTCACAATCGATCAGCTGTCTTGGACATGCCCAGTGGCTAACCTGCCATGATGTATCATCATGCTGCAAAAAAACGCAGCACAAAGTGACCTGCACTGCGAGTTTTCAAGCCGCAGTATGTCAATTTGAGCTGTGGAAAACCAGCAGCAGACCCGTGTCTTGTTTCTTCACCCTGATATTCTTAGTGTAACAGAATTAATATTTAAAAATCAAAGGGGTTCAGTGAAACCACACACTCCAGGTATTTCTAATTGATTGCAAATGTAGCTCAGTCAGTTTACCCTCAGGGTGGGTTCACACGTTGCATTTTGGTGATGCATTTTGAAAAGCATCGGGCAAAACGCAACTCTAAACGCATATGCGTTTTCACAAAAACGCATGCGTTTGGTTGATAGAAACGTGTTTAGCGTTGTAATATTAATGATAATGATTAACAACGCTAAACACATGTTTCTATCAACCAAACGCATACGTTTTGGTGAAAATGCATATGCTTTCAGTGTGAACCCACCCTTACTGACATACTCCAGTGTTGTGAAAATGGCAATTTTACGTGGGCTGGCAGAGGGTTTGTGCCAGGGCTGCTTTTTAGTCCCAGTCCGGCCCTGCACAGTTGAAAGGTACCATGTCCCAGGCTGTTGCAGAGAGAACCGGAAGGGTTAGTAGGCAGTGGGGAGGAGCATGACGCTGCGTCCACAGTGATCTCCTCTCTACTACAGCGAACTGACAATAGATTAGTAGATCATGCCACACTTCCGTCCGCTGGCTGTAAGAAGTGGTGTTAAAGGGAACCTGTCATCTCCGAAACACCCCCTGAACTAGAGTAAGCGGTGTATAGTGTAAGTGATGCTGAATCCGATTATGTAAGTTTTATCTTCATACTCACTTCCATTCTGACGCTGTGCTCCTACAAACCGGCAGTAAAATGCACTCACTGGACTCTTCTTTGAGTCCTCTCCATTATGTGAGTGAGCACTGGAGTCCACTGAGTGCATTTTACTGCCGGTTTGTGGGAGCACAACATCAGAATGGAAGTGAGTATGAAGATAAAACTTACATATTCAGATTCAGCATCACTTACACTATACATCTCTTACTCTAGTTCCAGGTGAGTTTCGGAGATGACAGGTTCCCTTTAAGCGAGCGGACAGAGGAGTGGCATGATATACTAATCTATCGTTAGTCCGCACCTCCGTCCGCTGTAGTGATGGTGCAGGATAGCACTGTTGCAAAAGGAAAGCTGCAGCATGATGCTGTGAACTAATCTACTGTCACAGTGTCATGCCGCACCTCCATCCAATCGCTTCTCTGCCAGGTCCGACAGTGCTCTCCTGCAACATCACAACAGTGGTGTAAAACGAGCGGACTGAGCTGCGGCATGATGCTGTGAACTTTAGCTTCTGTCACAGCGTCATACTGCACCTCTGTCCGCTCGCTTTTCTGCCCTAAGCTGTATGTCACGGCGTGATGACCTGAGCACGCTGTGACGTAACTCCTCCTCCCTGTCCCTCGCGCCATTTTATCCTTTCTGGCTGCTAGTGTCTAGTGTCCCAGAGCTACAGATAAAAACTCAGTTTCCCGCCTGTATCTCTGGTTTTATAGTACACAGATCCACATTATATAATTTGAAATCTGAGCTGCTCGTATTTAAAATGGAACTAAAAACATGGTTCTCAAGGCTATAGAGGCCAAGTTAAGGGCCTCTGCAGTGACCCTCCATCCTCTTAGCGTGACTCATCTCATACATAAAATGACTCTTTTCAACTCATTTGCATATGACTTTTGGGACGATTTTTAATAGGTAAACGAGCGAGTTTTAACATAAAAGAGACAATGCTTGAGGGGACTTTTAGTTTAGTGATGTAAAAACTGGGGACAGGTTTTCTTTAACATAGGAGTCTCCTTGTTTTTTACTCCTATTACTCCTATATTTTACTGCATTATGTGGTAGAGTATTTAGACTAGGGTATGTAGAAAGTCTATTGTACTGTACTTAACAGCATAGATGATCTAGCAGTTTATACAGTCATCTTTCTAATACAATATTATAACCACAACTAGTAGTATGTGCCTGTGAAGTTGGAAACGTGCGTTTGGGAAGCCACTAAGTGGGGGGCCCACTCAAGTATGTTTCACCCCCCCGGTGCTGAACCTCTAGCTACGCCTCTAATGCCGAGTTTTTCAGCTGGCGCTATTTGACATCCAGCATCACAGCTGTTGTGCCGGATGTATCCCATAGAAAACTATAGGATCAGCTGTGGTCCAGTTGCCCCCAGCGTTTACTGCTTTTACGCCAGAGGGAAATTGAGTTGGATAGCCGGACATATGTGTAGGGAGCCTAAGACACATTTACTACAAAGCCTTTAAAAATTTTCAGTGGATTTTTATAGGCTTCCTTTAGGGCTCATGCTCACGACCGTAAGTATTTTGCGGTCCGCAAAAAACGGATCTGCAAAAAATATGGATGACATTCGTGTGCATTCTGTATTTTGCGGAACAAACAGCTGGCCCCTAATAGAAGAGTACTTCCTCGTCCATAATGCGCACAATAATAGGACATGTTCTATTTTTTTTGCGGAACTACGGACATACGGAAACGGAATGCACACGGAGTACCTTCAGTTTTTTTTGCAGACCGCAAAATAAAAACTAAACAGATACAGAAAGAAAATACATTCATGTGCATGAGACCTTACAGACACTATTGTATGAAGTTTTTTTCTGGATTCTGAATATGCCATGAATGTCATGCATGTTTTTGGTGGTATTTTTTTTTAATTTAGTGATATTTTTATGTCGTACATAGAGATGAGCGAGTAGTGAAATATTCGAAAGTTCGAAATTCGATTCGAATAGACCGCGAAATTCGACTATTCGACCGAATATCGAATCCCATTAAAGTCTATGGGAAAAAAATGCTCGCCACTTGGAAATCTCAATTCGACCACTTGGAGGTCACCAAGTCCACCCTGAAACCTCAGAAAAGGATGCCAACACTGCTGGAATGCAACTAGGACAGCAGGGGAAGCATGTCTGGGTGCATATAACGCGCCCAAGTCGCACTATTACGCCACTATCACAGCCTCTCAACAATACACTCCAAAGACAATCTAACCTCTCTGTAAAGTGAGACCATACAAGGAAACCTTCTTTCCTCTACATTGCCATGGACCCCAAGCCAAACTAGACAAAAAAGAAGATAAAATTCTGCACGCCTTAAAATCACGTTGCCTATGACAACCACAGATGGCATAGGCAAGGGGGAAAGCAATCAAGCCATCACTATTTTTCCCTCTGTGCCATCCCTGCCTTGCCCAGGCACATGTCCCAAAACATCATCCACGCCCGAGTAACACGGTTACTACAAAAGGCCATTTGACCACCAACACTTTGGTTTGAGGCCGGGGATGCTACATCTCCCTGACGGCACACTGGGTGAATGTTGTGGAGGCGGGGACGGGCAAACCTGCTACCCCCACCCAAGTTTTGGGCCTTGGTTCTGTCTGGATTTCCGCAACCCTTACAGACAGCTCGGCAAACCCCTCCTTCTCCTTCTAGATTCTCCTTTTAAATCTGTCCACCACCCAGTCAAGTCCACAAAGTCCAGTCTCGTCGATCGCCTGCAGAAAGTGCAGGGACCTCACTCTGACCCTCCTTCCTCCCACCCTGCCCAATGTTATCAACCCAGTGTTCCCACCCATGCAAGAATCGCAGGAGCTATCTGAGGATTTTGTTTGTTCTGATGCCCAAACACTGGAGCAAGCTCCATCTCTAGCTGATGGTGGTGTGGAACGGGCACTAAAGTGTAAAATGATTAGGGACGATGATGAGACACAGTTGCCAGCAAGGGAGGCTGTTGTAGCAAAGTGAGGCAGTGTAAGAGGAGGTGGTTGAGTATGACGAAGTCAGTGACCCGACCTGGCCCAGTGTCATGTCTAGCAGGTAAAGCAGTGGGGATGTTGAGGGATGAGTAGGACCGCAAAAGGCAGGAAGAGGCCGTGGGCTGGCCAGAGGCTCATGGAGAAGGCAGGCTAGAGCCCGCAGGGCCACATCTCTTCCCTATAACAGGCCCCCACACAAAGCTCTCCCATCGAGGGCTCTTAGGTCCTTGTTGTGAAAATATTTTAATGAGTGCGCAAAGTTAGCTTGAGGTGAGCCCTCGAAAAAATTATGTGGAGGCCCAAGAGGTGAGCCCTCGAAAAAATTAAGTGGAGGCCAAAGAGGTGAGACCTCTTAAAAATTGTATTAAGGCCCAAGAGGTGAGCCATAATAAAAATTGTTTGTAGGCCCAAGAGGTGAGACCTCTTAAAAATTGTTTGTAGGCCCAAGAGGTGAGACCTCTTAAAAATTATGTGGAGGCCCAAGAGGTGAGACCTCTTAACAATTGTATTAAGGCCCAAGAGGTGAGCCATAATAAAAATTGTTTGTAGGCCCAAGAGGTGAGACCTCTTAAAAATTGTTTGTAGGCCGAAGAGGTGAGGCATGAGAAAAATTGTTTGTAGGCCCAAGAGGTGAGACCTCTTAAAAATTGTTTGTAGGCCCAAGAGGTGAGACCTCTTAAAAATTGTTTGTAGGCCCAAGAGGTGAGACCTCTTAAAAATTATGTGGAGGCCCAAGAGGTGAAACCTCTTAAAAATTATGTGGAGGCCCAAGAGGTGAGACCTCTTAAAAATTGTTTGTAGGCCGAAGAGGTGAGGCATGAGAAAAATTGTTTGTAGGCCCAAGAGGTGAGACCTCTTAAAAATTGTTTGTAGGCCCAAGAGGTGAGACCTCTTAAAAATTGTTTGTAGGCCCAAGAGGTGAGACCTCTTAAAAATTATGTGGAGGCCCAAGAGGTGAGACCTCTTAAAAATTATGTGGAGGCCCAAGAGGTGAAACCTCTTAAAAATTATGTGGAGGCCAAAGAGGTGAGACCTCTTAAAAATTATGTGGAGGCCCAAGAGGTGAGACCTCTTAAAAATTGTTTGTAGGCCCAAGAGGTGAGCCATAAATATTTTTTTTTTTTTTTTTTTACGGAGCAATTCTAAGGCGGTAAAGGAGGAGGAGGTGGAGGAGGAAATGGCACTTCATACAGATGGCACTTCACTTTTGGCTGCTTTCTGTTGGAGAAGCAAAGTCCGGGTCAATCCACTTGCTGTTCATTTTGATTAGCGTCAGCCTGTCGGCACTGTCGGTTGACAGGCGGCTGCGCTTATCGGTTATAATGCCCCCGGCTGCGCTGAACACCCTTTCTGATAGCACGCTGGCGGCAGGGCAGGCAAGCACCTCCAAGGCGTACAGGGACAGTTCCAGCCACGTGTCCAACTTGGAGACCCAGTAAGTGTAGGACGCCGAGGGATCGGGGAGGACAGGGGTACGGTCTGCCAGGTACTCCCGCAACATCCGCCGATACTTGTCCCTCCTGCTGATAGCGGGCCCCGCAGTGATGGAAGTTGCACGAGGGGGTGCCATGAACGTGTCCCACACCTTGGAGAGTGTTCCCCTGGTGGCTGTGGGCCTGATGGATGTTGTGGGACTCTGGGAGACCCTCTCCTCTCTGCCGCCAGCGATGGTGGGTGGGAAAATCTCCATCATGTTCTGCACGAGTTCCCTCTGGTATTCCAGCAATCGATTCGTCCTCTCCTCTACCGGAATAAAAGAGGAGACGTTATCTTTATACCGGGGGTCCAGGAGTGCGAAGACCCAGTACAGTTTGTTCTCCACTGTCCGGACAACACGTGTGTCCCGGGAAAAGCAGCCCAGCATGAAGTCAGCCATGTGTGCCAGACTCTGAATAGGCATGACGTCACTGCCCCCACCAGAAGGATCACTTGCCATTTCCTCCTCTTCCTCTTCCGCCTCCTCTCCGCCCCATCCGCGCTGAACCAATGGGACGCACACAGCCTGACTGCTACCCTCGCCGCCAGCATCCTCCTCCTCTTCCACAGCCACCTCCACGTCGTCCTCCTCCTCCTCATCCTCTTCCTCCTGCAACTGCCACCGTGAAGCAGACAAAAGTGTGGTCTGACTGTGTAGCTCCGTTGCGTCTCCTCCTACCCCCGTCTCCTCTGCGTGCAATGCGTTCTCCCTTATTGCGATGAGCGATTCTTTAAGGACGCATAGGAGCGGGATGGTTACGCTCACTATAGCGTCCTCGCTGCTGACCTTCTTGGTGGACTCCTCAAAGATACGCAGTACATCGCATACGTCTGCCATCCATGGCCACTCGTGGTTGGCAAACTGAGGGAGCTGAGTTGGAGGCACGCGTGGATTCATAATCTGGTACTCCATCAATGCTCTCTGCTGCTCACACACCCTGGCCAACATGGAATAGGTGGAATTCCAGCGAGTCGGCAGGTCGCACAACAGCCGATGTTCAGGCAAATGGAGGCGTTGCTGGAGTTTTTTTAAGCTAGCAGCAGCTACAGTTGACTTCCGAAAGCCTCTGCCAGGTTGGGGTAAGTCTTTAGAAATTTTTGGACTACCAGATTAAAAACGTGGGCCAGGCATGGTACGTGATTGAGTTCGGCAAGCTCCAGAGCCGCCACCAGGTTACGGCCGTTATCGCACACGACCATGCCTGGTCCTAGCTGCAGCGGCGACAGCCACATCTCCGTCTGCTGCAATATGGCGTCCCTCACCTCTGGGGCGCTGTGCTTCCTGTCGCCCAAGCTGATGAGCTTAAGCACCGCCTGCTGACGTCTCCCCGCACCAGTGCTGCAACGCTTCCAGCTAGCGGCTGAGGGCGATGTTAAGGCAGAGGAGGAGGAGGAGGAGGGGGGTTTATCAGAACCCATGCTGGCAATCTTGGGCGGGGGTGGTAGGTAGGCCGTCTCTGTTTGCGACCCCGTCCCCGCTTCCACTACATTCAGCCAGTGTGCCGTCAAAGAGATGTAGCGTCACTGGCCGCAAGCGCTTGTCCACGAGTCGGTGGTCAAGTGGACCTTTGCGCTGACTGCGTACCTCAGGGCCCGCCTGATGTTACGCGACACGTGCTGGTGCAGGGCGGGGATGGCACTCCGGGAAAAATAGTGGCGGCTGGGGACGGAATAGCGAGGTGCGGCAGCCGCCATCAGGTCGCGGAAGGCCTGCGTCTCCACAAGCCTAAACGGCAACATCTCCAGGGCCAGCAGTTTGGAGATGTGGCAGTTTAAGGCTTGGGCTTGGGGGTGACTCGAGGCGTACTTCCGCCTGCGGTCGAACGCCTGCGAGATGGACAGTTGATGGGACGAGGAGTGTGAAGGTGCAGGCGAAGATGCGGGGGAAGGGGAGGCTGAAGGAGAAGGCCCCAAAGTAGCCGAGGCAGAGGCAGATGTGGAGGTGTCCTGGCTGGAGGTCTGGACCGCAGTGGCAGCACACAACAAAGGGGAAGAGGCAGTGGCAGGAAGACCTTGCGCAGGTTGTATTGCGTTTGCTCTCTCCCACTCAGCCCAGTGCTTGACTTCCAAGTGACGCCGCATGCCTGAGGTGGTCAGATTGCTCTTCTCAGAGCCCCTACTCAGTTTTGAGTGGCAGAGTGTGCAAACCGCGCTCAGTTTGTCATCCGCACAAACATTAAAAAATCTCCACACCACAGAAGTACGAGGCCTCGATGGGGGAGCTTCGCGCGACTGCCCGCTGCCGGGAACAGCTTCGGCCCTGCTGGCTGTGGCCTCACTTCTCTGTCTGGACTGTCCTCTGCCTGTGGACATCCCTCTGCCTCTGGATATCCCTCTGCCTCTGGACATCCCTCTGCCTCTTGCTGCCTTTTTCGGTGCTGCGCAGACCACCACCTCTCCACTGCTTTCCCCGCTGGACATCACCCCTGGCCAAGTGGGGTCAGTCATTTCGTCATCCACCACCTCCTCTTCCACTTCCTCACTCTGCTCCTCCTCCTGCCCACTGGACATTCCAACAGCCTCCCTTGATGGCAACTGTGTCTCATCATCATCATCGCTCATGATAACAGATGTTGGTTCAGGGTCCACATCAGCAGGAGATGGCGAATACTCAAGTGGTTGGGCATCACTACAAACAAATTCCTCTGCTAGCTCCTGGGATTCTTCCGGCACATCTGAAAAAGGACCCGAAAAGAGCTCCTGGGAGGGGTCAATGGTGGGATGACTCTGTTGGCCAGGTGTGGAGGAAGGAGGGTCAGAGTGAGACTGTGTGGATGACTGGCTGGTGGACAACTGTGTGGAAGCGCTATCGGCTATCCATTGCACCACCTGTTCAACCTGCTCAGGCCTCAACAGCGGTGTAACCCGCCCCCTGCTTAACTGTCCCATAAAGGCAGGGATTCTGGATGAGTGGGATCCTGGCTGACCCTCACCAGCACGCATTGTATCCCCACTGGCTTCAACAAGGCCACCAACAGCATTTCCGCGCCCCCCGTCCTCGTCCACGTCCGATTCCGCTAGCCCCCCTCCGCATTTTATTTTTTTTTGGTTACAATATTTTGCCTTCACAGCCGTGTACTAACAGTTCAGACGGTGTGTATGAACACTACGTATATACAATTATTTTGCAAGAGAACACAAAGTACAGGTGCCAATGAAAAGGCTTTTTTTTTTTTATATTTCTAG
The DNA here is from genome assembly GCA_900303285.1 of Rhinella marina. NCBI lineage: Eukaryota > Metazoa > Chordata > Amphibia > Anura > Bufonidae > Rhinella > Rhinella marina. The sequence goes on along the minus strand of ONZH01023492.1, from coordinate 176,333 downwards.
GTACCTAGCCGTGTACTAACAGATCAGACGGTGTGTATGAACACTACGTATATACAATTATTTTGCAAGAGAACGCAAAGTACAGGTGCCAATGAAAAGGCTTTTTTTTTTTTTATATTTCTAGGTACACAGCCGTGTACTAACAGATCAGACGGTGTGTATGAACACTACGTATATACAATTATTTTGCAAGAGAACGCAAAGTACAGGTGCCAATGAAAAGGCTTTTTTTTTTATATTTCTAGGTACACAGCCGTGTACTAACAGATCAGACGGTGTGTATGAACACTACGTATATACAATTATTTTGCAAGAGAACGCAAAGTACAGGTGCCAATGAAAAGGCTTTTTTTTTTAGATATTTCTAGGTACACAGCCGTGTACTAACAGATCAGACGGTGTGTATGAACACTACGTATATACAATTATTTTGCAAGAGAACGCAAAGTACAGGTGCCAATGAAAAGGCTTTTTTTTTTAATATATTTCTAGGTACACAGACGTGTACTAACAGATCAGACGGTGTGTATGAACACTACGTATATACAATTATTTTGCAAGAGAACGCAAAGTACAGGTGCCAATGAAAAGGCTTTTTTTTTTTTATATTTCTAGGTACACAGCCGTGTACTAACAGATCAGACGGTGTGTATGAACACTACGTATATACAATTATTTTGCAAGAGAACGCAAAGTACAGGTGCCAATGAAAAGGCTTTTTTTTTTATATATTTCTAGGTACACAGCCATGTACTAACAGATCAGACGGTGTGTATGAACACTACGTATATACAATTATTTTGCAAGAGAACGCAAAGTACAGGTGCCAATGAAAAGGCTTTTTTTTTTTATATTTCTAGGTACACAGCCGTGTACTAACAGATCAGACGGTGTGTATGAACACTACGTATATACAATTATTTTGCAAGAGAACGCAAAGTACAGGTGCCAATAAAAAGGCTTTTTCTTTAAATATATTTCTAGGTACACAGCCGTGTACTAACAGATCAGACGGTGTGTATGAACACTACGTATATACAATTATTTTGCAAGAGAACGCAAAGTACAGGTGCCAATGAAAAGGCTTTTTTTTTTTATATTTCTAGGTACACAGCCGTGTACTAACAGATCAGACGGTGTGTATGAACACTACGTATATACAATTATTTTGCAAGAGAACGCAAAGTACAGGTGCCAATGAAAAGGCTTTTTTTTTTTTTTATTTCTAGGTACACAGCCGTGTACTAACAGATCAGACGGTGTGTATGAACACTACGTATATACAATTATTTTGCAAGAGAACGCAAAGTACAGGTGCCAATGAAAAGGCTTTTTTTTTTTTATATTTCTAGGTACACAGCCGTGTACTAACAGATCAGACGGTGTGTATGAACACTACGTATATACAATTATTTTGCAAGAGAACGCAAAGTACAGGTGCCAATGAAAAGGCTTTTTTTTTTTTATATATTTCTAGGTACACAGCCGTGTACTAACAGATCAGACGGTGTGTATGAACACTACGTATATACAATTATTTTGCAAGAGAATGCAAAGTACAGGTGCCAATGAAAAGGCTTTTTTTTTAAATATATTTCTAGGTACACAGCCGTGTACTAACAGATCAGACGGTGTGTATGAACACTACGTATATACAATTATTTTGCAAGAGAACGCAAAGTACAGGTGCCAATGAAAAGACTTTTTTTTTTTTATATTTCTAGGTACACAGCCGTGTACTAACAGATCAGACGGTGTGTATGAACACTACGTATATACAATTATTTTGCAAGAGAACGCAAAGTACAGGTGCCAATGAAAAGGCTTTTTTTTTAAATATATTTCTAGGTACACAGCCGTGTACTAACAGATCAGACGGTGTGTATGAACACTACGTATATACAATTATTTTGCAAGAGAACGCAAAGTACAGGTGCCAATGAAAAGTTTTGTTTTTTTTATATTTCTAGGTACACAGCCGTGTACAAACAGATCAGACGGTGTGTATGAACACTACGTATATACAATTATTTTGCAAGAGAACGCAAAGTACAGGTGCCAATGAAAAGGCTTTTTTTTTTTATATTTCTAGGTACACAGCCGTGTACTAACAGATCAGACGGTGTGTATGAACACTACGTATATACAATTATTTTACAAGAGAACGCAAAGTACAGGTGCCAATGAAAAGGCTTTTTTTTTTTATATTTCTAGGTACACAGCCGTGTACTAACAGATCAGACGGTGTGTATGAACACTACGTATATACAATTATTTTGCAAGAGAACGCAAAGTACAGGTGCCAATGAAAAGGCTTTTTTTTTTATATATTTCTAGGTACACAGCCGTGTACTAACAGATCAGACGGTGTGTATGAACACTACGTATATACAATTATTTTGCAAGAGAACGCAAAGTACAGGTGCCAGTGAACAGGCTTTTTTTTTTTTATATTTCTAGGTACACAGCCGTGTACTAACAGATCAGACGGTGGGTATTTACACCTGGTATACAAAAAGGGTATTGCAGGCACACAGAACCCAGAACACTAGAGCCAAATAAACTGTATTTAAAAAAAAAATAAAAATTCACAGCCGTATACTGCCAGATCAGATGGTGCATATACACACTAGGTATATAACAGGGTTTTGCAGCCAAAAAGAACGCAGAACAGTAGTGCCAAATATAGTTTTGTATGTAGCAGAGCACCTAATACACCACTAATGCCTCTCTCTGTCCCTACTCCAGCAGCTATCCCTGAATACAGCAACCGTTCTCTGCAGACTGTATATTGTAGTAAAGCTATCACTGTACTGCACTATAGTAGCCCTGATAAGGGCTTTTAATCACGCTCCTGCCTGTCCAACAGCTAAAACCTATCTGTCCCTTCTCCAGCCTCTGTCCCTGACTAAGTTCACGCAGCATATGCGAACGAGCAGGAAGAGCTGAGTTTTTAATATTCGAGGTCACATGGTTTTTCCAGCCAATCCATGTAGACGCTGTTTTCGCGCTGCCAGCGTGCTCTGCGGGCCTGTCATACCCCCCTTGCATGATGATTGGTGGAAAAAGAGCGCCAGGGAAGGTGGGAGGGGAAACGAATTCTAAGTGCGCCATCGCCGTTATACTCGATTGAAATCGAGTATGCCGAATAGCGTAGTATTTGATCGAATACCGGCTCGATCGAACACTACTCGCTCATCTCTAGTCGTACAGTATATGCTGTATTTTTTTTTTAAACATTTTATTAGGAGGCCTTAATAGGTACTAATACTGGACACTAATGTAGGTCTTTCTTAGTCCCAGGTCTGTCACCATTTCCCCATAATACGATGCCACAGTTGACAGCCACACGAAGAATTAAAAGTCCAATATTGGCCACACATTCACGGTTGACTATGTGGGCCCTGCTATTGCACTTATCTTGTGCCGATATGATCAATGATGACATACAAGACATTGTGCAAGAACTACATCCTGCAAATGATATACATGTAGGTCATTTTACCTTGAGTGGTTAAGAACAAAATAAAAAAGCAGAGTGATTTGCGTAATACTTGGAATTGCCAATAATTTTCAAAAATCAATCCTTTTTACTTGATCAAGTTTTTCAGTTACTATTACAGGTGGAAAAACTTGATCAAATTTCCCCAAGACATCATTCACAAATGTGTCCAACTGTGACCATATAGTCTCCAAGCTTTTACTATTGTTTGTAATTAATGAATGTCTTGAATTTGGCAAGAAATTAGATATTTAATATATCAATAGGATCAGTCCCTGAGTTTATAATAAAAAGTGAGCACTAAAACTAGAACCCGTGGGGAAAGCTCCATGACCTATTATGGCTAATTTCCACTTATTGCACTCCAATTTCTTCATATATTATCAGCGAACTCTATCTCAGCTGCAGTGTATTTTGGTCACATGAAAGCTCATCATGTTCTTCATAATCAGGAGATCAAGCTCGGCTCCAGCTGTTTTCTACTGATTGCTAAGAATGATCTGACTGCACGCTGCATTTCTCACACACAATCAGCAGTTTTCTGTTCATTTGGATTAGAAGTTAGAAATATTGTATATACCATGTAATGCTCCTGAATTGATCTTTAACCACTTCCCGAGTGCCCAACATAAATATACGTTGGGGGTCAGGTATTTAAAGATGGTGCCTAATCGAGAGCGGGCGCAATTGCCGCGGGTGCCTGCTATTTTAAACAGCAGACACCTGCACCTAATGTATGCAATTGACAATAATGTTGATTTCACACATTTAACCCCCTGGTCAAATGTGGCCAAGGCATCTGGGAGCTCAAAAACCGGGGCACACACTCCCGGCTGTGCAACAACTCCCACTAGTTGAGATCGGGGGAGCCAGATGGTGGGTGTGGCAGCCTCGGTCCTCCTGAATGATCTGAGACTGCTGCAAGTTTGTGCCTATGACTCCACAGGATGGCTCCACAGGAACATAGTGAAAAACAAGAAAAGAAAAGATTTAAAAAATATAAAAAATAGAAAAATAATTGAAATCACCTCCCTTTCCCCAAAATTAAAATCAAAATATATAAACAATTAACCCCTTGGCGCATTTGGACATAACTGTACGTCCAAAATGCAAGTAAGTTGCGGCATTTGGACGAACAGTTACGTCCAAACTGCTTACCGGGACTGTGACACTATAAAGTGTCACAGCCCCGGAGTTTCCGCTCTCCCAGAGAGCAGAGACCTTGGGGAAGCCGGCAAGGGACCAATCAGAGTGGTCCCTTGCCGGCAAGCGCTCCGATTGGTTAGTCTCTGCAGACTAACCAATCCAGCGCTTCATTCTTAAAATGCCGGTTTCAGGCTGCGATCTCCACTCTGGAGATCGCAGCCTGAAACCAGGTAAAATGTCTCCTGTGCCCCCATATAATGTGCCCTGTGCCCCCATATACAGTGTTTCACTGTACGGCAGCGGCCTCAGGAAGCACACGGCGTCATAGCAACCAATGACGCCGTGCGCTCCCGTCCTCTGGGGCAGCACAGACCGGGCTTTCACGGCCCGATATGGGCCGTGAAATATGGTAGTCTGCATGGGGCCTAACACTCCCCCCCCTTTTTTGTAGTGCCCCCCGTTTGCCCCCTCCTGCGCTGTATTATGTGATGGCAGCGGCTCAGGATCGGAGCCGCTGCCATCAGCAGAGAGTGTGAGCTGTAATTTCTGCTGCTACAGCTGAAATCGGTGCTGGCACCGATTTCAGCTGTTTAACCCCATAAATGCTGCGGTCAGTAGCCGCCCGCAGCATCCATGGGGTTAAGAGGGAGGGAGCTTGGTTACCATGGCTTTACAAAAGCCCTCAGGGTCTGATCAGCCTTAGTGTAGCACTGATACAGTGCATTGCAATAGATGACTATGGATGAAATGGGTCTTGATAAATTAAAAAAAATTTAAAAAGAAAGTAAAAAAAAGTGTAGAAAAGTTAAAAAAATAAAGTTTGAAAAAAAAGTTTAAAAAGCGCACCTTTTCCCCAAATGAAGTAAAAAAAAAAGTACACATATTAGGCATCACCGCGTCCGTATCGACCGGCTCTATAAAAGCATCACATGGTCCACCCCGCTAGGTGTACACAAAAAATTTTTTGAAAAAAAGCTATACCAAAACAGCCATTTTTTGCCACCTTGCCACACAAAAAGTGTAATAGCAGGCGATCAAAAAGGTGTATTTACCCCAAAATGGTACCAATCAAACTGTCATCTCGTCCCGCAAAAAATGAGCCCCTACCTTAGACAATCGTCCAAAAAATAAAAAAAACTACAGCTCTCTGACTATGGAGACACTAAAACATGATTTTTTTTGTTTCAAAAATGATATTACTGTGTAAAACTTAAATAAATAAAAATAAGTATACATGTTAGGTATCGCCACGTCCGTAACAACCTGCTCTACAAAGATATCACATGATCTCTCCCCTCAGGTGAACACCGTAAAAAATAAAAACTGTCTAAAAAAAAGGCCATTTTTTGTCACATTTCATCACAAAAATGTTATACTAAGCGATCAAAAAAGCTTATGCCCCCAAAAATAGTACCAATCTAACCGTCATCTCATACCACAAAAAATGAGCCCCTACCTGAGACAATCGTCCAAAAAATAAAAAAACTACAGCTCTCTGACTATGGAGACACTAAAACATGATTTTTTTTTGTGCTTCAAAAATATTGTGTAAAACTTAAATAAATAAAAAAAGTATACATATTAGATATTGCCGCGTTCGTAGCAACCTGCTCTATAAAAATATCACATGATCTAACCTGTCAGATGAATGTTGTAAATAACAAAAAATAAAAACAATGCCAAAACTGCTAGTTTTTGTTACCTTGCCTCACAAAAAGTGTAATATAAAGCTACCAAAAATTGTATGTACCCTAAAATAGTACTAACAAAAATGCCAACTTATCCCGTAGTTTCCAAAATGGGGTCAGTTTTTTGGAGTTTCCTACTCTAGGGGTGCATCAAATGTGACATGGCAACTTAAAATTTTTCCAGTGAAATCTGCCCTGGCGTTCCTTTCCTTCTGCGCCCTGCCGTGTGCCTGTACAGCAGTTTATGATCACAAATGGGGCATTTCTGTAAACTACAGAATCAGGATAATAATTATTGAGTTTTGTTTGGCAGTTAACCCTTGCTTTATTCTCGGAATAAAATGATTTATATGGAAAATCTGCCAAAAAAGTGAAATTTGGAAATTTTGGCTACATTTTCCTTTAATTCTTGTGGAACACCTAAAGGGTTATTAACGTTTGTAAAATCAGTTTTGAATACCTTAAGGGGTGTAGTTTCTAAAATGGGGTCATTTTTGGGTGGTTTCTATGATGGAAGCCTCACAAAGTGACTTCAGACCTGAACTGGTCCTTAAAAAGTGGGTTTTGGAAATTTTGTGAAAAATTTCAAGATTTGCTTCTAAATTTCTAAGCCTTCTAACGTCCCAAAAAAATTAAATGTTCAAAATGATCCAAACCTGAAGTAGACACATAGGGAATGTAAAGTGATAACTATTTTTGGAGGTATTACTATGTATTTTAAAAGTAGAGAAATTGACATTTGGAAATTTGCAAATTTTTCTAAATTTTTGGTAAATTTGGTATTTTTTATAAAAAAAATGAAATATTTTGACTCAAATTTACCACTGTCATGAAGTACAATATGTGACGAGAAAACAATCTCAGAATGGCCTGGATAAGTAAAAGCATTTTAAAGTTATCACCACATAAAGTGAGACATGTCAGATTTGCTAAAAACGGCCTGGTCCTTAAGGCCAAAACAACCTGCAGCGTCAAGGGGTTAAAAAAATAAACATCATATGCGTGCAAAAATGTCCGTCCTATTGAAATATAAAAATATTTATTCCATATGGTGAATGGTGTAATGGGGGGAAAAACATCCAAATCGACGATTCACCATTTTTTGTGAATGATGGGCCTTGGTACAAGAGGTCAGCTTGGGCCCCCCTTCCCTCACTGCTTTATTTTCAGGAGCAGGGAAGCAAATTGCTTTCATGCTGCCTGAGGAAAAAATTGATGTGACACCCCCATCCCCCCATGAAAAATTGTCAACCTAACCCCTTCCCTCCAGCCAGAGGTGTAACCTGACCAGCATGCACTTTCTATAATACCAGTATCTTCTTATGCTGCACAAGGGTCTTTGGGCCCCTCAGGCTCCTGGGCCCAGTAGTGACTGCTACCTCTGCACCCCCTATAGTTACACCCCTGCACAGACTCCTGCCCCTCCTTAGAAGGTGGGACAGGGTGATTAACCCTGCCCCTGCCAACCATGCCAGGCCATGCTGGGTGTACAATAAATAACATAATATCACAAAACATTTGCAGTTACCCCCTGTACTGAGGTACTGCACATTTTGCTTTTAAATCTACCTTTCTAGATTAGTCACTACAGTAGTTTACAGATATGCTAGATGTCACTGTACACAGCCATCCGTCCCCCCCCCCTCCACACACACACAGTTGAGATAAGAGATTGTCCATTCTGCACCCTATGCCCCTCCTTCCTTCAGAGGAGGAATGACTTTCCCCCAGTGATGCCCAGGGTACACCTACCTGCAATAGTCTCAGACTGAAGGTGATGTAGCAGCAGAAGTGTGGACAGCTGTGGCACAGGGAGTAAAGGGCAGAGCAGCACTGCAGTTGGGATTGGTGAGTCACAACCTGTCCATAAACTCTAAGTTGTGAACGTGTTAGCATAAAATATATTTATACTTAATTTGCTATTTTATTTTTACAGTTTACAAAAAAAAATCCACCAAATGCTACTTATCCCATTTGTTTTATTACCTAATTGCATACAACCGGAAGACAATTTCAAGCTCTAGGATGATAAGATGTGTCACTACAGAAATGTCTTAGTTATCAAAGATGTATAGTCTGATTCCATTGTGACCAAATGAAAGGTTTTCTTCGCATTCAGTCAATAGCCCCTTATACAAGACAAAAGCCAGTGGAGACAAGAGAGATTGTGAAAGAAAAAGATGAGTGGGAAGCAAAAGAGTAGTGTGTAACTATGCCGGAAAAACTCCAGTCAATCTCGGAGGTCAACAATAAAATCCTTGGATGCTTCAGATGGTCAAGGACTGAAAAAAAATAAGCAATCTATGTAAGAACAAAGCTGTCCCTTTTGTTATAATATTAATCAATACTCTGTTCATCTTCATCCATAGCAAATTTACTGTACCAGACAAGCTATTAGAAAATTATTCTCCTTTGGACAATCCAATACTTTTTCATGTGTGATATGTCCCATTATTTGTAAGCTGGAGGTAAAGATTACTGATAAGTACAGAAGATTCTATTGTAACTAACAGATTGTGTCCTCTTATCCATTTGATTAAAGGCAAAGCTGATGTATCGTGTTTTGCCTAGTGCAGGGCCTGGACAGATACATGGCATGGTTGTTCTCATTTTCTTCAAAATGGTCAGCAGAACTGAACATTGATATAAAGGCATAGGCCTTGCAGGACCTGGTTCAGAGTACTCCACCACCAAACAAATAGAAGTTGAGGCAGCACTCCAATAAATACACACCTTTATTCACGCCTGCAATTTTTCAGCTCCAATGCCCGATTGGGAAAAGCTCATAGGAGCTGAAACGTTGCATGGGTGAATTTATTGGGTGCCGCCTCAACTTCTAATTGATATCCTCATTTTGATGTTTCTGCAATCTTTCTGTCATGTACTGCCCCCTTGACATTCAGAGATAGACATAGATAATAGAGATTTTGCGTGGGGTGTCTGGTTTAGAAAATCAATTTCAAATGCCCTATTAGGGAATTCTGAGGGAATGTATTATCAAAAATGTACTTGTAGTTTAAATTAAGTTTTTATGTCACATTTATTTTAAAAACAATTTGGTGATGTATTTTTCATGTTTCATGTTACATTCTATATTTTAACAAAAAATCTTGAAATCTTGCAGTTTTCAATGTGGCTACTTCATAATAGGAGGACACTTCTTGTTATGTAGAGATCAATATTCAGGAGTCATCTTATTACAATGTAAGTCAGGATTACGATGTAAGGTGATAATTACAGTAGATATCAAAGGATAACTTAATTTTCAATAAGCGATGTGCATAGCTCACCTTGTTCTCCTCCCTGCACAATGACCTCTGCACGGGTCACTCTCCCATAGAAGTCAATGAGCCATCTCCAGTCTACAGGTTCCTAGTCTATGTGGTTGCTATAAAGCAAATCTCTAAACTGCCTTTAATAGAGCAGAGAATCAGCCCAGGAATGAAGAATAAAAGTACAGTCCCCTAAATTAGTCATCCCATGACTAAATAATCCCAAATAAAAATTGGGCCACATAGTACATCTATCTCTTTATAACAAAGCTAGAACCAGTCTTGTACCTCACATGGATTCAGAGATCTCCCAATTCATTGTTCCACTTTCTCTGCTGGAAAGTCCTTTGTCAGGGAATGTGTCCTTCTACTTTAGTTCTCTTCCTATAACTGTAAGCGCTTCTAATAGTAGATACAGCTGGTGGTAGTTGAAGGATAGAAGTAAGCATGTGTGTCCACCTCAGTGATGGTACAGAGGTGAACAGAGAAATAAGGAAAATGATAAACAGCAGGTGGCACTATACAGATGCTTTTTTTTTTTTTAAACTTAATGGCTATCGAAAATTTTTAGTTACATGCAATTACAAAAGTATTCAGATCCAGGTGCTGGTTTGAAAAATGAAGAACTTTTTTTTTTTTTGTGGGACAAGCCCTTTAATATTTCTTCAGAGGTTACTTAGCTCATAGAGTGACTGTTCCTTAATCCTACCCAGCTAGGTCAATAATCATTTTATCTTTACTGACAATTTAAGAAATAGCAAAAGATGACCTGCAAGTCATTATCTTGGCTTACGTCCCTGAGGATAAACATAATGCTAATGAAGCAGGTGTAGCTCTGTTTACATTGGCCCCAGTTACTTCCAATTATGTTGTCTCTCATTACCTTCTTTCAGGAAATATAGCATCTTCATATTTAGTTTTTATTTTCAGCAATTTCATTCTGGTCAGTGTCTGTAGAATATATTTAAAAAAGGAACATACAGTGCTCAAAGTCTTAGCATGTAAACCCTCAACAGCCTCCAACAAATTGTGGTGTGAGGCCATGACTCCGAAGTTAGTTGTGATCTGGTGCAACTGTAGAACTAACTTTGTTGCAATTCAAGCGCTTCGCTATCAAAAATGGCCTGAGAAGGAAAACCAAAGGATTTTTTTTTTTTACTTATTCTGCTTTATACCTTACTGTACATAATAATAATAATATATTAACAGAAAGAAAAAAAACATTACATTAGGCCTCACAGAGTGGCTGACCTGTGGTGGTGATCATACATACTTGTTCCCCTCCACTGGGTTTGATCTCTATTGCACCACAGTGGGCTCTTCATCTCTATGGTGTGCTGATAACAGCATCCTGCTAACGAGTGGGCACGTGACCACTGCAGCACTGCCTCTGCGTGGGCCAGGTAAGTATGTTCACCACTGTGGCCACTCTGTGAGGCCTGATATAATCTTGGATAAGAGAACATTGTACTCTTTGGAACTTTCCGAGCAGCAGAATTTTTTTGTACCCTTCTCCAGATCCGTGCCTCCACACAATCCTGTCTCTGAGCTCTATAGGCAGTTCTTTCCAAATCATATCCAATGCACTGAATTTACCCCATTTGGACTCCAATCACGGTGTAAAAACATCTCAAAGATGATCAAGAGAAATGGGAGGCCACTAGAGCTAAATTTCAAGTATCAAAGCAAAGGGCCTGACTCTGAATACTTACATAATTTTTTTGTTTTTTTCTTTTTAATTAACTTGCAAAAAATTCTAAAATTCTGTTTTTTTTCCAGGATCCTGTTTTTTTTCTGACAGATCAGAAGAATGGAAAACTAAACGGAGATGTGAACTCTCCGTTAGAAGTTCGAAGAAGGAAGCAGCACTCTGATATCTTCAGAGAAATATTAAACATACATTAATCCATGGTATATAGTTTTGTTTCAGTCCCTCAGTGGAACTTTTCTCAAGCATCCCTAAGTGCATGTGTCAGGATATAAATACCCAAACACTCAATTAATATTAATTTAATGATGTCATACTACAATGTATAAAAAAATTAAATGCATGTCAGTCAATACAGTAAAGAAATATAAAGCAATATGTATAATAAATACAATACTTTATGAGTACATTTATGAGTCATTTTAAACCAATGGAGGTCTATGGAAATTGCAGTTTGTTTCATTTGTGCACAATAGCTGCATGCATGTCTGATTATTAAGTATAGTATAGGTTGTTTCAATCAATATCCATTACTTCGCCCTTTCTATTTCCATAGAGGATGTCACATAACCTCTGTCATAAATTGGTGGAGACTGATATACTGTAGGCCCCATTAGAGATGCACTCAATATAACTTCTAGGTTGGGATTTGTTTTGTTCTTTCCGAGATGTGAAAATTGTTCTTTAATGATTAAAGGTGATAAATCTGTTATAAAAATAAACTACTGTATAAAATTAAACACTATCTAATCAGCATGTCATTCATGTTCTCCAATGTTCTTGACAGATGTTATAACACAACAGAATGCAGGATGTGATTGAATAACCATAAATCTTGAATTCGTACTGAGAAAATGGGATTACCTGTACTGAGGCTGGACAATCTGTGAATCAACTTGCATTCTACATTGTTGATCACATGCCCCCTCTTCAGAAAGGTGGTGACAGGTAGTAAACGGTGTGAAGCCAAATGTATCAGGAAACTCAACATGCTTTATCCACAAGGATTAAAGGGTTTCTGTCACCAGATCTGGGCATATTAAACAGGATGACATTTGCAATGTGCAAATGTCACCTGATGCCCAATCTGGTATTAATTTTTTTATTGGTGCCCCCGTTTTTGATAAAAATGATGTTTTATTTTATGCTAATTAGGCTTACTAGGTGCAAGGGGCGGTTACCCTGCACCTAGTAAGCTCCGTTTGCCCACCTGCGGTCACGCCTACCTTGTCTTGATTGACAGGGCCAGGCAGCTTGTTCGATCCTCTGCCGGCCCTGTGCGCGATTCAAATCCCGCGCCTGCGCCGTGGAATAAAATCGGCGCAGGCGCAGTGAGCAGCACTGGCCGCCGGGCTCCCGGCTACCTCACTGCGCCTGCGCCGATGACGTCAGAGTACAGAGTACCGCAGGTGGGCAAACGGAGCTTACTAGGTGCAGGGTAACCGCCCCTTGCACCTAGTAAGCCTAATTAGCATAAAATAAAACATCATTTTTATCAAAAACGGGGGCACCAATAGAAAAATTAATACCAGATTGGGCATCAGGTGACATTTGCACATTGCAAATGTCATCCTGTTTAATATGCCCAGATCTGGTGACAGAAACCCTTTAAACATGGATTTTTCACATTTCTATGAACTATACATGTCTATTTCTTATTGTTGTCGCTCATAGTAGTAAGTGACATTTGTATGTTACAGTATATTGAGATGCTGCTTATTCTTATCCACTTATGTACACTTTGGGATTTCAGTCATATAATTGTATTTTCTAAGAACCACACTGAGATTGATTGAATAGTCACCCTTTTCAGATGAAATGGACTATTATTGTCTGTCTCTAAGTGCCTTGTATTAATAACATTGCCGCACATGTACCAGCTGATGACATTTATTTAGGGACTTCTTTAGACTCTTTAGCAGCAGAGATTTATGGCGAACTACAGTATCGACCAAATTAAAATATATCCAGGGATTGATATGTCCCTCAAAAAATTATAAAAGTGGTTAAATGTTTGCTGCTTCAAGTCATATGTGAAGGTTCTCCTTCATCCAGGTCATGGTATATCAGTAGTAATAAGTCAGAGCAACTGAACATTTCGCTAGTCATCCGACTAGCTTTCTCAATTAAAATGGCTTGTACAAGAATTATCCCGCATTAAACACTTATGCTTCAGTCATGGAGGTGAGATGATTGCATTTGCATGACTGAAGTTATTAGGTGTAACCTTAGGAGAGGTGTTAGAACAGCATTGTAAGTGGTAGACCCTCATCACTGCTATTCAAACTTGGTTTCTCCATTAATACTAGATATGAACGAAGTTTTGAAAAATTCAATTTGACAGCTTCGCCAAAGTTCGACAAGAAATTCGATTTGTTACAAATTAATTCATCACAAATTGCTATATATCAGGTATACCCAGGCCAATTTGCCTAAAGGCTGCATGTACAAATCGATAATTTCCATTTTAAAGAACAGGCAGGCAGAAGGCTGAAAACCAGCAAAATGCTGGTATGAACCCACGCTAAGGCCTGTTTCACATTTGAGTGAAACAAATCCAGCAGGCTGTTCCGGATAGGATCCATCCCTGCAAGGTTGCCGGCATTCCGTCCAGCCCAATTCATTATAGTGGGGCCTGATGGAGAATCTGCCGCAACCTAGCAGCAGTGACAGTAGCAGAGACAGTAGTGCCCCCATGACAAAATGGGGGAGGGGCAGCAGCAGTGGCATACAGCAGAAGATGGTGGAAGATCACCACCACAAGTAGTGGCAGAATCCAACAGCAGCAGTGTGATAGCAAGGCCCAGTGGCAGGTATATCTTTTTAAAAATTTAACATGTACATATCAGTAGGCCAAGAAGCCTCATTGTAGGAATGCCATTAGAGGGGCAGGCGGGTGGCAGCATCAGAATGGCGGCAGCAACAATTAAATTTCTGTTAGTAATTTATCCCTTTTCATGCTCCCCAAATATTACATTTACCACAGAGTTTTACAAGGGGAGATATAAGACTGATCTCAGAGCTTGTGACACAAGGCAAAGTCAACAAGGAAACGTGAGGTAGGTAAAAACAGTCTATCACTGAAATGTAAGATATATTGGTAGGGAAAGTAGGTATAAACCAAAGTATATATGCAAAATTCCCAATTAAAACTTAACATTTATTAAGATAAATATAAAACTCCTTTGTACCCACTGTGCGACATACAAACATATAATAGCTATCTCCAGAGTATATATATGATTGCGAATAAGTATTTGTACTTTCAAAAGGTAAGTATGCAATCTCTTTGAGGATTGATACCTCAATAACTCACGGTTTAGATGACCACAAAAGATATCACTGGACAGGAGCCACGGAAGTGAGGTCGGGTAAAGGGCAACTTCTGTCCCTATTGTATCCCTCGGACTACCCCTGCCTACAAGCGGAGCACCCGCCCCGAAAGGAGCGACCCCACTTCTCGGTGGCTAAACCCTTGCTGTCCCTGATACAACTCCTGGAGACTAGTTGTCCTTAAACCTTGATTTCAGTCTCAACGCGTTTCTCCCATGGCGTTGTAAGCCATAGGTTCATCAGGAGACTTGTTGGCAGGATTAAACCAAGAGAACCAAAGGTAATGTGGCACCCAGATGATAAGAAGCGCATTTAGTTCACAAACTGCACATCTATAAATACCTGTGCCAGTAAAGCATGTTTCTACGTGCCAAAAGATTCAGCCTGTGCCGCCCGATACGTCACTTCCGGTATTTGGAACGCAAACCGGAAGTGCGTGTATTGTATAAGGCTAATCCAGGAAGCTGCAGCCAATAGTAAGTCTGAAAGACAGGAGATGAGATATCGGCTCGATTCTTATTTATACTAGACCCTAACCAAGGAGTACAAACTTAGAGCATCTATACTAATTATAGTGATATATATGCTAAATAGTAACCATTTTGTCATGGATTTATACATCTCAATAACGTGGGGCCGGAAGTACCCTGCGTTCCACGCTGGAACGCATAAAGAATCGTATAGGCGCGGAGATTACCATGATTCATAAAACTATCACAATGAGAAGCACTGATGTAGGTATACCAAAATCTCACTGATGATAGTAAAAATAGATGAAACATGTCTAAATCTTATTTTTAAGAAATAATGCTAAACCTGCACAGTGATAATGGGTGACAAGTCAAAAAGTAGATTAAATTGCACTAACACCAATTGATAAGGTGCAAGTGAATTGCTACTGATTAAGCAATATATAATAAAATAAAGAAAATTTGGACTATTTTTCGTCCGATACTTAACAGGTGTTATAATTAAGTGTTACAATATTGGCAATAGTATGGCTTGGGGAGGAAACCCTTGAGAGTCCTCAATAAAGAGAAAGGACGAATTTTTCTACATCTAATATATGGAAAAAGCTAAAGGAAGCAAGTATATGAGATCTGTTCATTGAGGCCCATTGGACTAACGGTTTTTAAACGGTGAGTCCATTCTGCCTCTTTCTGCAAAATACGCCTATCCCAATTCCCGCCCCTTGGAGACTGTCTCACTACTTCCACCACCTGGAATTTCAGGCAATTAGTATTGCCATTATGTTCTTGTGTAATATGTCGCACTACAGGTTTGTCCCTCTTGTTAGTGATATCATTTATGTGTTCGCCTACCCTCCATCTCAGTTCACGTTTTGTTTTCCCAACGTAACTGAGTGGACAGGTACAGGTACATAAGTAGACGACACCCTGCGTGCGACAATTTGCGAAATCACGCATTGTGTAAGTCATTCCTGTGGTGACGCTTGTGAAACTTTTAGATTTCAAGATATATGGGCAGCAGACACAATCCCTTCCACATTTGTAAGTACCACACGGTCTCCTATCCAACCAGGTACCTGCAGCAGATGGTTTCGAAAAATGGCTATGGACAAGTCTATCCTTAAAGGGACACTATCGCGAAGAAAAATTTTTTGATATGTTTTACAACATAACAAAAGCAGGTTTTAACATAATGTATTTCTCAAATTGTGTAAATGTTTTTTTTTTTAATTCAGTTTTCTTGCCTTACATGGGGGCTGCCATGTTGGAAGTAAAGTGTGACAGTCTGGATTTACAACACAATGGCACCTCAGGCATGTACATAGGCTTCCTCAGTCGCTGCTGACCCTATAGAGAATGAATGGAAGATGTGAGCCCGCCCCTGTGATGACACCAGTAACACACAGCCAGGTCCTCCCTCCTTGCTGCTGGGGACTCAGAAACAGAGTAGATGGAGGTTCTTGGGGCTGTAGGACCTTAGTGATGTAATCGGCCATGTGACCAGTGGGGGAGGAGACTGAGGAGCAGAGATCTGTGTTTTTGTAATGAAGCCATTGTCTCATCTTATCTTGCTGAAGCAGTGATGTCACCGCTGAAGGTGTGAATTGGTGATGTCATTGGTACCACCCACTTTTTTGCAGCATGCCTACTTACAGGTTGCTCAAAGCCTCATTTGGCCAGCAGAGCTCCCCCTGGTGACCAAAGATGGTAAATATGGTAAAATCTAATATTTATTTATAATATTTCACACATTGGAATTTTTATTTATTTATTTATTATTTCTTACAAATATATAATAGATTTTTTTAGCATAAATAAAATATAGAACAGGTTTTTGTGATAGATTCCCTTTAAGTGATCTTCCACGTCTATAAGTAATGGATGGATAGACTGGTAATATATCTCTGATATCGGGATCTGAGCGGAGGATTTCCCAGTATCTCCTAAGTATTGACAACACTCTATGATTTTGATCATCAAAGGTCCCAATAATCCGAGATATGTTTGTACCATCTGCTGCCTGGTCCTGTCGTTTAGGAACAAGGAGAGAGTGTCGGTCTGTGTCCTTCGAATGTTTAAAGGCTTCCCTCAATACAGGAGAAGGGTATCCTCGTTCAAGGAACCTTCTACGCATATCATTTGCCTGATTATAAAAGGCTTCAGATGTTGAACAATTTCTTCTTATGCGAAGATATTGTCCCTTGGGGATACCTCTCTTTTGACTGACCGGATGGTAACTCTCCCATCGTAAAAGACTGTTGGTGGATGTTGGTTTACGGTATGTTTCCGTTACCAATTCACCCTGCCGTTTAGTGATCCGTATGTCCAAAAAAGGAATACTCTGCTGGTTAATTTCAAATGTGAATCTGAGACCGACTTCATTATTATTCAGCTGTGATACAAATTCTCCAAATGATTCCTCAGTGTCATCCCATAGTAGGAAGACATCATCAATGAACCGTCCCCAGTAAAGAATTCTGGGGGTCCATTCTCTGTGTTTGTCACTAAAGAGGATGGTGTCCTTCCACCAGCCCAGGAATAAGTTAGCATAGCTGGGGGCACACGGGCTCCCCATAGCTGTACCCCTGAGCTGGTGGAAGAAACACCCCTCAAAGACAAAGTAATTATGTGACAATATGAACTCTAGAGCATTGATGATGAATTCATTGTGTTCCTGCAACTGAACCCCACGTGTCTTTAAAAAATGTTGTATAGCCATAATGCCCCATTTATGTGGTATGCTAGTATAAAGCGCTTCCACATCAATGGATGCTAAAAGGGTTTTTTCATCAACAGATAAATTTTCAATTTTGAGCATGAGATCTGTGGTGTCCCTTATATAGGAAGGTAGAGATGACACAAATGATTTAAGTACTTGATCGACATAAACACTGATTTTATGTGTAACAGAATCCACCCCTGATACTATCGGACGTCCCTTTAAAGGGGGATACCCCTTATGAATCTTAGGGAGTGAATAGAAGGTGGGGATCTGTGGAAATCTTGGTTCCATAAACTTAAATTCATCCGCTGAGATCAGACGTTTTTCAAGGGCCGTGATAAGCATGCTCTCCAGTTCCCTGGAGAATATCTCGGTTGGATTGGATGACAAGATACGGTAACAGGTTTTATCCTGTAACAAATCAGTACACATGATTTTATATGTCACATGATCCATTAGTACCACGTTCCCTCCTTTATCGGACGGCTTACAGACTATTGATTGATCAGTTTCAAGATCAATCAAAGCTTTCATCTCTCTTTTATCTAAATTGGGTTTAACCATCCCTTTGACCTTGGTTAATTTCTCTAGTTGATCACTAACCAGTTTGATAAATATATCTAGACACATTGTGTCTTGTGGTGGTGGCATCTTGGTACTAATGGGTCGTAATTGTGTAAAGGGACCATTATTGTCATCCAATAACGTGCATAGTGTACGTACACCTTCCAAATCTCCTACTGTGATACCAAGTCTAATGCATTCTTCACGATCATGGGTCTTAAAGTACTTACGCCATTTGAGTTTGCGTACAAATAAATTAATATCTTTAATCCATTTGAATGCACTATACTTGGTTGTCGGTACAAATGAGAAACCTTTCTCCAAAACCTTTTTCTCAACACTAGTAAGAGGGCGTGAGGATAGATTGATGACTAGATTGTCAACACGAGTTATTTCGTTTTTGTAATTTTCTGTGTGACTGAACCCTCGCGATCCCTCAATTGATAGGGACAGGTGTTCATCCCTGTTGCCATTTCTAAAAAAGAGGAGGTGGAAGAGGAGG
The DNA here is from genome assembly GCA_900303285.1 of Rhinella marina. NCBI lineage: Eukaryota > Metazoa > Chordata > Amphibia > Anura > Bufonidae > Rhinella > Rhinella marina. The sequence goes on along the minus strand of ONZH01023492.1, from coordinate 157,426 downwards.
AAGAAGAAGATACCGGTGCAGGTAAATTTCTGGTGTTGGTGTTTCCCTGAGAATTCCCGTATTGTTGTTTTTTTACGGTAGGGGTACCCTGAAATCTCCCTTTTGGCCATCTTTTTTTATTTTTATCTTGACGATTTTTTGATAATTTCTTATTCCTATTGGCCCCCTGGACTCTTTCTGTATCTGATGTCTCAGGTTCAGTAGAAGAAATATCGGTTAACGGTGTTATCTGAGTTTCGTTTGTTAGAAAGTCAAATGCCCGTTTTTCCCGAAATTCAAGAAGATCATGGACAAACTGTCGATGCTTTCTCTCTTTTAGTGTTGTCTGGTATCTTGCAACACCAGTTTGTAAATTATTTTCACGTCTATTGAAGTCAGGGTCAGATTTACACTTGAGCGCAATTTCTATAAGACTATTTAGATGTTTTGAGGTATTTTCTAGGATAATCTTTTCTTCGTCCAAAAGTAGCTGCATAAATCTAAGAGAACTAGCGAGTAATTCCTGTTCCCATTTATCCAGCAGCTGAGTTGAACATGATCTCTGGGCTGGAATAAGACGCACCCTAAGTCCCCTGGGTACGATTTTATTCTTAATGTAATTTTCTAATGACTGGACTTCCCACCAGGACCGAAGATTATCCTTATACCCAACAAAGAGATCTTGAAATACGGTTTTCAATGTTGGTGTACTCTCTGAATTTGATTCACCCTCTCGTTCAGAGAAAACATCTCGGGCCTCCTCAAACCAAGAACTCGTATCAATTGGACCTTGTAAAAAACCTGCCATACTATATATAGCAAATTTATCACTGAAATGTAAGATATATTGGTAGGGAAAGTAGGTATAAACCAAAGTATATATGCAAAATTCCCAATTAAAACTTAACATTTATTAAAATAAACATAAAACTCCTTTGTACCCACTGTGCGACATACAAACATATAATAGCTATCTCCAGAGTATATATATGATTGCGAATAAGTATTTGTACTTTCAAAAGGTAAGTAGGTAAAAACAGTCAGCAACTCCATTATGTGATGAACTGTAATCATGCATATTTACAGATCTTCATGTGACATAATATTCTACAGTGAATTCAATATTATTTTTAGCTTTTTGTTTTCTAAGCCTTTTCTTACCACGTGTGTACATTTGCATGCAATAGGTTCCAGTTTTGTCTTTACAATGGTGTCATTGTCATGCCTTGGCAGATGCTTTCTATTCATGGGAATATAGCAGCACTGTAGCTTCAAAAAGGAAATGTACTACAAGAACCACAGGTTTTCAGAGCTACGTTACAGACTGTATGTTCTCATTTTTTATTCTAAGGTATTTACACAGCACGGATGAAGCACGTGCTATAGGCACAAATACCGTACAGTATTAAAGTACAGTATGACAATGTGGTTCATAGCACAATGTACTTCCCTTTATAAACAGAAGACTTCCAATACTACAGTACAGTTAAGGAAATTCAAATTTCTAATTAGCCAAAATCCCAGAAAGTCACCTGTAGACTAGAAGCATAGATGGAGGGGTAAGGAGGGGGGGGGATTTATCCATTTCTGAGTGCCAGAGGTATCATCAACAAGCTTTGGTCAATGTATATAGACACAGGTCTAGGCAGTAAACTGAATCTTTGTCCTAGGTGAATAAAAGCCTAGGTACAAATTTGCTGTAGATATTTGCAAGGCAATGGCAGGATATCAAAATATCATGCACATTTCCATTGTATAGTACCATTCAATTTGTGTTTTTTAATCATCAGTTCTAAAAAATTAACCCTATACACTAGAGTGATTTTTAAGCCATATTTTAGCATATTCTGTTTATAACAAAGGTTGGATCTAATATTATTTTCTTAAACCAATATCCATTGTGAATGGGGTTTATGCTATCCCATGTTGTAGCTTGGCTTTCCACTGAGAGTTTATACTTGGAGTCCATGGTTTAATCTGTACTTTTCTTTGTACAGCTTGGTTTAAAATCATTGCCTTTCCACCAGTATATGCTAATTCAAAGTAGTCCAAGGCAACATTGAGTAGTCCAAGTGCAACATTTCAGCCACACAGACACAAGTTTTGCATCTTTTGCACACTTTTGCTGTTTGTGTGACAAAGGCACTGTGAAATATTAAAATTGCACTTGAATTGAATAAATATTGATATTTTTGTTGGATTCTCCAGGGCCTTTAGGTACATTGAATTTAGCTTTTCATTGAGCTATGGAACTCGTCATTAGGCATCCTGGTTTTCACAAGTACCTACAAATATAAAAATATCACTATTCCTATAAAACATAGAACCATTACTTCGGAAGATCAGTATAAGGAACCACCAGGAACCATGAGAACCAACTCTATATTATGTATTTTACGTAAGACCTTCTAATTAGAGATAAGAAGGAGGACCACATGACCCTGAACAATGCCTTTGTGGACAGTCTTGCCTATTGTCACAAACTTAACTGTTTTGGCTCCAGCAGTGAGAGCTCAAGCTTCGGCACGACTGCATCAGGATAGACACGCTACTAAGCTACGACAATGTTAGCAACAGGATGCAATGCTCTGTCTCCCCGCAGCAGGCATGTGCTAGAGGAGAATAGCAGTGGGCTGATTGGTCAGCTGATCTAATCCTGTGTGCTAGTGTTCTGACTAATGGAGTGCAGAGTCATGAGTTATCAGGTTCTGATCCTAGAACTCGACACTCTATTTAAACCCCTTCCTGGCCATACACCAGCGCAAATGATAGTCTCTGACTCACTCAGTTCCTGGTTGCGTATTTTATATTATTAGTTTAACCTTGGCTTGTCCTTTGACCACTGTCTGTCTAACATATTGGTACTGAGTTTCCCGTCTGGTTCTGATCTTGGCTATTTGACTACTCTCTGTCTTTCGATTTGGTACATTGCTTTCCTCCTGGTTCTGACCCATTTCAGTACAACTCCTTAGCAGATTAGAAAACGTCAACCAGTTGCAGACTTGCAAGCAGGCAGTTGCAAGCAGGCAGGGAAAGTGGGTGGGGTTCTAGTTATGGCTCACAAGTGTGAAACAGGCCTAATACTAAAACTGTTCAATGGCACATGTGCTGATAAACTGCATTCGTGAGCAGGAAAGCTGGTCACTTGCAAAAGTTATGATGAGCATCTGAACCATATGTAAGTTGAATAGGCTTTCATGGTAAAATCCAATTATAACAGGACTGCCAACAAAGAGCAGTTTTGCTGAGATCTTTCAAATTAAGTAATTTTTTAATTCTTACAAATTGAATTTTTTTCATTTACTTAGTGCAAGATATAACCCATGGCACATCCAGTAGTATTAAGTACAAAAAGCATTTTCTGACACCAGATGAGGAAGTATGGTGGCTGGCTGGCTGGCAATTTAATAGCACTTGCAGGCAATTGTGAATATAGGTGTACACTGTGTGATTCAGGCTTGATATTTGGCATGGTTGTTAGCTAGGTGATTGGTGTCTAAGCCATAGCCCCTCACCTTGCAGCAGGGTCTGTAAAGCTGAAATTTTGCTGATCACTTTGCTGTCTTGGCACATTGAAACTTTCTGGAAACAGGGTTCTTGATGCTGATGTTCTTTCTGGACTGATAGTCTCACAGGAGAATAGGATACGGTTCCTAGGAGTAGAAGCTCTAACATGTGCTTCCTCTCTCCTCACTATCTGAACTGGAACTCCCCTTATTGGCAGAAAAAACATATGAAAATAAATAACAATACATAATGATACAAAATAAGCATTTGCAGATACCCCCAAAACTAGATTATTGCATATGTATTTGAATTGTGAATTCTTTCCATACCATTCATTCTTCTTTATCTGACACTTATACTTCACACAGCTTTAGCATGTAGGTCATTAAACCAGTTTTATATCCCCAATTGTCAATTGCAGGTAGGGAGTAAATAATCTTATCTTTTATATGGACATTTTTGGGGGATGTTTTTTGGAGTAATCATTTAGAATACTTTATAATATTCATTTAAAAAGTAGATAGCCACTGAAAAAACATATTCACATTTTTCTAAGACATTGGAATTTTTACATTTGATTACAATTATAATGCCACATAGTTTTTCTTTTAACCTGCATCACATAAAGTGACTTAAGAAAAAACCTTCCGGTTTTCTTTTGTATGCTTGTACTATAACCATGTGGATGGATACAGTTGCCGAGGGGAATCTATCATCAATTTTGACTGGACAGTGCTATGCAGATGATGGGGAGAGAAAAGTATACACACCTTATTTGACTGCCACGCAAATTGCATGAGAGAATAATTGGAGTTTTAAATCCCCCAGGTGCCATAACTGCAAATGCCTAGGTGGCAGTTCTTTCCTGCAGGTCTTTCTGCCCTGAAGACTTCCCAGCCCATCCCCTCTAATCTCCAATCTGCGTACTGTTAGAGCTGTCTGTGTTCAGTGTGTAGGCCAATTCTCTGTTATGTCATCTGTATAATTATCACACAATATCTGTTTGCCTTGCTCTCCCCACCACCTATATGGTGCTGTCTGGAGTTTAGAGGTGTCAAAACTGCTGACAGACTCCCTTTAATGTGGAGTAAAGCTAACTCTTCATGGGCAACTTTGCAATAATCCTATAGCAGTGCTGACATAGTGAGGGTATGTCACACTGCATCATTCTGAAGCTGAATACATCTTTTTTGGTGTATTCCTTATTTCAGCAGCCTTCAGCTGTATTAAGGCCAGTAAAATACATACCAAATAGCATACCAGCATATTTGGAGAGTATTTTGGAAAAATCAGCTGCTACAAGTGACATCTTTTTTTACTTTTTTTCAGTTCCATAAAAATACACTTTTTATGTACAATGATGCTTATTTCCATTTATCCTTACTGATACAGCCATTTTCCATTTACAATATGTTTTACTGCTGCCTTCCATAACATTTTTTTGAATAAATGTTTCCGTTTACCTAATGAGGTCTTTTTTTTGCAGGATAAATTGTACTTTCTAATGGCACTTTTTTAGTTATAGTGTACATCATGAGTGATCTGCTCAGGGCCAGAAAGCAGTCCACTCTCAACATGCAACGTCTCAAATACTGTGGTCATAATGTGCTTCCTAATTTGCCCACTATCTGAACAGTAATTCCTCTCTCCTCTCCTAGCAAGAGTGGAATTTCCCCTTCTGACAGGAAGTAGGACTAGCCCACTCCTACCAAGAGAGGAGGAACAGAGTGGTTAGCCTTGTTTATACCAAACATTGCCATCTATACCACTTATAGCTGGAACTCATGGCCACTGCAAAAAATGCATAACACTACACTATATAACAAACATTTGCAGATACCCCAGGGTCTGGGATACTGCATGCACACTAAAGAATTATGCAATGGTGACATTACCATTCCTTATTATGCAATGTTGGGGTATGTTACTCCTCCTGCATGCATTAACTCATTTACAATTCCCCACTTGTTTCACAGTTTTGGCTTTCTTACAGTACTGTCTGTGGGTTAGGGCCAGTCATCATAGTACATGTAATTTTCAAAACTTAGGCAAGCAGATATCTGTTACTAAATAATGCAGTAATTTCCTCATGTTTCTCCATGGAAGACATAAACTACAAGATAAGATATTTTAGTAAATGAAAACTCATAATAATTTACCTAATCACCCAAATAAAGAAATCATGCTGTACGGGCTCACAAGTGCTTATCCATTTATGGCGGATGTCTGGAAAAATGCTGATGGTGATTTGAGTTAACAAAGGTCAAACACTCAGGAAACATTAAGGATATTTAAGAAAGGAAACACCAAAATCAAATGGGTCCACCCGAATATTTTTAGTTGTGACACTCACCTCAAGAAGCAAAGGTTGTAAGATGTAATATGCTGGGAATGGGTGAAAGTCAGATAAAAATGTTGAGTTTTACTCTTGACTGCCATTCGGAAGACAAGAGGTTGTTAGTTTATCATCTATTGTACTACTATATATAGAAAGTTTTATATTGTATGATGTGTTAAATAATACCTTAAAGGGATATTCCCATCTGAGACATTCATGATATATCGACAGAATATGCCATGTATTAGGAAGTGTGAAACTTTAACATTACTCCTGAAGATTCTTTAGGATCTCTTAGGATTTGCAGCTCAATAATCACAAATAGTATATAAAATAAAATAACATTTAATGAATAATAATAATATGGAAAATAACAAAAATAGAAAAAGTATTTATATCAGACATAAACAACAATGAATTAGAATATAATTATAACAGCACTACAAAATAACTGACAAATACGACAAACACAATATAGAATTTTAGGCAATAAGCATTAACTGATGTTATGACATGTCGTAGTTTTAGTCCGGCCACCTCTCAGCAAGTTTGCCATGCTGCGGCCGGATCCGCGGCCCGCCCCCATTATAGTGAAGGGGGCCGGAGAGTAGTTCCGGCCCCACACGTGCACCAGCGTCAGCACGGATCCGACTGGCTGTTCACCTGCCGGAACAGCCTGCCGGAATCCACTGCTGCTACTATAAAAGTAGCCTAAGTAAGACTTAAGCAATGATAATAAACTGCTACTTATCTGAGCTTATGGTCCACATCGTCACCCTAGGTTCCCAAGAAAAAGCCAGCAAAGGAAATTTTGTGTGCAGCAGTCAGCTGGAAAGATTATGGCAACAGTTTTTTGGGATACCTTATTACTAAAATTTATGTCACACAAGATAACAATTACTGGAGACACCTATGTTTCAACAAGCATTACGTGAGGCAATCAAAGAGAAACGCTGGGGGAAGTTGTGCAGGTGTGTTGCTGCTTTTTGACAATGCACCAACTCACTAGTCTTTTATAGTCCAGGGCCATTAGCCACCCTGGGCTGATTGCTCAGCTACTCTATTACTATGTGCTAGTGTTTTTGGGTGATGACTTGCAGAGTCAGGGATCTATCAGGTTCTGATCCAGGGACTCAACACTCTATTTAAACCCCTTCCTAGCCATACACCAGTGCCAGTGATAGTCTCTGACTCACTAGATGTATTCCTGGTTTCTTGTTCTTGTGCTTATTGAATTTCTCGTTCCTCTGACCACTCTCTGTCTCTAGTTTGGTACTGCATTGGCCATCTGGTTCTAATGTTGGCTTGTCTTCTGACCACACTCTGTCTCTCGTTTAGTTCTGCATAGCTTGTCTGGTTCTGACCCATTTACGTATGACTCTGGTATAGTGTTTTTCTTTCTTTTGTTGTCTGTCTCTGCACTTAGATAGGGTAGGCACCGTCGACCAGTTGCAGTCTAGCTATCTAGGGCTTGTATTGCAAGTAGGTAGGGAATTCAAATTTGGTATAACCACTATAGTTACTAACCACTGAGTTATTCAATAAAACCTGTCCGTAGAGCTCCGCTTGCTGTTTGTTCTTTTCCCTATTTGTCTGTCCATCTCAACATCACTGAGGAGGGTGCACATGCTTAGTTCAATCCTTCAACTGCCACTAGTCCTATCTACTCTCACTCTCGCTCCCTTGTAGTGGTGGTGCAGTGTACACATCTTCTTTTCGCATTCACTTGAATGGGACAGGTAGTTGTAGTAACACAGCACTGCCACCACAAAAGAGACATATGCAGTTAAAAAGTGAAGAGGACACAGCACCATGAGTGCACAGCCTCTTCAAACAGCTGATCAGCTGTGGTTCAAGGAATAAGACCACAACCGATCAGATATTGATGATCTAGCCTGAGGAAAATTGCATAGTGAATACCCACAATGACAACACAAATGTTTGAGCCATAGTAACTAAAAGCACAGTCCAAAATTCATGTGAAACACTTGGTTTAACATGTGAACAACCCAGCCTGACAATTTGACACATGGACCAATTATAAGTGATAAGACTTTGGTTAGTCAGAACCTGAAAGTTTGTGGTTTTACACATACCACATTATGGAATGAAGTTTATTACTTCTGCTTGTTGGCCTTCCTGTGTGTGCAGGCACAACATTTCCCTGTAGGATTTAATAGAATATATTTTATTGTCTCTTTAAATAGGGCAGATCATGCATGGATTGCCTTTCATGGAAAGTAATTCAGTGCCATAGAAAAGCTTAGGAAATCTGCATGTTTTCTTCATTTTCTAAGCAGCTTCTACTGTGGAGCAAGCCATGAGAGAATGAATTCCAAAATCCAGAAATTTGCTTTAGATTTTTCAAATATTTCTCACTCTAACTAGATAGAATTTTGAGCAATTCAATTTGGGTGAAAGGAAGGTACCTTAAGTAACCCAAGGTGACGAGCCATATTCTGGTGAAGATTAGATTCAAGCACTGACCCCTTAAGAGCAGGAGGGAGCATGAACGTTCACAAAGGACAGGGCTTGAGAGGCCTAGCCAGCAAGAAGCAGGTTGCATACTGCATGGAGGGACAGAGCTACTCCTGCAGCCAAACCCACCAAGAAGAAGGGGAAAGAGGCTGGGTTCACACCACCAAAGACCAGAACTTATGAGCAGAGAAGCAGTTGCCACTGCCTGCCAAAGTAACACATGGTAATTGTAGAATCTCCACTTTATTGTTGTTCAACCACACTTTTGTTGCCTTGGTCTTGTTGCCGGCTTATAGAGGTCATTTGTATGCAGGGCCCTTGATATGGTTGACTTCACTCCAGTCTCAGCCACTGAATTCTATAGTTGTGTGATGATTATTGGACTTTCAATAATATGTGCACACGTTAACCTCCTAGAGACTAAAATCATGAATAATAAACACACAAAACCATTAGTTCTTGGCAAAAATATTGTGGCCTATACATCTTTATTTTAGATCCAGTGAAAACACAGCATAGGAGGAGCCTTGCCCCAATCATTACACTGCATTCACTGAGCTGAGGCCCGTCTTCCCCATGCCCTCAACTTTGAACCAGAACAGAAATGTTTGCTTGCCATGGCTGTCCACCCAGACATGCAACAGAAAGACATCTGGCCTTCATGACTGCCCAGGCCATAACATCATGGTGGGTGCTCACTTCTTACTGTGCAGTCAAACACTTTTTTCTATAGAGCACACGTCTCCTTATTTCATATCTTCCTTCAAGTCACACCAGTTTGAAAAAGGCCGAATGGGCCAAAACGTCACATGACTTGTACAGCCACCTGTCTAATAAATACCAGCAATCTTCATATCACTTATATAGTGCCGGAGTTTTCTATTCATTTGTTCAACGGGTTGGGAACCTGACTCCGAGCAAAAAAGAAGTGGAGTGCCACTAAGGCCCTATAATATCGACCTTTCTGAGCTCCGGGAGCCTCCTTGGAAGGTGAGGCTTAGACACAACTTCAATTTTTACCTGCTTCCCCAATGCGAAAGCATTGTGACTGCCAATATAGTGCCCCATTGGACACAAAGAACTCAGCTACTGCAAACCCACTGGGGGCCTTCATTTGCAGACTTTCGGTGAAGTCTGCCCCTTGTTTGCATTGGAGCACCCTGGCTTAGGCATTAGCTAACACCTCTGAATGAGACATTTGCACTGATTAGCACCAGACTCTTTCTTCTCTGCATTTTTTCTGCCTCTGCAATGGTTAAGGTTGGTCAGCTAAAACTGTGAGATACATACCAGGTGACAACCTTGACAATTTTCTCAAAAAAGCCACGGGGAATTCTACAAAACTGTCTCCCATGACCACTCAAGAGGATAAACCTATTCCTTAAGCACATGCCATCACTATGCACAGTGAAACTGAAATTTATAATGATGATTCTATGGACTCCACTGCATTGCTGATCTCTAGATCCCTTCTTGATATAGCACTGAGTAAGGCCCTTCACCCTGTTATGGCTGGCCTGCAAGAGATCAAACAGGATGTCAAACAAATTGGCAACAGCGTAGGACCACTCAAGGGTTATGAGGGCTCAGTTGGTCACATATACAAAGGCTTCTACATCCTCCTTCTCCACATGTCAAGACCATCGTAACAATATAGTACACTGGTTAGAAGACAAGGACAATAGGAGGAAACGCAATAATCTAAAAATCAAAGGGGTTCCAGAATCCTTTACTACAGAAAATTTGCGTGTCTCAATTAAACGACTCTTTGTCCACATTCTAGGGGACAATTACTTTGGAGAGGTCAGCGTTAAAAGGGCCCATAGGTCCTAGGGACATTATATCTCACTTATACAGCTCTGTTGTACAGGATGACATTCTTAAAGGCTAAGTACACCTTTGGAGGGAATTTTTTATGATTGTATTTTAGTCATTTTGTGCTAAAAGTCATTTTTTCTAGCTATATGAATTGTACTTTTGACTTTCACTTTGTGCTGGTCATCTAACAACCCTTATTTCTAATTTACTAAGAGGTCATAAACACTTATTTAATCTATATTCTTATAAGATAAAAACTGAGTTATGATAAGTGTTTACAATGTCAGAGATCAATGATAAGGAGCCCGTCAGATTGGCTGACTGACAGATCAGAAAGAAAATTCAGATCCCTCTTATTAGAGCTTCTAAGACCTGTACAGAAAAAAAGGTTCTGTATTTGTCATAAAGACCAATTTAAAAAAAAAAAAGATTTTTTAGCTCAAAATGAGTACAATGCAATAATTAATAAAATTGCCCTTAAAGGTGTACATCACCTTTGAAGCATCTAGAGAACTTGATACTATGACTTGGGAAGGTGCCAACATTTCTTTCTTCCAAGACAAAGCCAGTATCATCCTATCTAAAAGAAGAGTCATGAAACCACTAACTGATTAATTAGAAAGCAAGAATATTGCCTACAGCTGGTTATTCTCCTTTGGTATCAACTTTAATAGCTGGTAAGTGAGTGATTATTCACTCACATACTCATTACTTTCACAGATAGCTGTGTTATAGAGGAGTGGCAAACGATCCCAAGCAATAGTGACACAAACTGATCTTGCTAACCTATGCTGACAATTGAAAGATCTTTTGAATGTTATATCTTCTAAACTGTACCAAAGGGCCTCTTTTAAGTTTTATGCCCATGGAGACAGAAGCTCTAAGCTTATGTCCGCCTATGGTCAGTCTTTCATTCACAAGATCAAAACTAGCTCTTCCACTTCAGTATCTGACATTGAGCTGATTAATTCCGAATTCTTAGAATTCTACGGATCCTTATAAAATATACCAGATCACTCTAACATGGAGGAATGAACTACATCTTTCCTCAACTCTCTCCACTTCTCATCGCTCGGACTCTGACATTACAACTCTAACTCAACCCCTAACAACTGTTGAACTGTCTGAAACTCTTGCTTCAATAGGCTAAAGCCCAGGCTAGACGGCCTACCTATTTCTTATTATAAAAAGTTCAAAACACTCCTATTCCCTCACTTCTTGCAAGTGTGTAATGATCTTCTTCAAAGTACCCCTTTACCCCCTCAAGCCATGGAAATGCATATCACCCTTCTACCCAAATAGGGAAAAGATGCTCCTTATCAAGCTAATCTCCCCATAGCAAGTTGGTTTTGTGCCTTCCAGGGAAAGGAAACATAACACCACCAGGCTTATAAACTTAATTTACTATGCTAAACAGAAACTTATACCTCTACCTCTGCTAGGTAGAGATGTAGAAAAAGCGTCTGGTAGGGTATGCTGGTCATTTATGCGCACAACCTTCGATTTTCAGATTTCCTGACTTATTTATCTCGCCATTTTCTCTCTGTACTCCTATCCAACTGCTAGGCTGAGAATTAATGGTACTGTCTCAACAACCTTCTGTATCACCAATGAAACATGGCAGGGGTGCCCCTTGTCACATACTCTGTTTATATTGACTATGGAGACCTTATTGTAAAAAATTATACACGGGCCTCCAACTAGGGATATACACTGATAAGACACTGATCATGACAAACCCAGCACATAGATTTTCTTATATACTGCACATTTTTGAATCCTTTGGTTGGGTGTCTCCTTTATAAACAATAACTTAAAATCCAAGATATTGAACGTGACTGACCCTGACCACGTGGTTGCTAAACGATTAGCACCATTCCAAATAGCCAACCTAAGTATCCAGGAATTTTCCTCACTAAAGATCCCTCTAGTTTATTCTCTGCTAATTACCTACTCTTGGTTCCTAAATTTCAGACACACCTAGAGTCCTTCCAGTTACTCTTTGTCTCTTGGATCGGTATGAAGAATTACTTAAAGACATATTCTTCCTCAACTCTTATATGTTCTTCAAACAGTGCCGATTTCTCTCCCTGCTACATTTTTTGACCGACAATTATTCACTCGATTCCTCTGGAAAAGTAACCCACTACTCCTCCTGCATAGATTATTGATTCTGAAGCATTACTTAGGGGCATAACTTTTCCCAGTCATTTGTTGTACTACGGGTGAATGATTTGGGTAGATGGGTGACTTTAACTATGGCTAGAGATCCTTCCTCACATATTGAAGCTGAACGTGGCTTTCTTTCCTTGGGAACAGATAACTCTCTTATGGAGCACCCAAGCAGCATGTCCCTTATTTGCCAAACTATTAGAGGAACCGTACCAGTCTTCCATTTCTTCTTGTCTTTCTTACCTACCCACTTGTTTTTTCATTTCTGACCCAACTACGACTACTCCCACACTTGATAAAAGGTAATCAACTGTTGCAGTCGTTTTGGGACAAGTTAGCTACCAGCACTATACAGTAGCTGACACTTTTAGAAACAAACAGATCCCTGACCTACATTGTTAACTGATAGTAAATACAAGTGACCTTCTCTCTTATACATTTCACATTTTCACCATTTTTGTCAACAATTCCTGAAAACATACTTTTCTGTAGCGGAACCGCTAAAGCAATACCATCTGTTGCCATATCTCCAAAATGGTTTCCTCTCTAAAATCTATAACAGCTTACTCGCTGCTAAAGCCACAGCCAAATCTAATTTTCTTTTGGCCTGGGAGAGATAACTAAATACAGTCTTCACCAAAGAGACACTGTAGTAATACTTTTCATGGGATAACCACATTAATGGTCTCAAATCTATAGGCTATACATGGTGTTTTTTCAACAGCTGGAGAGCAACTGTCCTAATGCAAAGCATTTCTGTGGTCAAACGCTCTGTACTCATATAAAAATCAGTCTTTAGTATACGAGAGAACACCTGTCAACGACCTACCCTAGAGTTCACCTCCCAGTCTATCGACAGTTACTACATCACTGCTATTCATCTGAAAGATAATAGCCAAGCCAACGTCATCCAGGGACAGCATGTACTTCCAATGATATTCTGCACAGATATTTATAATAAAGAAGTGATGTATTGATCTGGAGTCCCGTTCAGCATGTAATACACTATTCTTCATCACTGAAGATAATTTATCAACATGTCTTTAACTAATGTGAATTCCTTTTACAATTCCATGCGTGCCTCTGGCATTCAGCACCTTCAGAATAATTCAGTTTTAATAGTATATATTTAAAGACACAGAGTATATAATATCTTACAAATGCACTCATATCTGAATGAATCATCTCTCATCTTCTCCTATTCTCCCTTATAGGCTTGTATTAAATTCAGTCATGAACTTTATCACCATATTTGTAACAGAATTGGCTTGTTTAATCATCTCAACATGCAAGAACAGATGGCGGTTTTCTAATTCCTTATTACCACTAAACGATACTGCACATTCACAGAATTCATCACCAATGCACAAGGGTAATTCCACACAGCATTTCTTACGCAGATCATGCTGAATCTCTTGTGAGGTGTTTGCTTTAGGAAGTCCTATATTCCCAAAGAGGGCTGTTGACGTCATTTGTTGCTTACCAACACAGGTGACCCACTGTTCTGGAAAGAGAGAGGTCTGAGGAAATCAAATAAATATGCATAAAGTGGATGGAAATTTATTTCACCAAATATTCATGCAGTTATTTTTATACAATCATGAATATCAAGGATCTACGTATTCTATCTGACTTATCATTCAGAGATTAGCTTTGTTTGCTGGTTGAAGGATAAACACAGCTGAGGTCAATGTCTATATGTGGTCCATATTGTGTTGTAGCAGCGCTGCCTTATGGCACTTTAACTTACTTTACTGTCAACAACCTACAGAAAAACCTATGTGTCAGCTGTCCTCACAGCCTTTCTTTTTGCATAGGCAACTTGCAAGTTGGGTGCCTTTTATGTACTGTTTCCTCTGCACATTTGTCACATATACGCCCGAAGAGCTCTTAGCATATATGATAAATGTACTCATACATTCGCTTGAGGAGATGATAAACCAAAAGGGAAGACCTTTTGTGGAACTAGCTGATGTAACATGTAGGAATCAGTTAATGGATAAGTCCAAGTCCTTGATCTTGAATACCAAAATTTCTATTGCTGCCATTAAAGCGGTTATGTAAAAAATGAAAATCGGACATCATATAGTACATGACAGTCTCTTTGTAACAAAGCTAGAACCAGCCCTGTACCTCACATGCAGGGGCAAAGCTATACGGGGTGCGGAGGTAGCAGTTGCTACTGTGCCAAGAAGTCTGAGGGGGCCTAAAGACCCTTGTGTTGCATAAGAAGATACCAGTATTATAGAAAGTGCATGCTGGTAAAGTTACACTTCTGGTGGGAGGAAAGGGGTTAGGTCAAGAATTTGGCATGGGGGGAGGGTGCTGTTTCGATTTTTGCCTCAGCACGAGGGCCATGTGCTTCCCTGCCCCTCACAACAAAGAACTGAGGGAAGGGGGGCCCAAGCTGAACTCTTGCACCAGGGCCCATGAGTCTTTAGCTACGCCCCTGCTCACATGGATCCAGTGATCTTCCCATTCATTGCTCTGCTAGATTTATATCATGCTGACCGCTCAAGGGGAGTGTCTTTTCTGCTGCAGCTCAGGGGGCGTGTCCATGCCCTCCCTATCACAGCTCAGGAGGCGTGTCTCAGCTCTCCCTATCACAGCTCAGGAGGCAGTAGAAGGATGAAACTGAGCAGTGAGCCGGACAAAGAAATAAGAAACAGAACAAAGAGCAGGGGAAATATACAGATACATTTTATTGAATAACTCAGTGGCTATGCTAAATGTTTAATTACATGCAATTACAAAAGTATTCAGATCCACCTTTAAATATACAGTACATCAGAATCCAAAGGAAATATAGTGGACCCCATTATTTCTTTCAATCTATACAAAAAACGGCCCATCATAGTTGTTATGACTCTATTATAAACAGCAGCTATGATGCTAAAGTGAACAGAGCCTAACCAATGATAATTTCATGTTCATGAGGTACAAGAATGCTACACTGACTGTCTAAGTTTGTCACAAATGGTCCCACTGTTTGAATCCTCTGCATTTTGTTGTAAATCGTAAAATAAAATGGCTGTAAGTCTTCATCTTTCATGCAGCATGAACTCTGAAAAGCTCCATCACATGCCTATGAGTCCTGATATTCATGAGTTTCCAGCTCTTCTCACCTGCCTGCCATCTGACACTGTCACTAGTTTAAGCTTCCATTAGTTCCAGAAGATTCCCTTAAAACCTGCCCTGTTTAAGTCAACAGGCTATTGGTGTAATGCACAGACATGACATCTCCTCTTTATAGCTGATCTCCACTCCAGCTAATAAATGAGGGACCTGAATGACTCATGTTTTTATATGAAACAGATTTTTTTTTAGAATTGTTGGTTATTTTTGTTTTCATTTTCTATGTCTCTTTATTGAAGAAAATATCTAAAATCATGCTGTTATTGCATTGGCCTCTATGCCTAATAGTATGTTGAGACTTTCTGTTCTGTTCAGGTAACTTTTCAGTAGCCATCACATTATCATCACAAGCACAATTACAATGACAAGTAACACCTCTGTATAGATAACACAGGATCCATCATTCAGAATGACACAGATCACAATGATATCATAGCTTACTCCCTACTCCCTCCTAAACTCTACACAGATCACAGAGCACTGCCACATACAAGTCAATGGGGTTCCCTCCAGGCTTGTTGTGTCTATGGCCCATGTGGGTGCTCTCAAAGAACAGAAAGTCTTGACATATTTTAGACTTGGTGGTCAATGTGCAAATTACATGATTTTAGAATTAATTTTTAAATATAGATAGGGAACTGAAAGATTAAAAAAAATCACTAAAAATTCTAGAAAATGTGGTTAACATAAAAACTTGATTTAAACAATAGGTCATTTTCTGAGAACACATTTCCTTTAACCTCTTCCCGACCAGCACCGTACTAGTACGGCGCTGGTCGGGTCTTTAAAGATGGCATATATATCATGGAAAATGGTCAACACTAAAACTACAATTATTAGCAACTAGTGCAATAGATTTACAAAGGGGGGGGGAGGGTGATGGAAACACAATTAATTAAAATAAAAAGAGAGTTCCAAACATAAGACTGGAAACCAAGACAACATACACTCACCGGCCACTTTATTAGGTACACCATGCTAGTAACGGGTTGGACCCCCTTTTGCCTTCAGAACTGCCTCAATTCTTCGTGGCATAGATTCAACAAGGTGCTGGAAGCATTCCTTAGAGATTTTGGTCCATATTGACATGATGGCATCACACAGTTGCCGCAGATTTGTCGGCTGCACATCCATGATGCGAATCTCCCGTTCCACCACATCCCAAAGATGCTCTATTGGATTGAGATCTGGTGACTGTGGAGGCCATTTGAGTACAGTGAACTCATTGTCATGTTCAAGAAACCAGTCTGAGATGATTCCAGCTTTATGACATGGCGCATTATCCTGCTGAAAGTAGCCATCAGATGTTGGGTACATTGTGGTCATAAAGGGATGGACATGGTCAGCAACAATACTCAGGTAGGCTGTGGCGTTGCAACGATGCTCAATTGGTACCAAGGGGCCCAAAGAGTGCCAAGAAAATATTCCCCACACCATGACACCACCACCACCAGCTTGAACCGTTGATACAAGGCAGGATGGATTCATGCTTTCATGTTGTTGACGCCAAATTCTGACCCTACCATCCGAATGTCGCAGCAGAAATCGAGACTCATCAGACCAGGCAACGTTTTTCCAATCTTCTACTGTCCAATTTCGATGAGCTTGTGCAAATTGTAGCCTCAGTTTCCTGTTCTTAGCTGAAAGGAGTGGCACCCGGTGTGGTCTTCTGCTGCTGTAGCCCATCTGCCTCAAAGTTCGACGTACTGTGTGTTCAGAGATGCTCTTCTGCCTACCTTGGTTGTAACGGGTGGCAATTTGAGTCACTGTTGCCTTTCTATCAGCTCGAACCAGTCTGCCCATTCTCCTCTGACCTCTGGCATCAACAAGGCATTTCTGCCCACAGAACTGCCGCTCACTGGATGTTTTTTCTTTTTCGGACCATTCTCTGTAAACCCTAGAGATGGTTGTGCGTGAAAATCCCAGTAGATCAGCAGTTTCTGAAATACTCAGACCAGCCCTTCTGGCACCAACAACCATGCCACGTTCAAAGGCACTCAAATCACCTTTCTTCCCCATACTGATGCTCGGTTTGAACTGCAGGAGATTGTCTTGACCATGTCTACATGCCTAAATGCACTGAGTTGCCGCCATGTGATTGGCTGATTAGAAATTAAGTGTTAACGAGCAGTTGGACAGGTGTACCTAATAAAGTGGCCGGTGAGTGTACACTGTTTGTGATCCAGTTATCAAATGTTTGGAACTCCAGGCAGATTTAGCGTCACTGTTAGAGCTGTGATTGTAGTACCCACAGGTAACATAAACAGTGACTGCATATACCTGCCCGCATAAATAAGGGTGTGTGAGAGACAATTAAGTCATATATGCCACTACGGTTCCATGAGTGGTATCAGTGAAACGCTTACATATCACTGACAACCACCGTATATGTGGCTCACAACCCTTATAGTAGGAGGTGTATATATCTGGTGCAACAAATGTCTCGTGCGTATGATACTGTGAGACAGGTCTATCAACGCATCAGTCCAATAGATCCCTCCAAATTGAACCCACATGCACTGTATCCCAAACAATAATCTGGATCTGGATCAGTGCCGTCATAGAGCCGGATGCGTTCCCACACACCACTAGTGTGGCTGCGCTGTTAGGGCAATTTATGTCTCCACACCGCTAACTGCTCCTGATGAGTCTAACGAAACGCGTTGAGCAAGACGCAGTGGTGTAGCCTTTATTAGTTCACTTGTGCTAGTAGTGCGGTGTATCTGTGTGCTATTTCCCACCATGATTCTGGCACTGATCCAGATCCAGATTATTGTTTGGAATACAGTGCATGTGGGTTCAGTTTGGAGGGATCTATTGGACAGATGCGTTGATAGACCTGTCTCACAGTATCATATGCACCAGCCATTTGTTGCACCAGATATATACACCTCCTACTATAATGGTTGTGAGCCACATATAGGGGCGGGCTGGGCCAGGGGGCAGGAGGGCACATGCCCCCCGGGCCGGTGGATGTCAGGGCCGCCGCGGCTCCTAAACTCAATTGTATCTGCATCCACTAAATGCAGATACAATTGTGCCTGCAGCAGCCAGTGCCGGCGGAACAAGGGAACCTCTGGTTCCCTGCTCCGCTATTCCCGGTGGCCGGCGCACTGATGTGACATCATCACGCTGCCTGCGACGTTCCTTGGGAGCAGACCCGCCAGAAGAGGCCAGGTCTGCATCGTGGGACCGCGACGGGACAGGTAAGTATAAACTGCCCCCCCTATACTCTCTATATGCAGCACTAACCCTAATACTGGCCCCTGCTTCCCTATTACTGACCCCCAATACTGGCCCTGCCTTACCCTAACCCTAATACTGACCCCTGCCCACCTAGTACTGACCACCAATACAGGCCCTGCCTTACCCCTAACCCTAATACTGGCCCCTGACCCCTAATACTGACGCTGCATTGACTCATAACCCTAATATAGGCCCCTGACGCCTAATACTGGCCCTGCCTGACCCCTAATACTGGACCTGCCTGACTCCTAACCCTAGTACTGGCCCCTGACCTCTAATACTGGCCCCAGACCTCTTATATTGGCTCCTGACCCCTACCCTAGTACTGACCTCTAACCTTGGACCCCTAACCCTGATACTAGCCCCTTACCCCCTAGTACTGACCCTTAATACTGGCCCTGCCTGACCCCCTAATACTGGCCTTGTCTCACCCCTAACCCTAGTACTGGCCCCTACTCTAGTACTGGCCCCTGACCTCTAATACTGGCCCCTAACACCTACCCTAGTACTGACCTCTAACCCTGGACCCCTAACCCTAATATTGACACCTAATCCTGTCCCTAACCCTAATATTGACTGCTAACCCTAATACTGACCCCTGATACTTTCCCTAACTGTAATACTACGCCATACAGACCCCTAACCCTACTACTGACCCCTAACCCTGAGGCTACATTCACATGACCATATGTGTTTTGAGGTCCACAAATTGCGGATCCACAAAACACAGATACTGGCCGTGTGAGTTCCACATTTTGTGGAACACACATGTCCAGCCCTAAGATAGAAATGCCTGTTCTTGTCTGCGATTGCGGTCAAGAATAAAACACACTCTATCTTTTTTTGTGGGGCTTGCGGAACGGAACTACGGATTTGCGGCCCCATTGAAGTGAATGGAAATACGGTTGTTTGAATGTACCTTAATGCTGCCTCTAACCCCAGTACTGACCCCTAACTGATACTGACTCTAATTCTAATACTGGCCCTAAGGGTGCATTCAGACGACCGTATTTCTGAGTCTGAATCCGTTCCACAATTTTGCTGAACGGGTGCGGACCCATTCTTTTCAATGGGGCCGCAAAAGATGCGGACAGCACACCATGTACTGTCCGCATACGTAGTTCCGTTCACCCCCAAAAAATATAGAGCATATGTCCTATTCTTGTCCACAAGAATAGGCATTTCTATATAGGGCTGGCACTGTGCGTTCTGCAAAATGTGGAACGCACAAGGCCAGTATTTATTTTGCGGATCCACAATTTGGGGACTGCAAAACACTTTCGGTTGTCTGAACGCAGCTTTATGCTAATACTACGCCTAACCTTAATACTGGCCCCTAACCCCAATACTGACCCCTAACCCCAATACTGTCTCTTAACTCTAACACAGTGACCATAATATATGACTGTCCACATATATCTGTACACACTACATCTTTTACACCTGAGATATACACTCAGAGTACTGATACGTCAGGTTCAAGGTATAATAGATGCAGTGGGTAAACGTATATAGTATATACAGCAGTGTACTGATATGTGAGGTACAAGGTATAATACATGCAGTGTGTACAGGTATATAGTATACAACGCAGTGTACTCATGTGAGGTACAAGGTGTTAATTATTCATCGCATCTGTCATGTCAGTACACTGCTGTATATACTATATATCTGTACATACTGCATCTATTATACCTCGTACCTCACATATCAGTACACTGCTGTATATGCTATATATCTGTATATACTGCATGTATTATAAAAGTATAATAGATGCCGTGTGTAGAGGTATATAGTATATACAGCAGTGTATATCTGTACATAGTGCATCTATTATACCTAATACCTCACATATCAGTACACTGCTGTGTATACTATATATCTGTACACACTGCATGTAATATACCTCATGCCTCACATATCAGTACACTGCTATGTATACTATATATCTGTGCACACTGCATCTATTATACCTCATACTTCACATATCAGTACACTGCTGTGTATACTATATATCTGTACACACTGCATCTAATATATGTCGTACTTCACATATCAGTACACTGATGTATATCCTATATATCTGTATATACTGTATATATTATACAAGTATAATAGATGCAGTGTGTACAGATATATATATACAGCAGTGTACTCATGTGAGGTACAAGGTATAATAGATGCAGTGTGTACAGATATATAATATATACAGCAGTGTACTGATATGTGAGGTATGAAGTATAATAGATGCAGTGTGTAAAGATATATTGTATATACAGCAGTGTACTGATATGTGAGGTACCAGGTATAATAGATGCAGTATATACAGATATATAGTATTCACAGCAGTGTACTGATATGTGGGGTACGAGGTATAATAGATGCAGTGTGTACAGATATATAGTATATACAGCAGTGTACTGATATGTGAGGTACGAGGTATAATAGATCCAGTGTGTACAGATATATATTATATACACTGCTGTATATACTCTATATACCCACTGCATCTAGCTTGTCATGTGACCGCTAGCAACTTGTAGCCAGTGACGTCTTACCCACTGCATTCTAGCTTTTACCAAGTATTAAAATACAGTGTGTGTACGCTGTATTCAGGGGGCACTCAGAAGAGGCACTATACATAAAGGGGGCACACTGAAGGGGCACTATACACAAAGGGGCACATATACGAGGTACTTTTTATAAGGGGCACCAAGAATGTGGCACTAGCATTAGGGGCACTGTGTGTGGCACTATAAACAGAGGGCACAGGGCATATGACACTACATACAGAGGGCACAGAGCATGTAGCACTATACAGAGAGGGCACAGAGCATGTGTCACTATACACAGAGGGCACAGAGCATGTAGCACTATACACAGAGGGCACAGAGCATGTGGCACTATACACAGAGGGCACAGAGCATGTGGCTCTGTATACAGAGGGCACAGAGTATGTGGCACTATATACAGAGGGCACAGAGCATATGGCACTTTATACAGAGGGCACAGAGTATGTGGCACTATATACAGAGGGCACAGAGTATGTGGCGCTACTATTGGGGGCCCTGTGTGTAGCACTAATGCTGGGGGGCACATATAAGAGGCACTTTTTATAAGGGGCACCAAGCATGTAGCACTAGCATAAGGGGCACTGTGTGTGGTACTGTAAACAGAGGGCACAGGGCATATGACACTATATACAGAGGGCACAGAGCATGTAGCACTTTACACAGAGGGCACAGAGCATGTGGCACTTTATACAGAGGGCATATGGCACTGTATAGTTTGTGTCAGTATGCAGGGTGCCAAATAGAGATGAGCGAATCGATTCGTCGATTCGTTGATTCGTATCGAATCTTGGGAATTTTTAGCTGCGAAGCGAATCCGAATATTAGGTGATTCGCTTTGGCTTTGTACGCATTCGCTACGTAGTTTGTCCTATCAATAATACGCTATTGCTACGTATAAGTTACTCTATACGCTGTTGTGTACGAATTCATTTCATTTGCGATGCAGACTCCTCCCTGGTAACTCCGCCCCCTTCTCCAGCACGCGAGGAAGCCGAGGCAACTCAGGAAATTAAGATGGCGACACAGCGAGGCCCTGACTGGGGAGGTATGGTGTGGGGCACCGGCCCCTATGAGGAGAAGGAACTGGAGGAGATCTACTTCTCTCAACATGTCCGGAAGCCTAAAAAGTCGGGCACGGCGGAGGCGGCAGGAGTTCCCGCTCCACCGTGGAAGGACTACTCCCTTCGGCAAAATTCAATGGTCCCCGAGGCTGTCACCCGGAACGCCCTGACCCTCTGGGAATATAAAAAGCTGGTAGAGGAGTGGGTTGTGCAAGATCTTCCACCCATCCGCTACAATCTCCAAGCAGGGGATTACGTGGAGTATACCCCCATGAAGAGCCTCCAAGGCCCATTTACTACTAGGGTGAAACTCCTTAAGCGACCAGCTACTCCTGCAGCGTTCCCGGAAGACTGGACTGAGGAGGCCCAGGCCGCAGAAGAGGCTCAGTGTTCCCATGAGACCAATGATGGGACTCTGCGATCTGAGGAGAAATCCCAAGCTCAGCTGGAACCCCTGATACCAGATTTGCCACCGCCGCCGATCCTTCATGTGGGACAGATGACCACCAAACAGTTTTGTGTACCAGCCATCGGTGGTACAACACCAACTGCCATGGCAGGTGCAGGCCGCACAGTCCGCCGCTCGTGGAAGACCGTTACCAGAGCCCTTACAGCCGGAGATTCTGTCACCTTGTATGCCGGCGAGAGGATCTGGCCACTACAAGGTAATGGGCAAGGCCCAAGTTGCCATGGCCCTTGCCAGTGTGACCGCCCGGTCACTACCAAGACCATCCCTGAGAGGTCGTGGGGGTCTGCTGCCGCAGCCAGTGTTGCTTTCATGAGGCAGGAGCGCCCTCTCATGTCTTTTAGCTCCAGCAACAGTGAAGAGGACCTGCTGGCCCTTAAGTAAGGATCCTGCAGCTTTTATGGGAGCCACAACGTGGACTTAACTTGAAGGGTGAGCACTAGTTGGCATGTTTTGTTTTTTTTTTGTTGCCCTGCGTTTGTCCTCACCCAGATGGACATGGATTGTCAGGACTCCCCCATCAAAAAAAAAGTTGCGCATACGTGCACCTCATCCCTTTTTTCCCCCTTTTCAGGTTATTGGGGAGCCCCTTCAAAGAGGGTTTTTTAAGGAACCTTTGCTGCTTTTTTTTACCCATTTGGATTACAATTTTACCTATGTGGATTACAAATTGCAACTGAGTTTGGGACTCTGCTCCAGTTCTATGACAAGCGTCAGAAGAAAAGAGACTTAAATGTGTCCGTGAGCATACTAGGTAGGTGATATTTAAAATGTTTACATTATACATATAATGTATTTGCACTATATTGTTTGCACTAAATTGTTTGCACTAATGTTTTTACCTTTCAGCAACGTTTTCAAGTATGTTGCCCATTGTGTGTATTTCTTTACAGGTACCGCAATGGGTCCTCATATTCACTTTATAGTATTGTGGATGATTGTACTATGCCCATAGCCGGATAGACAGCACCAATTCGCCATTTTTTGTCGCTTTTTTTTCTAGAAAAAATTAAATAAAGAGCAGTCAAAAAGTCATACACACCCCCAGAATGTTATCCATGAAAAGTTCAGATCGCCCTGCAAAAAATGAGCCCCCATACAGCTCCGTACACATAAATACCAAAAAGTTATAGGGGTCAAAATATGACAAAAAGAAAAGAAATTCCAACTTTATAATTATCAAAATGCAAGAAAAGCTATACATATTAGATATCACTGGATTCGTACTGACCTGTAGATTGAAAGTAACTGGTCAGTTTTAATAAACATCGAACACCGTTTTTTTGCAATTTCATCCAATTTGGAATTTTTCTTTCCCGCTTGCCACTACAACAACTTGTCCTGCAAAAAACAAGCCCTCATAGAGCTATGTGAACAGAAAAATAAAAAAAGTTATGGCTGTGTGAAGGAAGGGAGCGCAAAACAAAAAAGGAAAAAAAAAACATCCGGGGCTGAAAGGGTTAAGATAGGTTGTTTGGTCACATGTTGAAAGTTGATTGTAGATAAATGTCCATGTTTCGATGGGCAAACAGTCTTGACATTAATTTTCTCAAAATTTGCACAAAAAGAGTTATATTTAGATATTTTTTAGATTTAAATAATAAAATTTGAAATTATGCTTTGAGTATATTTGTCCCCAGAATCCTGGGATTCCCCATCACTGCCCAAAAAAGTTAATATACATCAAAATTCACAAGTTTTCGAACAATATTGAGAATAAAACCTATTTTCTTAATTCTTTTTGTTTACCGCTTTATGAATGCATTTAGATGAGAATACATTGACAAATCCTTGCCGGATGCATCCATTTGCATGCAAATAAGTGCAAGATGGTAAAATATGTATCTGCATTACTCAAATGATGTTGATGTTGCTGTATATTCACTGACATTAGCTGTAAAATGAGACATTTTGAATGCAGGAAGTGTATCTGGAGCCCATAAATAAAGATTATAGAGAATAATATACAGAAAGAAAATCTAACAGACAAATATATGAATTCGATCTTGTTCATGAGCTAAGCTTTATTCTGTGTTTTACACAGTTTAACAATTACTAGTGAGAGAGTAAAATATGCCTGGCCAGCTGTTATATGCAATCATTCCCGAATATAATCCCATTCTTGACAGCTCTGTAACTCTAAGTACTTAAATATAACCTCATTAAACTACAATTACAATACAAAAATGTAGACTCCAAAGCCAACAGAGAACATTCATCCCTATAGTGGAGAGTTGCCAAATGTATGTAGAAGAGATTTCCCTAAAGTCTTCAGTGACTCTGCAGATATGCATCTCATAGGTATATGACACATATACATATAAACTCTTTGAATACATTGTTAAATCTCTCAAGGATAACATACTCTCCAGAGGTTATAATATTAGAGCTACGGCTAAGATCTTTGTATCATATTAAAAGTGCAGAATTGTAGCTTTCAAATCCTTCATATACTAGGTGCAATATTTAGGAAGCATCACTCAACTGAATTTGGAGAGTAGTATGAAAGATTTTCTTTCTGGTTCTGTATGTGCGTGTAATTGAGGGGTGGAAGGAAGAAAGCTCCAAGTGACATCAGGAAAAAATATCAGAACTTGGTACTGACAAGTTTCTTCATATACAGGATACCGAAACTTTTCTTCATGTTATCACTCCCTTACCAATCAAGTATACAATGCGTTTGGAAAGCCTTCTACATTTTTTCCACTTCAATCTGCACTCAATACCCCATAATGACAAAGGGAAAACAGAATGTTTGAAATCTTGCATTGACATAAATATTTAGACTGTTTACTTAGTACTTAGTTGAAGCACCTTTATCAGCTATTAGAGCCCCGAGTCTTCTTCACGCCACAAGGTTTATATACCTGGATTTGGGGATTTTCTGCCATTCTTCTTTGCAGATCCTCTCAAGCTCTGTCAGGTTGGATGGGGACTGTTAGTGTACAGCCATTTTCAGGTCAAGAGATGTTTGATTGCGTTCAAGTCAGGGTTCTGGTTGGGTAACTCAAGGACACTCACAGAGTTGTCCCTAAGCTACACCTTGTCTTGGTTGTGTGCTTAGGGTCATTCTCTTGTTGGAAGGTGAACCTTCAGCCCAGTATGAGGTCCAGAGCACTCTGGACTAGGTTTTCCTAATGAATGTCTAAGTACTTTGCTCCATTAAGTTGTCTCTGATCCCTGACAAGTCTCCCTGCTGTCCCAGTCGCACAATTTCTGAATCTTTGAATTGAGGCCAATAAGTTCAATCTTGGTTTCATCTGATCAGAGAATCATGTTTTTCACAGTATGAGAGTCCTTAGGTGCTTTTTTGCAAACTGCAGACAAGCTTGTATATGCATTTTACTGAGGAGAGGCTTCTTTTTGGCCACTCATCTACAGACCCCAGATGGGAATGGTGGAGTGCTGCAGTGATTGTTGACCTTCTGGAAATGTCTTCCATCTGCACACAGGATGTTTAGAGCTCAACCAGAGTGACCATTAGGTTCTTGGTCACTTCTCTGACCAATGCCCTTCTCCTCCAATTACTTAGTTTGCTCCAGCTCTAGGAATAGTCCTGTTTGTTTCAAACTTCTTCCATTTTAGAATTATGGAGACCAATGTGCTCCTGGGAACTTTCAGTTCATCAGAAAATGTTCTCTTCTACAGCTCTGTGCCTACACACAATCCTGTCTCTGAGCTCTACAGGCAGTTCTTTCATCCTCATGGTTTGTTTTTTGTTCTGATATGCAGGTCATGTCTAAGTCATGCATGACATGCCAAGTGTGGTCCAAACAACTGAATTTACCACAGGTGGACTACAATCAAGGCGTAGAAACATCTCAGAGATGTTCAAATGAAATGAGAGGCACACAGACCTAAATTTCAAATGTCATAGCAAAGAGTCTGAATACTTACGTTGATGCAAAAGTTAGTTTTTTCCTAAAATATATTTATTTATTTTTTTTAGCACAAGGCCACAAAATGTGAAAAAAGTAAAGACTTTTCGAATGCATTGTATGTACACGGCCACTATATTTTTTTGAAGAAGAAGAAGGAGGAGAGAGATAAGCAGTTGTATATTTAATCATTCCCAGCACCCAGGACATTTGTCAACTATGTAATTAAAATGTTTACTGGCATCTGTATCATGGAGATTCTTAGTCTATTCTTTCACATATACTCCAATGACTTCAGTGTCATTTCAGCGAATAATGGCATACTATGTAGAAACTGTATGTACTTTATTATAATTATGTTAGGAGAAAAGATCATTGCACTATTGCATTACATTCTAATTATATTGCTTTCTTGTGTATACATATCACTATAGTAGAATTGCAGTCTGTCTTGTGTTAGCACTATTATTAGACAGAATTCAAAGGTGTCACTATATCCATATGAGGGGAATGGAGCCATATAATTGTCTGAGACTAGGACTATGTCAGGGTATTCATGGATGAAACTTGTATCAGAAAAAAATATGTACCTTGTTCAGCCCCAGTTCACATCTCCAGTAGAAAATAATTTACTTTTTGCAGCAAAAAGGCTAGAATCCAATCTACCATCTTTCCCCACTTCTTTCCAGCACACATTTGACAGGATAGGAAAAGTAAAGGGACAGATAAAGGTGTGATTTACTTTCTTCGATTACTTTCCTTTTCACAATACTTTTATCATGCTATCTACAAGCTTTATTACAGAAAAGTTTTACTTGAAAGATATAGTAGCCATCAATGACCATTACAAATCTCGTGTCCCATTTGGCTAGTCCCCATCCCAAAACAGAACAAAAGAGGTTGGCATGGCAGCACGGCAGGTCTATTAAATGCTTGCTAATATGTTATCTTGCTTTGCTGACACAGAAGCAGAGTGTTCTAGCTATTAATTGTTTGGGAGTTTGCAGACAGTGCAGTTAACAATGAACATTGTGGTTACACTGTATTCCACCTAGAGTAAAATCCAATAAAAATTAAATCAGTTATAGCATAACTCCATATTCAGGATTTCATTGTGTTCCAATGGATAGTGATAATTACTTAGGTATCTGTATTAGCAGCAAGTGTGTACCTAGGACATGTGGCAGAGCATTTCCCCTGAGGGCTTTAATCCAGGGAAGGCATCAATAGTTCTGATCTTGGCCAGTGGCAAAATTGGAAGAGTGGTAGTCTGAGACATTACCCACATGATGCTTACACCTGTGATAAGACTTACTAACTTCTGCCAGTCCACTCCTTTCAAAGTCATGGTCGAGAAGAGGAGAGGCAGGGAAACTTAGGATAAGCAACAATTTTTTTACCCCACCATAATGACTATGCAATTTTTGTACTGAATAATCACTTTGAAGGGACTTTGAAAAGGTTGCCTCAAGAAGAAAACCCATGTTCACGTTCTATAAAAGGAACATAAAAAGGAGTCCCCTTGAAATGGACCAAAAGAAATTGGTCTGATGAGGTCAGGATTGAACCTTTTCACCCAAAGGCCAATCTCATGTCTGGAGGAAATTAGGCATCATCTCACTATCACCATCCCTATTTTTACATTCCTTGCCAGCAAGTGTTCTTCACAACAGTGGTGAAAGTGGTTGGTTGCTGGGGAGACAGACCGGGTCTCCCTGTGAAGGAGTGCCTGTAAATTAGAGCTGGCGCTCACACATTAGGTGTTTTGATGTCACTGGTCATGTGACCTAGAAGTGAGGCCTATTTAAACAGGCATTCTGCTGGCCACAGGTTCCATATGATTGGTTTTCTTTAGTTAGTTTGGCTCACTAGCCCTATATTGCGTGACTGATGTCTGGATTTCTCACCTTGAATTTTCACCCTGACTCTGTCTCCTGACTGACCCCTTGGATTAGATGAGAATTCCAAGTTTTAACCCCGGGCTATCAATGATGTTGCCTCTCTCGTTCTTTTTAGATTTGATTTGTACTCTCCTGGTATTGATCTTGGTTTGGTATGTTTCTGATTTTTGTCTTCCGATTCTGTGCTATATGTCACTAATTATTTATTTGTCTCCCTGGTTTCCTATTCCTGATTCGCACCCTGCACTTATTTATCGAGGGACTGTCGTTCAGTTTTGTGCCATTATTTAGGTACGGATCGTGCAAATAGGTAGGGAGAGAGCTAGGCAGGAGTTCAGGGCTCACTATTCTCACCTATCGTGACACCTATGGTGAAGTAGTGAGATGGCAGCATCATTCTCTGGGATTGTTTTTTCCATCTGCAGTAACTGGGAGTCTAGTCAGGATGGAGGGAAAGAGGAAAGGAGAAAAGTATAGAGAAGTCATTGAAGAAAATATGCTTCTGAAAGATCTGGATCTCAGAATAGAGCAAAGATTTACCTTTCAACAAGAAAACGATCCTAGGTACATAAACAAGATAACAAGGTACTGGCTCTGAGATAAGTCTGTGAATATCTTTGAGTGGCCCAGTTAGAGCTTGAGCTTGAACCCGATTGAACATCTTTGCAAATGCATAAAAATAGCAATGAAACAATATTTCCTATTCAACTTCCCTACCCCTTTAGCATAAACCATTGTTGCCTTATGGTGCTGCTACCAAATTTTATATCTCCTACTTTTAGATGCAGTTGACACAATGCTCTAGATATGACAAGATGTGGTGTTACTACATCTGATGTCACCTTCTGTTATCCAGCCATGTTCAGATCTCCAGAAACGAAAGGAGCTGCCATTTATTATAGAAGTAAAGATCATCTAATTTAGCTACATTATGTCACTACTAAATATGTTACTGTTTCACTAATATGACACTGTAACTCCTCCAAGTTTCAAAATAGGAGAATGTGGTCATCAGACCTAAAAAGGTTATGAACCTCTGTAGATGATGTTGTATCATAGCATTACAGCAGAGAATGCAGCAATAAAAAAATGTTACAGACGTCATAAAGTAAGGTTAGCACCAGGCCATAGTTTTGCTAATTGTTTTTGTTGCCTCTTTATAGTTTATGGCCTTGTTTGACTCCTACAACAGACAACAGTAGCTTAATTAATAGATGACAGTTTATAATTCACTTATTTTGTGGCTTAATTTAGCACAGCTCCAGCTTCTCAGCAGCTTCATATTGCGGAATATGAAATGATGGTAATGTGCTATCTAATGATGTTGTATTGTTGGTGAGGGCAATACATTGCACTGTGTGCACTATGCTATGTACAGGAGTCTGGAATAGATAACCACGCACACACAATAGCTGCCAATTTTTAGTAGCGGAAAGGGAGAGGGAAGGAATAGTCACTTCTCCAGAAATGCACTTTGCATAACATTTCACCCCACACTACATGCTGACTGTATGTTTTGTTAAAGTCTGTATATGGGTGTGTAGCTGGAACTAATTTTCTCATTTCCAGTAAAGTACTGTATACTGACGTAGTGATATTGTGTATTTCATGTGTTCATTAATGCTTGCCACCTGTTACATGTTTCTTCAAGTTACATGTTTTACAAATATATTTAATTTCCCAATGTCATTTTAACAAAAATCATTATGCATATGGGCAGCTATCTCATAAAGGAAATCCTGTTCGTATGACCTCTTAGAGCATGAAATCAGATGGGCGTACAGTAGAATAGGACATTTCCCCAGTTCTCTTTTCCAATCTTTTTCCAATATTATACCAATTTAAAGCAACCCCCCCAGTTCAAGAAACATTCATATTAAAAATAAGATAATGGGTTGTATCAAAAAGGGGCATAGATGCCCGTGATGAGAACATAGTCCTGCCACTTTACAAATCACTAGTCAGACCACACATGGAGTACTGTGTACAGTTCTGGGCTCCTGTGAACAAGGCAGACATAGCAGAGCTGGAGAGGGTTCAGAGGAGGGCAACTAAAGTAATAACTGGAATGGGTGGACTACAGTACCCAGAAAGATTATCAAAATTAGGGTCATTCACTTTAGAAAAAAGACGACTGAGGGGAGATCTAATAACTATGTATAAATATATCAGGGGTCAGTACAGAGATCTCTCCCATGATCTATTTATCCCCAGGACTGTGACTGTGACGAGGGGACATCCTCTGCGTCTGGAGGAAAGAAGGTTTGTACACAAACATAGAAGAGGATTCTTTACTGTAAGAGAAGTGAGACTATGGAACTCTATCTGAGGAGGTGGTGAGGTTAAGTTCCCTAAAAGAGTTCAAGAGGGGCCTGGATGTATTTCTGGAGGGTAACAATATTACAGGTTATAGTTACTAGAGATGGTCGTTGATCCAAGGAGTTAGGCTACATGCACACGACAGTGCCATGTTTTTTGCGGTGCGCAAATTGCGGATCCGCAAAACACGGATGCTGCCGTGTGCGTTCCACAATTTGAGGAACGGAACAGGCCACCTATTACAGAAATGCCTATTCTTGTCCGGAAAAAGCATAAGAATAGGACATGTTCTATTTTTTTGCGGGGCCACGGAACGGAGCAATGTGAAGTGAATGGGGCCGCATCTGAGCCGCAAAATATTCGGCTCAGATGCGGACCCAAACAACGGTCGTGTGCATGAGGCCTTATTCTGATTGCCTGATTGGTGTCGGAAAGGATTTTTTGTCCACAAAAATGAAAAAAATTGTCTTTTACCTCATTGCTTATTTTTGTTTTTTGTTTGTTTGTTTTTGTTTGTTTTTGGATCAACTTGCAGGATAACAGGCTGAACTGGATGGACGGATGTCTTTTTTCAGCCTTATAAACTATGTTACTATGTAACTGCATAATGAACAGAACACTTATCTGGTGCCCTCCTTTCCATCTTTTCAGCTGCAGATCCACCAATTCCTAAGCTCCTCTTCTGCCATCCAAGTTAGCCACACAACTTTGCACACTATCTAGATAGATGTAGATAGATGATAAATAGACAGACACAGACAGACAGATGTCACATCAACACAGTGCTAAATTAAATAGGCCTGGGGCTGTTACCTATCCTCTTTCCTTTTCTTCTCCATCTGGCTAGTCAAATAAATTCAGACAACTCGATAAATATAGATCAAGGAATAATTACAAACCCCACTAAACAAATACCCCAGACTGAAAATCCATTACAGTCACTAGACAAAAACCTCCTAAATAAGGCCAAAGAACAGACTCTTTGAATAAATACAGAACACTGAACCAGTCCCTCTAAAGACAGAGCCAGACCCCTATAAAAATTTAGACCTCTTAAATACAGAATTCAGATCCCCGGACCCCCTAAACCATGGATGTCAAACTCATGGCACTCCAGCTGTTGCAAAAATACAACTCCCAGAGTGCTCTGATAGTTGTAGGATGTCCAGGCATGATGGGCATTATAGTTTTGCAACAGCTGGAGGGCCACAAGTTTGACATCCCTGCCCTAAACTATTTCATTTTTCAGACCAAACCTCCCTAAATACATATAGCCCCCAGAACAGACCCCTTACCAGATCCCCTATATAAACACAATCAATCAAAACAGACTTGACCTTTAAATAAATACAGACCCCCAAAGCCAGATCCCTTAAATACCTAGGGCTGACCTGCTAAAGAAACGCAGATCCCAGCCCCCCTAAAGTCAGACTCCTTAAACTAAAGCAGACCCCAGATACCTACTATTTGCAGCTCACTGAAATTCTCTGCCTCCATGCTACTCTCTCATCAGGTTTGAGGAGCTGCACATGTTATGTAACCATGAGCAGGTCCTTCTGATCATTGCACTTAGCAGTTGTGTCATAAATTTTGCTGCTATCAACATAAAAACCACAATAAAAATGCAGTGTCTATGACGGCTTTCATCACTTTGTGCTCTGCGTGCCACCAAAACCACTCATATTATAATATCTTATTATAGACATCTTTGGATGCATCATCAAATGCTGGTGGTGTTAGACTGTGTATTCTTTCTATTTTGCTTCTTTTAGACTAGCAGGTTGAATCTGTACCATCTGAAGGCAGAGATAACTACAGTATTATGCTAAAAAAATAGTAACATTCTGAAAACATATGCGTTTTTGTGTTTGTGTACAGCTGATATCCTAGAGCACAAATGAAAGGACATCAAGAGTTAGTACAGATATAATCTGATGTCTGGTTGCAGACACGCAAAACAGTTAAACTTTTATTTGACCTTCCTGAATCATCTGGAAACTCAGAACTTTCTCAAGATTATAAATTTGCTTTAAAATGAGAAGTTTCAACAAGACTACTTAGTGCACAAATTGTATTGGGTAATACATATAATACATTTTTTTATTCTCATTTGTAACCAAATTACAACTCTATCAATGGAGATGCTAGAAAGTTTTGGAATCCTTTAGAAAGTTCTCAGTTTCTGCATACATATAAACATGACCATATTAACAGTGGTCATCAACCACATAAAACTTAATTTTCAGCATTCCATGTAGCTGTCAGGACATGGTAGGAGTTGTTGCAGTTTTGAAGCAGCCAGAGAGACACAGGTTAGAGACCATAATTAAAGGGGTTGTACCACGAACAATATTCTACAGCATCAAACCAGCATCTGAATATGTTTGTAATTGCATGTAATTAAAAATGTTGTATAGCCACTGAGTTATTCAATAAAATGTATCTGTACAGCGCCCACAGTTGTTTGTTCTCTTTCCTATTTCTTTGTCCTGCTCACTGAAAGGCCGCACATGCTCAGTTTCATTCTTCAGGTGCCTCCTGAGTTGTGATAAGGAGGGCTGAGACACGCCCCCTACCTACAGCAGAAAAGACACACCCCTTGAGATGGTAGCTTGATATAAATCTAGCACAGCAATGAATGGGGAGATCTCTGGATCCATGTGAGGTACAGGGCTGGTTCTAGCTTTGTTAGAAAGAGGTTGTCATGTACTATGTTATGGCTGATTTTCATTTTTGACATTAGTCATGGGATAACCCTTTTAAAGGGTTGTCTAAGTTATATAAAAGGTCCATCAGGCATGAATTGTCATAAAATAATAAAATAACATATACTGACTATTACGTCACATTATTATGACTAGAGATGAGCAAAGTTTGCAAAAATGCTTTGCCGAAGTTCACAAAGAAATTTGATTTGTCACGTATTAATTAGTCATAAATCTCATTCCATTGCAATGACGGGACAATGATCCCCATCATTGAACCCCTCAGATGCGGCGTTCAATCCTAATCACATTAAGGCCTTTCAGGGTTTAAAAAATACATACCTCATCAATTTGCTTGCAGAGGACGTTGTGGCCATCTTGATTGAAAAAAAAAACGCAAAATCTCAACGTGACAAAGTCAGCATGTCATCACGCTGGGAGGACAAGATGGCCGCGACAGCCTCTCTGCTACAAAATGGATGGATTTTTTTTGTTTTTTACCATCATTTCAGGAACCATTAGTTTGTTACCACAAAGCACCAGGAAGTTCGATTTCGTGATGAATCAAATTTTTCCTGAAATTTGGATTGTCCACGATTGTCCAAGTCAATTTGTTTTACTTCCATTTGCTCAACACTAATTATGACCACCAGCTAATATCCAGAGTAACAGCCATGAGCAGCACGGACAACAGCTAGAAGGGGTGAGATTGACTTCATGAGGTCCTGGTAGGTTGCCACAGGTAGGTATCTGAAGCCTTGCTGACTGTGGGAGCAGGATCCATAGATCAAACGGGACGAGTGAGGTGGTCCCACAGATGCTCAATTAGGTTCATGTCTGGGGTATTAGGAGGCCAGCATAGGGTAATACTTAGAAGTCTTGGTCCCTCTCTTCCAACCAAAGTTGGACATTTCTAGCTGTGTGACATGCTACATTATCCTGCTGGAACATCCCATTCACCCCACGGAAGACAATCCGCATGTATGGGAATATAGGTTTACATGACCCTCAAGGAGAGACTCATACCCTAATCGGTTGAGAGTGCCTTCCAAATGGATGAGTGGGCCCAGAGAATGCCATGAAAACCTTCCACAGACCATAACACTGCAACCACCAGCTTATGTTCTTCCAGCAATGGTTGCAGAATGTTCTCTGATATTTCTTGCCTACTATGCCAACGTCCATCCATTCAATGGCACAGTGCGGTTCACAGTCCGTCTTCATGCACCTTTGTAGCCAATGTTCACCTCTCACATCAATGGCACGTGATATTTCACAGTTAAGATGTTAAGGTGCCATTTGTCCTCTCATGATACACTTTCACAACAGCAGCACGAGAAAAGTTAAATAGCAAATAATGATCCCTTTTTGCAATTCTGATAACTCGCCCCTTTCACTACCATCAGGCAGGAGACGCAACATCAGGGTGTGCCATGAGCAGGGGTCACCTAGCCTTTCTGTTGCCTGAGGCAAAAACTGAAACAGTGTCTCCCCCTCTCCAATGCCAATTTCTTAACATACCCCCTTCTTTTCAGCCCATGGCCCTTCAGCTGCCCCACCTCTTGCACCCACCTGGTGCTGCCTGAGGCGATCACCTCACCTGGCCTCATTGGTGGTGCACCCCTGGCCATGAGGGAAGAAAGGGTGAGGCATTCTGTCACTGTCCGGCCCTAGGAAGCATTGGTGTGAGGATTGCCATTGTGATTTATATGAATAGCTGCTGTAGCCAGAGCCATTACCACTTTTGTCCTCTGCTCCTCCCGGGCTGTAGCACATAGTACCATGTAATTTGGCTGAAGCTCTATAACAGTTCCATATGAAAACAAAGCCTTAATACAGAAGACTTTGGCCACAGGCTCTGAATGTGCTCTGTAAAGGGTGTCGTAGACAGCCCTGGTGAGGGGAGCAGAGCACAAGAGTTATAGTTGTTGCCCGGAGAATGGTTACTGTTCTCATAGATCACAGGGGCAATCTCCCCTCTGCAGTTACTGGAGGGCGCACCCTTTCTTCCCTCAGGGCACACCCTGATTTTTGGGCTTGTGGCAGGTGGTAGTTGGGGTGTACAGTTGCTCAGTATGTTAACGAAAGCTAAATTATACTCATACTATTATAGCTGCTTAAATGACTGTTTTCCCCACATTGTTATACATATAGATCTTTTGTTTTATACCATAGATGAGTACAACTTTTGTATGTGAATCTGATCCTGTGTAGACTTCTAAGATGAGATTCTCCATACTGCTTGATAGTTGATTAGAGAATAGAAGGTGGCAACTCATCTGAAGACTATACAATTTATGGAGCGAATGTGAAAAACACTGACACAAAATTATTATCTACACACAACAATGTGATTTACAACCGATAGATGTGAGCAAAAATTGAGGAAAAAAAAACAACTATGGAAAGTATGGCAGGATGTCAACCAACAAAGTTTGGTTATGGGGCTTTTCTGGACTATGGACTAGAGCCAGAATGTAACAGACAGTCATATTCATTTAGAATTGTCAGTATTATGTAATAAAGTATGTCATAATTTGCTTATTGGGTCTATTTGTTACCAAGAAAGAGGACAACAGAGCAAAAATGGTTTATACAATTTTGACAGGTGAATAATTCATCTTAGAGATCAGAGGAATAGAGAAAGTAATAATGCAGTGATCTAGAGTAAATAATTAGATTAGGGGAATTCTCAAGAAGATAACAAAGAACCTAACAGCTTAGAAATATATTGGAGTCTCCCAAAAATTCTTTCTGAATAAACAGCTCTGAGGTAAATATCAGCCTTTTCATGGAATTCTTTCTTAATTTAAAGGGGTTGTCTCACTTCAGCAAATGGTATTTATCATGCAGACATTTAATACATTTCTTTGCTGGCTAGATAATTTTTTTTCATCACATTATACACTGCTCGTATCCATGGTTACGACCACCCAGCAATCCAGCAACGGTGGCCATGCTTGCATATTATAGAAAAAAGCACTGACGTATGCATACTCCCATGGTGTTGGCCATCAGAGATGTCAGTGCCTATTCCTATATTGTGCAACCATGGATATGAGCAGTATATATTGGGATGGAAAAATGAATCAAGCCAGCAAAGAAGGCAATATGGAGAAACATAATACATCAGTAAATGGCTTGTATTACCTTTTTTCACATTATAAATGCCATTTGCAGAAGTGAGAAAACTGCTTTAATAAATTCTAGTATTCAGAGAGAAAAACAAAATGGAAATTATTGGAACTTATTATTCATTGAGCATCTGTCAGCATGATCTACCCTATTAAACAAGGCATGTTGCCTACTAGGGTTGATCATGCAGAGTAAAATATTTCTTTTTAGGTGTATAAAATTAATATAGTGAACTTTAGTACCATGTTGACTCCCCTCCTGGTGCCCCCTCTCATTAGTTCCAAATCCGTTGGTAAATAATAAAGAGTACAATGCCAGTGTTCCCTCAGCGTACATGCAAACCCGGTCTTCTAGAAACATTTTATGGATGACACTGTAATTATTTGGGAATGGGAGGGGGGACAGGAGGATTTACTACTGGAATTTTTTAATTAACTTAATAAAAATCTGATTTATTTAAAATTTATACCCACTTTCAGTAGGACACAAATTAATGTTTTAACCATTTTTTTCAATAATGGCAAACTACAAACCAAAACTTATAAAAAACCAACAGATAGTGATAGTTTTATTTTTATGACAAGCTGTCACCTACCCGTATGGTTAATAAATATTCCCGGAGTCAATTCATACGATTAAGGAGAAATTGTACCATGGTTGAACAATATAGGCAGGAGGCAGAGGACCTCCATAAGAAGTTTGGGGAAAAGGGATATAAAAAAGAACGTTTGAAGCAAATTTAATGAGATTTAACAGATGGATCCCAAACATTTAATACAGGGTGGGGCCAACCAAAAGGGTAGAAAAAGAAGGAGAAAATGGAAAAGAAAAAGTGGGAAAAGTGATACTAAAGGTACCAATAATTACCCAGTACAGCAAAAAAGAGGGAATTTTTAAAATGATCATTAGAGGCCATTGGGGTATATTAAAACAAGATAAAGTCATTTGGAAGAACATCCCAGAAAAACCCATTTTCACTTTTAGAAAAGTGAGAAATTGGGGGAACCTGACAGGCCCCAGCATACTAAGAGGAAGTATGGGTCAGAACAACAAAAAAGCAAAAACACGGAAAGTTTTTTTTTTTTATTCATGTGGGATCTATAAAGCATGCATGCATGGAGAAGTAAAGTTTAAAATCCAGGATCATATTATGTGGGGGTCATATATTTTATAAAATACAATATTATAGAAGATCTAAAAAGTCATAAGATTTATATAGGTAGAACAAAGAGTGTGTTACAAACAAGAATCTGTGGACATGTAAATAACATAAAGAAGAAATTTGATGGCACCCGAAGTGAGGTCAGCGCAGGTGCTAAAGTTCACTATATTAGTTTTATACATTCCTAAATCACACTGACACTGAGTGTTTTTACACCATAATAATGCTGGACCACCAATAACTAAGTGAGCCACATTGTAAGCGCCAGAAGACAGGGGAAAGGGGAGGGTGGGTATACAGATCAGGGAGGGCGTGGCAGTAGTGGTGCTCAGGGTCGGACTAGGGTGTCTAGGGCCCACCAGTAAAATTCCCTCTGGGGGCCCACTGCAAAGCTCACTCTGGGGGCCCACATGCATATGTTACCTGCCCACAATATCCAGTCTTTTATATGCACATAGGCAATGTACTGCATAGCATCTTAAGCAGCCTATTTATAGGTCAGTCTACTGTGCCATGTGTTACTTGTGCAGGAGGTGGGGGACTCAAGGCCTACCTAGCTCAGGGGCCCACCGGGGGATTCACCTGTTCCCCTGTGGGCCAGTCCGAGGCTGGTGGTGCTCCAAGCACTACGGCCAGCCACTTGGTGCTGAAAATAGGACATTTTCATAAATATAAAGAGCTAAATATCTCAGCAACTATATTCACCCTAAAAAAAAATTGTATAATGGTTTAATAAGGTTGTTCATGCCGAGAGATGCTCCTTGAAGGAGCTCTACAGTCAATACCTTTCTACCTTTTTGAGCATTGATTATGTAACTTATTAAATGGAGTCAGATACCAGGAAATTCAATGTTAAACCAGGCAAGATATTTTGCAAGACTAGCTCAGCTGAATGTAAAGATACCTTTCACTTAGTGATCCATTGCTTTATTCTGAAGAAAAAGTACTTTTAATCCTTCTTTATTGACAGGGCAAGGCAAGACTTGGTGCACTTAAACTGCTCATTTGCATATGGATTAAAAGTACTTTTTCTCCAGAATGAAGCGATGGATCACAAAGGGAAAGGCTTTCTACATTCATCTGAGCTATCCCTACAAGACATTGTGCCGGGTGCAACAATGAATTTCATAAGCACATTCAACATATGTTTTGCAATATATAAAAAAGAAATGTCATCAGCCTCTACCTTCTTAAAGTGAGCATGAGATCAACCATGCATGCATGTTTTCTACCTTCAAGATAGGGGAGAAACCACTGGCAGACACCTGTGGCATGTTGCAATCTCCTTTTATGCAATCAAGGGACAGTCCACTGACCCATACACATTCAATTTTCTGCCAAGAGTTACTTAATGTGAATAACTAGTTCTAGTATACCAGTTAAAGAGTTAATGAAGGTTGACTTCCACTTATCTGAAATAGCATTTGTCACTTCCATTGCCTACTCTTCTTGACAGATTAAGCTATGTTCATATTGCATTCAGTGGAAACATTCAGCCTGCACCAGGAGATACCTAGACCTGACAGAGGCCAAAATCATATGATTTTCTGGAATATATACACTGAGGTTACAGATTGCATATGTTTTTAAGAGGTTGACCACGACTTAAACTTATGATAGGTCATCAACATCTGATCGGAAGGTGTTCAACTCCCAATACCCCCACTAGTCACCTGTTTTCAGAAGCTCAAGTGCCGCAATTAGGCACCACTCTGGCCATGACCAGATGTGTTCCTGAACATTCCTGTTCAGCTACATCTACAGTATACAGCTGAAAAAGAAGACTCAGGAACACATCTGATCGGCACCTGAGAGGAAGAGCCCTCAGCCATTTTGAGTGCAGCAGAGACTATGGAATTGGTGGTGTAATGGAAGGGTTAGTACTGACCAAACTATCTTCCCACAACAGGTCAGAAGGCTGCTTGATTGTTTTAAAGCCCAGAGAACTCCATTAAAATTTGGAAAAGAGTTTACTCGATGTTTTATTGAATAATAGCTACACTTAAAATGAAATAGCACCTTGTAGTGTGAAGGTTCGGGTATAATTAGGTTCCTCAATAAAGAGATATAAGTATTTACTGTCATGTTTTGAAGGCAGTCTGGCATTTCTGTCCCATTTGTGTAGTTATGTTGCTGTGCCCTATGTTAGTTTTCAGCATGACAGGGGTGTTTGGAGAACTGAGCAGTGTATCTGCTTGTCTAGTCAAGTCTTGGTGATCACTCTTGAGGAACATATAAATGACAGCCTGGGAAAGCAAAGTCAATGTTCAGTATTATCCACAAAAGGTACTAACGTCCAGAACATGGCAGATTTAGCAACGCAATGCAACAGCACTGTGTAAAGATAGAAAACATGGACTAGTGCTATATTTACTATATAATATGAATATGAGGTACTTAGCAAATATATGATCAATTGATCAAATCACTTGTGTCCATCCACCATGGCAAGGTGACCTCAGTCTAGATGGAAACCTACTCTCTCTGCCCCTCTTTGTGCCACCTGGCCTCTTTATTCAGGTCAAGTTCCACATTTGTTCTGTGTCTGCTCCATTTGTTACCACGCTCTGTGCCAGCAGGGAGAACAGACTACAGCTTTGTATACTGCACTGATTAAATCAGCCTGTGGAAAGGATGGATTATTTAGGAGTGCACAACCAAAATGAAGACAGCCACACCTCCAAATACATACTGCAAAGACAGAAGTTAGTCAGCACCTACTGCAAAATGAAGTAAATGTGCGTCATCATGACTGAAGCTACAAAAGTTAAAGCAAACACAGTGTCCATTTGGAGGTTTGGCTGTCTCCATTTTGGTTGTGCACTCCTAATTAACCCAACCTTGGCAGGGTTGGTTTGCAGCTCGCATAGGAAAGATGAATTTGTAGAGTAGACCTGAACAAGCCACCTGGGTCAAAATGGATTCAGCCAGCGGGAAGTGAGTAATAGTGTAGTCCATGACAAAAATGTTGAAGCAGCTTGAGCAATTAAAGTATCAATAATTACATGGATGCACCATAATTACACATGATATCAGGGAACGTGTGCACATCTATTGCTAATGTTACTGAGGGCAATTTGCATATGAACATTCTGTTAGCTAAGGCCAAGAAAAGCTTCCAAGTACTAGATTACTGCAGGGCAAGCGATGGACACTGTGGCAACCATGGACACTCAACATGGACACCTTGTCACACTTTCCCTTTTCTGCAGTACTATCACTGTCTGAAGGACTTTTGGCAGGAGGACTTGTGATAGAAGGATTGATTACATATTGTTTGCAATACAGTAGCTTGAAATAGCTTTTAGTTTGTGGTGGATCTTGCAGCAGGTTATGAGCTCTGCAGGGGTGCACCTAGTCTTTCTGAAGCTTGAGGCAAAAACTGAAATGGTTCCCCTCCCTCCGCAATGCCAATTTCTTAATCTAACCCCTTCCCTTCAGCCCATGGCCCTTCGGCTGCCCCTCTCTTGCCCCTACCTGGTGCTGCCTGAGGCGATCGCCTCACCTGGCCTCATTGGTGGTGCACCCCTGGAGCTCTGTTTTACTGTATGTTAGGGAAGCAGAGTGGAAACCATTGTTTGTGCCACAATATAACTTTACCTTTTTCATTCCTGGTTGCTGCGTCAAGTTGAGACCTACAATACTTTGTACAAACTGAAATGGGAGGATATTCCTGGTTGATTAAATACAGTAACTGCAGGAACCAGACTTATGATAATATAATAAAGCAAATGAAGGCAGCTTACTACATATAAATATAGAAATTATTTTTATTTACATTAGGCTCATATCCATTACATGAAAAGCATTGTCATACATGATTCTTACAAATGTTCTTACACTCTGGAACGACATGTACAAAAATGTTCTACAGGAAAAGGAAAACTTTGTAGTCTCTTTTAACATGTTATGTTTTCCATTGTCCTATATGTTATTAGTGGGTAACTTGGGATTTCTGTGTGCCAGCATATTATGGTACTTTGATGTCACCACAACCATGTGCATTTATTAAAACTGATACTTTCTTCATTTACTGACATTTCTACCTATTCAGGTTTATAATGGTTACTGTGTCTTTATGCCGGTTGTACAACATTACATACAGTACATAAACTGTGGATCATTCTCAGTGCATGAGAGATTCTAATTTTTTTACCCTCAATATAATTTTTTTAATAAATTAAGAACTTATAAAAACACTTAAATCATGCAAACTATTTGTATCAATAAGGGAAAAGCATGGGGTGAATCGCTGCATTCAGTATCACTTGATCTACACGTCCATTTCCAGCCAATTGCATATTCTATATACACTGTGCAGGAGAAGCAACAATCAGTCACACTTAACCCAAGAAAAAACAGCGACATTCTTGTAAGAAAATAGCAGGAATATGATAAGGATCATTGATCCCTGTGACAGGTGCTCTTTCGTATCCATAATTATAGTGTAGGTCAGGCAAGATCAATGGATTCCTTGGATACTCCAATTTTCCACCACCTCTAGTAAACTAGGGAAAAAATTCAAGATGCATCTTTTCCGAAGAACCATGTGCAATACTTAATCAAAAAACCAATCTGCTTATTTTCAATGCATATAATGAATAAAGCTGAAAATGTAGTAACAGAGATGGCAGCAGAGATGACACCTGCTGTGAGCAGACTAGTGACATAGAAACATGTGCTATATATATATAGCATAGTGAAATATGTATATTACGTGATCTCTGCGCCTTGGCAAATTCCTACAGTTTCAGAGTAACTTTGACCATTTCTCATCAAGTACTGTTGATTAGTGGTTTTAATCCTATAAATTAAAAATTATACAATACAGTTTAATGTAAAACAAGACCAAAATCCTGGATAAAAACATATTCATTCATGTATATAGCAAGTAACCACCATTGTCTTTGTCACTATGTGGAAAGTACATTTTTGAAAATCTCATTGATCATCCAAAGTGCTCATTGACTCCATGTCTGAATTTAAAAGAATTTCCCCTAACCTTTTCATTCTTGTAATTAGAAGATTAACGCTCTAGGGTCCCCAATGATCATAAATTATTTGCAGACACAGCACTGGTTTTATCCAGGCTATGTCTGATACTGCAACTAAGCCCTTGAGCTGTAGGAGTACTAGCAGTTGAATCCCACATTTATGGCATATCTTGGAAAAACCACTATAAATAAAATCACACACCCCAACCCCCCGCCCCAAAAAAATGACGTCAATCGGACATGAAAGTAAGATTAGGTAGTATTCTCAACTGATTTCAAGATTGAACCAGGTGGTAGGTCACACAAGGTTAATCTCAGAACAAATGAACACACATCTACTCTTGAGAGTGCTCATAGGTTTCCATAAATCCCATTCATTTCATTGGATTGGTATTGCACATACATGGCCAGTTTTTCATGACAACAGGAATGGGCGTAGTTCATTTTCTGGATCTGTGACCATCGCAGTTGATATTCACCAATCATTTATGGTATCAATGAGTGCTATTTCATAAAAGTGTCTAGTATAAAAGTATTGTCTACCAACTGGTCAATGTTTAATAAGGGATATAATAGCTAACATTGCAATTGGAAGCAGTTGGATGTGATATAAGTCGAGGAGCAGTTGACGTATATCACATGTTGGAGTTGTGTAAGAAAACAGCAGTGCCATGGTACTCACTTCTGAATAATTTACACAATCCATAAATCCCATCTGTGCTGGACAGGTCATTCCAGACAATGGTCGTTTTGCATCTAGAGTGACATTTTGTCAAGGCCTTGCCTTGACATGGCACCACTTATCACTAGTAATGGCAATTGGACCTAATTGAACTATTCTGACTTTAAAATCAGCTTAATGTATTCAAAATGGTGACAATCGCCCGTACTGGCTGCATAAATGAAGGAAAGGCTCTAGAAGTTAATGATTCAAATGACATCTATTGATGACGCTTTTATAGCCTGAGTCTTCTTAAAGGATCTTCTAAAAGTTTTATATAAGTTATATTATAAATGTAAATCTATGTTGCAGTCTATCCGTTTTCATTCTTCTTAGACATTTAACTGAGGAATATTGTATGTAATTTCTAGTGATCAGCGCTAATCATCTTTACCTATTTCACTGATTTCTGTTTCATATAATATTGGCACGTGTAATGTAATAAAAGATTCAATATATTGTTCAGTGCCTTGCTTCCTCTTTTAGGAATATATTATTGGATGATTCATATATGGGACCTCTAAGTTCAAAGCTGAAACCATTGTTCACATAATTCCACACAAATCTCTCTGTCACTGTGAAGGATAAGACGATGATCTCCTTTATACCTGAGATGCTATGAAGAGCTCTGTGCAATAAGTCTAGTCCTGTGCCGTCCAGTACAGATACCTAGGAGGTAATCCTTAGCAACCTCAACTCCAGTAACTTGTCAGTGATAGTTCTTACACCGGGTCTCTCTGAACTCCATATGTTATGTACAATGGAAGGGGTTTATGTGTCTCGTCCTTTATAAGAGTATGCATGACACAGCTTCACGTACAAGTCTGGTTATTGCCAAGTTGCAGAATCTGTTTAATGAAAATATCCGCCTGTTCTTCATCACATAGGAACTTCCCATACACATCGGAAAGTTTCCCCATTAAGAGCAGCTGAAACTCTTCATTGCCCACTTCGATAGCAGCTGCAAGGGCCAAGGAGAGGTAAGTGACAGCATCTTCAGCATCCTGTAAACAGGTAACACGGTTACATCAGGACAGCTGTTCTGCTACTTCGTCCAAGAGGAAGTATCATCACCTTTCAGTCATCATGACTAATACGCACGGCACGAGCAGA
Organism: Rhinella marina; assembly: GCA_900303285.1. Classification (NCBI taxonomy): domain Eukaryota; kingdom Metazoa; phylum Chordata; class Amphibia; order Anura; family Bufonidae; genus Rhinella; species Rhinella marina. Next base: position 112,725 of record ONZH01023492.1, on the reverse strand, counting down.
CATGTTCACGTGACGTTATGCACTCATATTTAACTTGAACGCTTACCAAATTATTTTATTGTCTCAGCATATTATTTCCTTCACGTTTACTGTAAGTAATGATGTATTTATGTACCATTGCTCCATTATATGATAATGGTACACTAGATACTATTAAACAGCACACAGGTTATGTTCGGTTAAAAGGAGCTCCAATATTTTTTACATTTTTGTTTATAAGACAAATTTTAAATTTATTGGTGACTTTTTTAATTGTTCTCTCTTATATGGCTTACCACTAAAATAACATGGCATATTACAATTTTTATTATTGGCCACTAGATGTCAGCGCAAAAGTCAGTACTGGGGCCAAATACAGTACATTTTACTACCTACAGCAGGGGTGGCCAACCTGTGGCTCTTGAGCCACATGCAGCTCTTTGCCTCTTCAAGTGTGGCTCTTTTGGTGGAGCCAGGAAGCAGTCAGGCCGGCGCACTCTCCACCCCATGCTCAGATCTCCTTTCCTGACCAAGCACCATTACTACTCTGCAGCTCCAGCTCACTCTTCACTACATCCTGATGCAGACAGTGTCAGAATGTAGTATGTGGAGACACACGCTATCACCTGGCGTTGTGCGCATCAGGTCATATTGGAGAGCCTGTCAAACCTGCAGAGTAGCAGGAGCCCAATCAGGGGAGGTAGGAGATTTTTCTAAATTATAGAACTGAGCATGGGGGTCTGATCTAGGCATGGGAGGTTCTGATCTGAGCATGGGGATCTGATCTGAGCATGGGGGATCTGATCTGAGCATGTGTTGGGAGCCTGATCTGAGCATCGGGGGTCTGATCTGAGCATTAAGTGTCTGATCTGAGCATGGGGGGTCTGATCTGAGCATGTGTTGGGAGCCTGATCTGAGAATAGATGGTCTGATCTGAGCATGGGGTGTCTGATCTGAGTATGGGGGGTCTGATCTGAGCATTGAGGGTCTGATCTGAGTATGGGGGATCTAATCTGAGCATGGGGGTCTTATCTGAATATGGGGGAAGTCAAATCTGAACATGAGGGTCAGATTTGAGCATGGGGGGATCTGTTGTGAGCATGGGGGGGGGCAGATGTGAACATGGGAGGTCCTGATCTGAGCATGGGATGGTAAGATCTGAGCATGGGGGGAAAAGATCTGAAGATCTGAGCATGGGAGGAGATCTGAGCAATGGGGGAGATCTGAGCAATGGGGGTCTGACACTGGGAGTCCGATTTGTGTTGAGGATCATATTTTAGGTCAGGTGAGGATTGGGGGTCTGATTTAGGAGTCTTATCTGTGGTCTGATGAAAAATATTTTTTCTTTTTTTTCTGCTAATGAAAAATAAGATCAGATGAAAAATATTTTTTTCTTATTTTTCTCCACTAAAACCTAGGTGCATCTCATAGGGTGAAAAATAGGATGACTTATGTGCAAATGTATAATTTGTGGCTCCTGGTAGTTATAAGTTTTTTTTTTTCCCTGGCTCTTTGTGGCTGTATGGTTGGCCACCCCTGACCTACAGTAAACATGAGTGTTACCACATACAATAAAATTGCTTTAATCTGGCACCTAATAGTCAACAAATCTCAGCCAATCATAGAATGCTCTACCATATCCTAAACCAAGTTTCTTTAAAGGGGTATTCCAGATTTTTGATAGTGATGACTTATCTTCCAAATATTATTCTAAAAATCATTATCAATATCAGATTGGTAGAGGTCCAACACCTGGCACCTCCACCATTTAGCTGTATTCAGCAGCTGCCCGCACTGGAAACTAAACATTGGATAGAGCCAGAAGCAGAAGGCTTCATCTACTGTGTAGTGGTCATGTTGGTGTACTGCATCTCAGATCAAGTGAATGAGACCTAAGTTGCAGTATACCAGTACGACCACTACACAATGGACGGAGCCTTCTGTTTCCAGGTCTACCTACAGTTTAGTTTCCGTTGCCGGCAACTCTTCATAACAGCTGCTTGTGGGGATGCTAGGTGTCAGAAACCCTAAGTATCATTATGATAACCTATGCTGAAGATAGTCAATGAATATCAAAAAGCTGGTATACCCTTTAAAACAAATATGGCAGTATGGAAGGAAAACAATTCTCATGGGCCCCCCACAGTAATAAGGTTTTCCTTCAGTTCTGTCATACATAAAATACAACTTTTATAGGAACTTTTACCTTTCGTCTATGCAGTGCAATATCTCCCAGCCGCCAATACACCTTCACATAATATCCAGCCTCGGCTGCATGTTGTATCGGTGATGAACATACAGACAATGCCTTGAGATAACAGTACTCAGCAATCTCATAAATCTGCAAGGCATAGTAGACTCCTGCCAGTCGATGAAATGCAACCAGCTCATTTACTGGGTCATCTGGATGGAGATATAAAACAATCAGGAGTGAGACATTATTTTAGTCTGGTCAATTATAGAATTATGTGTGAAATACAGCACTCCATCAATTTCAGATTACATTCCATTACTAGACATGTACAAGGCTTCCAGTAGTATATGGCTGCTCATGCTGTGCCAAACTCATATCCTATCCATCAAAGGGGTTCTCCCCCATGAATAAATATTCCATTTCTCTGTTAGATCAGGAAATAAAACAAGTTTTCAGTTGGGACCATGATGTGCCTATGTCCAGATATTTCTTATTACATACTCGTTTTTGCACCCATGGCGATCTTTAAACTCACTCTCAGAGTGTCCACCTAATATGTCCAAGTTGAGTGGTCACATCTGCTGAGTAGCTCAGGATCAGGATCCTCTTGTATGTACATTGACGGAGGAGTAATTCCTGTATCGGGCAGACCAGCCAATAAGGATCACTAAACTAGAAGCAGCTTCTCAACAACCCTAGAGACACATTAGGTGGGCTCCTCGTAGATTGTAAACCCTCACAGGCAGTGTCCTCTCTTCTTCTGTACCAGTTTATAACTCATCTTGTTCATGCTTAGTGCAATTGTCTGTATTATGTATGTATGCCCCTTTTCATATGTACAGCGCCATGGAAAGAATGGTGCTTTAATAATAAATAATAATAATTATGAAATCAAAAGAACACCAGGGGGCGCCACATCACGTATGTAAGAGAAATATCTTGATGCAGTTTTTTGGGTTTTTTTTTAAATAGTTCCAGTGTTTTCCATAAGCTAACAGATGAAACTTATATTTAATAATGGGACAACCCCTTTAAAGAGGACCTTTCATAGGTCCACACACTGCTAAATAAGTAGCAGGTTTTGGAGGGCATGGCCCGGGGAGTCGGGGGTACTTACTATTTCTTCAAGGCGCAACTCCGTTGGCCCGCTGCGCCCCTGTGAAGATCCGGCACGCGCTATGCAAATGCATAGCATCGGAACAGGGAGGAGGAGACGCCTGGGATTCTCAATGGGCGTCTCCTTCTCCCTGGCTGTAGCGCTGTCCAATCGCAGCGGAGAGCGTCACAGCCAGGGAGGAAACCAACAGAGCTGCGCCCTGAAGAAATAGTAAGTACCCCCAACTCCCCGGCCCATGCCCTCCAAAACCTGCTACTTATTTAGCAGTGTGTGGACCCATGAAAGGTCCTCTTTAAGTATGATGTATACAGGGATATAAAATATAAAATTTAATACGACTGCGTTAATATGGCAGAAATGGCAAGATGTTGATAAAGTATTACAGATTAAGGGGCAGCTGCATGGGAATTTAAGAGAATTAAGAGTAATAGTGATAAGTTATGTTAAATAAGCCATATGCTTGGGATCGTATATGTTTATTTGAACCGACCTCACAATATGTTGGCTATTTTTAATTAAACCAATTAAGAAAAGTCGTAACCTTACATTTTATTATCAAATACCAGAGGGGTCAAGATAAAATAAAAGGTTTTTTATCTCTTATATGTAATATGGAAACATTTGGGGTTATGTATATGAAAACTAGTTCAGTAAAAAGCTTGGCTTTTGAAGTTATATAGGATTCTTAAATCTCTTGTAAAGAGCAACATGGGTCCTGATGCAAGCCTTCCTCTTCTGCTATGTTTACTGTTGTCCTCTTATTACTTTGTGCAGTGATAGAACCTATTTTCCGACTGATGGATTGACCAGTTTCTCCATACTGTCCATGGGGTCCAGTTCACCCCCACCCCCTGTATGAATGGAATGGAACCTGTGAATGTATAGAACACGCATTGCTGTTGTAATTCCAAGCCACATAGGTATATTTGAAGATAGCCATTAATAATACAATACAACGCATTCCAGGGACGAATGGGCCCCTTTTTCCTGATTGTACTCAACCTGACCAAGATGCTGGTTTGGCTCCGAAACACATTATTCTGAATAAATAAAGACCATCTTCAAAAATACCTCAGTGGCTTTGAATTACAGCAGCGCCACTTGTTTCACATATTCACTAGTTCACTGTATCTACAGGCCCACTACAGGACCTGCCTAGAAGGTAAGCAGCAGCTGCATATCCCTGGATTGAAAGGCTGTTTTGCCCTCCGCATAACTAATATAGGTGAGCATGTCATGTATTGGAAGTCCTGCCTATGACGTGCTTCTTTTCTCTTGGATAATTGTATAAAAGGAGTGGCAGGTTCAGTATGCTCATTGCTGCTCTATTCATCTCTATGGGACTGTTGGAGATAGCTAAACATGGTGCTTGTCTATTTCTGGCAGTCTCATAGACTTTCAAGGGAGCAGAGTTGAGCATACTCAAACATCACTTTCTACAGTATCCACTAAGTCATTAATTAAAAGAAGTGTGGGACCATGTATAACACATTATCTCATTTTAAATGTGTACCACTTAACACTTTAGTTTCTTAATTTTTCTAAGGTTTTCTATCCTAGTTCATACTCCTGTAACTTTTTATACCAAACATTTGTAAATGGTAAATGCACACAATTACCATACTCATGTCATACGAAGATGTTTAAATGGCCACTAACCATTTAAAGGGACACTATCGCGAAGAAAAAAACTTTGATATGTTTTACAACATAACAAAAGCAGGTTTTAACATAATGTATTTTTCAAATTGTGTAAATGTTTTTTTTTTTTAATTCAGTTTTCTTGCCTTACATGGGGGCTGCCATGTTAGAAGTAAAGTGTGACAGTCTGGGTTTACAACACAATGGCACCTCACTTACGACAGGCATGTACATAGGTTTCCTCAGTTGCTGCTGACCCTATAGAGAATGAATGGAAGACGTGAGCCCGCCCCTGTGATGACACCAGTAACACACAGCCAGGTCCTCCCTCCTTGCTGCTGGGGGAAGCCCACTGTGCCTGCTCCTCACCTCCTCACTCCTGCAGCAGCGTCCTTGTCTTCATTAGGCTGCCTGTTCTAAATTCTATGGCAGCTCACCCCAGCAGTGCAGACAATTTTTGCTGAGTGTACTGCTGGGGTGAGGGGCCCAGGACTCAGAAACAGAGTAGATGGAGGTTCTTGGGGCTGTAGGACCTTAGTGATGTAATCGGCCATGTGACCAGTGGGGGAGGAGCCTGAGGAGCAGAGATCTGTGTTTTTGTAACAAAGCCATTGTCTCATCTTATCTTGCTGAAGCAGTGATGTCACTGCTGAAGGTGTGAATTGGTGATGTCATTGGTACCACCCACTTTTTTGCAGCATGCCTACTTACAGGTTGCTCAAAGCCTCATTTGGCCAGCAGAGCTCCCCCTGGTGACCAAAGATGGTAAATATGGTAAAATCTAATATTTATTTATAATATTTCACACATTGGAATTTTTATTTATTTATTTATTATTTCTTACAAATATATAATAGATTTTTTTAGCATAAATAAAATATAGAACAGGTTTTTGTGATAGATTCCAGGAAATCTGTCACATGATTTTAGTGTTTTAAACTAAAACTATAGCCATGTTCAGTAAAGTACCTTGAGTCTAGATGTGGTCTCCAATCTTTTTTTTCAGATTCCGTTTTCGTTTTATTTGACTTATTCTGATTTGTAAATTTCCTCTGAAGGAGCCCAGAGGGGCGTTAGGGAGCCCAGTAACGCCCCCCTCCTGTGCCCAGCACGCCTTCTTCATGCTCCAAAACGCGCCTATTTAGGGACGGACTAACGGCCCATATTAGCATTGTAGGCCGCCGCCCCCCCAACTACGTCACGGCAGCTCTGGAAACCACTCACAGAGCTGCCTGCTTCGCCCGGCCGAAATCTCGCGCAGGCGAAATCTCGCGAGATTTTGGCCGGGCAAAGCAGGCAGCTCTGCGAGTGGTTTCTAGAGCTGCCGTGACGTAGTTGAGGGGAGTGGCGGCCTACAATGCTAATATGGGCCGTTAGTCCGTCCCTAAATAGGCGTGTTTTGGAGCATGAAGAAGGCGTGCTGGGCACAGGAGGGGGGCGTTACTGGGCTCCCTAACGCCCCTCTGGGCTCCTTCAGAGGAAATTTACATATCAGAATAAGTCAAATAAAACGAAAACGGAATCTGAAAAAAAAGATTGGAGACCACATCTAGACTCAAGGTACTTTACTGAACATGGCTATAGTTTTAGTTTAAAACACTAAAATCATGTGACAGATTTCCTTTAAGGATCATATTACAAATGTTAACACATGTCTATTACAAGTCTATGGAGGGGGGAGTGAGCAGAGTAAGACAACAAAGAGACTGTTGAAGCTAAATAGGAAGTTTCTATACAAGTACAGAGTATAAATAAATAAATATATATAGTCTATATAAATACAAAGTACAAGTGCTTTATTCAGGTCAGTTCTTCTCTGTAATGTTAAAGCTAGGAAGCAAATTCTCCTATACTTTTGTTTGCAGTGGATGGAAAATAGTCTCCATCCACCAGACCCGGGAGAACTGCAAACTAGACATTCTGCATGCACGGGGTAAATCTTGTAAAAATTGCCAGTGGCCAGAAATTGTGTTATCCTTCATGTACACACATCATACTATTGATTTACAGTAATGCAAGATTTGTTGAAAAGTTGGATACACTTTAAAGATGAGTGGAAACATGTAGAATACCTACCAACAAGTGTGCTGAGCCTGACAGCCATTGTAGCAAATTCCAGTGATGATTTATGATCTCCTTGATTTATTAGAAGCTGAGTGAGTTTGTGAAAGATTCGGAGCTGTGCTCGGGTGTCTTCTACTTTCTTTGCTAGCGGTAAGGCACCTTCCTGAAATTGAGGATACACCTTATAAATATTACTGTACTGAAAATTACTTGACAAACTGAACAAAACAGACTATTTTTCAGTAAATATTACATATCAAATCTTTTCATATGAGTAATGTTATATGGGTGTAATGCCTGTTGGTAGGGACAGACACAGAATGTGAGCCCTACGTACTTGCAGTTACCTATAAGCCCTAGGTAGCAAGACCACAACTGGTCGACCGTCCCTATGCTACTAACGTGCTGAAACTGACAAACACCTACAGACGAACGACACAAAGACAGAGTCATACGTAAATGGGTCAGAACCAGGAGGACAATGCAGTACAAAAATGAGAGACAGAGAGTGGTAAAAAGATGATCCAAGGTCAGAACCAGACAGGATGCACATTACAAATCACGAATCACAAGAGACAGAGAGTGGTCAAAGGACAAGCCGAGGTTAAAAACATGAGCAATTCAAATCAGCACAGGAACAAGAAACAGGAACCTAGCTAGTGAACTCAAACAAAACTATCACTGACACTGGTGTATGGCCAGGAGGGAGTTTAAATAGAGCATCAAGTCTCATTCATCGTTTTCGATGCCTGTTTTAGGTGTAGAAAATAGTCTAAATGTATGACAGCTTGGAAGCTGGTTTACATTTAGACTGGCGTTGGATGCACCGAAGTTATGTAGAGGCCTGTGCCTCTTCATAAGTTCGGCAGATCCACCACCAGATATAGGGGTTATTAAGACCGGCGTTTAAAATGTCAGTGTTAATAAATGACCCCCTATATTCTTTGTGTAGCTGCACATTGTGCAAGAAACACTAAATACAATATTAGGCTAGTCCAGTTCCCAAAGGGTTATCATTTTAAAGTTTTATTTATAAGTAGCTATTACCTTATAAAATGGTAGAGCCTTCTCTCTCGTCTGCAGCCCATGGAAGAACACATCTCCAGCAGCTTCATACAGATGCAATGTCGCAGCAAAGTGCTCTGCTTTCAAGGAAGTCTGGATGCCAGCCTGTATTAGATGCATGTTATAGCCATACGTGTATCTTAACATTTTATCATTATTTCACAATTTATAGATGTAATCAGGGGTTTAACAAGGGAGTGGGGGGAGTCAAGGAATATGTAACAGTTTGTAAGAGGGTTAAACATACCTGTAGTATGTAATTGTAGTCTGTTCTAGTATCTGTATAGTATGTATTCCACTGTACTATGTTTAAGGTGTAACTCAGGGTGTTTTTTTTTTTTTTTTTCGCAGTAAAGTTGTGCAAAATCTGCCACCTTCTTGATTCCTATGATTATATGCTACACTGGTTGTGCTTAGAAGTTACTAGATGCTAGGAGGGTAACAACCAACCAATCTGCTTTATTCTCAAAGCAAAGCCAGGGCAGTTATCTGAATTTTTGATAGTGATGAAGAAAAGCATAGGTAGGACGCTGGGTATAACAGAGTTAACACTATTAATGCATTACTTTACACGTACTTGATCCTCATCCAAAACTGAATTTATAAATCTACTGAACTCAAATTTCTCAATATTCCCTATATTTACAAATGTACAGAAAATGTATGACTCCCAAGATGCAGAGCGCATTAAATTACTTTGGGTAATGTATATGAATGTATATGTCATCAAACTATTGACAGTTTACAATGGTGATCAGCAGAAATCTAAAGCAGCTCTGGGCTATAGAAAAAAAGCTGTAACTCAGGACCAGTTCTTGTCATACAATTTATTCACAAACTTACTCACCCTTTTCTATAAATATATCATATATATTTATAAGGCAAAATGAAAGAATATTTAACTGTTAGCATGCTGTGCATGGCATCAAAACGATTTAAGCAATTAAAGGCTATAAACATCTTTGGGGCCAATTTGTTTTTATTATTGCATTACATTCATTTTGAGCTAAAAATTATTTTTCAAACTGGTCTTTATCAAAATTATGAAGTCCTTTTTTCTGTACAGAGCTGAGATGCTCTAGTAGCACCATTTAGATTTTCTATCTTTTCCGTCAGTTGGGGAGCAGACGGGCTCCTTATGAGTGTTGAGTGAGCACGTCTGTGCTCGTATGCTCTGGCCGAGCACTAGGGGGTGCTCGAGTGCTCGGCCGAACACCCGAGCATAATGTTAGTCAATGGGACTAAACCAGGCACCCCCCGCTCGGAAGAGGGGAGGGTGTCTGGTTAACAGAAAAAGGTCAGAATCACTCCTTTCACTCGTAAAAGTACGCTAATTAACTGAATTTGTACACATTAGCGCACAATGCGTAGCATTAGCATACAAATTCGTACGCATTAGCGTACAATGCGTAGCATTACCATACAAATTTGTACGCATTAGTGTACAATGCGTAGCATTAGCATACAAATTCATACGCATTAGTGTACAATGCGTAGCATTACCATAGAAATTTGTACGCATTAGTGTACAATGCGTAGCATTACCATATAAATTTGTACACATTAGTGTACAATGCGTAGCATTAGCATACAAATTCATACGCATTAGCGTACAATGCGTAACATTAGCATACAAATTCGTACGCATTAGCATACAATGCATAGCATTAGCGTACAAATCAACATTACAGTGAATGCCAGTACTCTACGCAGCGAATAAACGTGCGGGAAGAGACTTAATCATTGCGCTCGAGCACACTCGGTGTTCGGCCTCGGTGAGTGGACCCGAGCGTAGGCATGCTCGGCCGAACAGCGAGTTCAGCCGAGCATGCTCGCTCAACACTACTGCCTCTCTACTACTATCTCTGCTCTCTGACATTATAAACACTCATTATAGCTCAGTTCCTATCTTACTGATAACAATGTGGCTTAAATAAGTGTTTATGACCTCTCAGTAGTTTAGAGATAAGGTTTATTAGATGACTGGCACAAAGTGAAAGTAAAAAGTGACAGTCAACACAGCTAGAAAAACAGTTAACCCTTTGTGACAGAATGGCTCAATATTTTTTACTAAAGGCAAATTGAAAAAATTATTTTTAGCCCAAAATGAGTACAATGAAATCATAAAAAATTCAGAATGTGTACAAAGCCTTTAAGAAGCCTTACATGGAATCTGTTACCTGTGACCTTCCTATCTGCATAGACATGTAGATGTGGCTCACATGATTGAAAATCTGGTTTTCTTTTGTTGATCCAAGGCTCCATTCCCGAGTTATGATAATTTTTCTTAATATACAAATTAGGCCTTTGGTGCAACGAGGACGTCACCATTGCTTTTGTTGCATCCATGCTCCACTCCTTTCTGTGGTCAGCCCCTCCCTGGCTGCTTTGATAGACAGAGCCAGACAGTGGCAAAACAGCCAGGGAGGGGCAGGCCATAGAAAGGAGCAGAGCTTTGGAGCAACAAGAGCAATGGTGACGCCCTCATTGCACCAAATGCCTAATTTACTTATTAAGAAAACCCGGCCATCGATCAACCAGAGAAAAACAGCATTTTAATCAGCTGAACCACAGCTATGTGTCTTTGAAAATATTTTGATGGGAAGGTCACAGGTTACAGACTTCCTTTAAAAACTACACACTAATCCAGCATAGATATTTTTGCTATCATCCAGTAAAAAGGTCTGCAGACTGTGTTTTTCATACAATCAAAAAAGGTCAGAACCCCTGACGGGCAAACTCAGGACAGACTGGCAATAATACCAGTGTGAGCAGAGCCTTCCTATTTACATTTCAATGTTACATTGCATTTCACATTTATTACGTACATGCAAGTATATCTCGACAAGTTCATCTTCCTGCAGCAGATAATATAGTTTTCCAGCTTGAATCCACCTCTCAGCAGATTTTTCATGCTGTCCCAGATCAATGGAAATCCTTAGACTTTGCTTTGTATAATCCAGAGCTTTTCTAAGGGATCTAGAATAGAATACAATATTCTTAATACAGCAGTGTTGAGAATCATGCTAGGGTAAAGCACAGAAAAGTAAATTGAAGCTATTCTTCCCAACCACTAATGTGTATAATGTGCTTCTGATTATGTACTTTATTATATAACACTATGTAATGAGATTACTGTAGTAGATTTCATCATGGTTCTATTATGTTATGTCAATGTCTTTGCACAGGTTACTTATAATTATGCTTTTGCAGGGAAGCCTGCTCGGCCCCAAAGCATAATAGCCAAGTTCAATTGCAACCTATGCACCCTATATTGCACTGCTAGAGCACACCATACCATACTAGCAGAATAGTCGGCCTATTAGATAACTTTAATCCAATCTCACATATGTCCTCAAATTCCCAAAGCAATTATTAGAGGCACATGACATAATTGTCCAAGAAGGGTATATGGATGATTCTCAGTGCAGTAACTACCAATCAATATTACTTTTAAATGTTAATATAATATGATATGCAATCCCTCATGCTAAAAAATACAAGTAGGGCAAGAATAACAAACTGAGAATTCTCCATCTTATCCAATCCACCTGGTCTAGGAAAATTCTGTTAGTTACTGATGATGAAAAAGCCTTTGAGCAGGTGGACTGGACTTTTGTGAAACTGACATTACAAAAATCTGGACTACCAAACTGTGTTATCAGTATGATGATGTATGCCAGTTTGCATCAGTCAATGGAACTTTATCTCCCACTTCAATATCTCATATGGCACAAGACTGGTGTGTTCCTTCTCCCCTTTGTTTTTGTCCTCTCCATTGAGACATTAATTTAATCCATATGTCACATTCATCTTATAAAAGGAATAACTGTGGAGGGCTATACACATTACACTGCAGCCTCCAACTACGACGAATCATCACTAGCCCTCACAACAACACTGGATTACTTTTACTCTATATCCAACACCAACAATAATTCCTCTAAATCAATAATGCTCAATGCCACATGCCCCTGCAAGATAGCCTTGAATGCAATACAGCCCCCATGGGCTACTCATTCAATTAAATATCTAGGACCGCAGATATTAGCCTCCCCAAACTCCTGGTTCTCATTGAATTATGAACCTTTGCTGTAAAAAAATGATGATATTAAATTATGAAAGATCTCATTTATTTCCTATCATTAATTCCTTCTTTATGAAACGACACACAAATTGTTAAACTACTTTTGGCAAAATACTGGTCATTCTACTCAGTCTTAATCAGACCTAAATTTCTTGATGGGGTTAATTACTGCTATGTACACATATTATCAAGTTACAGATGAAGCAGATAGAATTACTGACTAGCACAAAACATTAAGTATAAACTTGACCTCCCAATAGAGGAAACTTTAATAAATACCCACTTCCAAAGTCTTTGTTAGGCCTCTTTCACACTAGCGTTAGCACGGATCCGGCACCTAAAGGGTGCCAACGGATTCGTGCTAACGCTATACATGTGTGGAGCCGGAGCAGTCACCTGCAATTTGTGCTTATTCGTTGTGAAAATGTTGTTTCACAGTTTTATGCGGATGCAAACAATCCAATAAACAGACATTTGAAAGAAAGAATCTACTGTTAGCAAATGGTACATCACTATTAGAAATGTATACCCAGTGATAGTCGGTGACCAGGAAACACCTACTTTTAGCAGATGGCACTTCACTATTAGAAATTTATAGTCAGTGATAGGTGGTGAGTAGGTCACACCTAATGTTAGGATCAGATGGCACCTCTGTTTAAACAAATTATAGCCAGAGATAGGTGGTGACTAGAAAACATCTACTGTTAGCAGATGGCACCTCCATATTCACAATTTATAGCCAGTGATAGGTGGTGACCAGAAAACATCTACTGTTAGCATCAGATGGCACCTATGTATAAACACATTATAGCAAGAAATAGGTGTTGACCAGGAAACATCTACTGTTAGAAGATGGCGCCTCAATATCTGACATAGTCAGTGAAAGGTGAGAGCAGCAAGGTTATTGGACAAATGTACACTCCAGTAACTGAAAATTGAACACCTAGAATGAGTTAAGATTTTTAAAAAAAAGCCTATTTTACAATATGGCAATGCTGGAGGGTGTTATATCTAGTGATCAAAATTCCAAGATCGTTACTTAACATACAGATGTTCCACAGCCATTTTTTGTCTGAGAGCACTGTTTTTCATCTTCTTTCTTACTGGACTGTTGATTGGGTGTTGTTGAAATGCTCAATATGCCTGCTAGACAAAGACGTGTACTATTTGTGCAGTTAATGGACATTAAATAGGACAAATAGTGGGACTCCAAGAAACTGGATTGTCCATCAGTCAAATCTCGGTAAGAGTTCAACAAGAAGATTCAGTTTACAATTGTCAGAGGGGTGCACCCACACATCTAGTGAGGGTTCTGGATGGTCAAGACAGACGTAATATAAGAAGACCTGCTGTATTGCAAAAGACAGCCACATCATCACATATTGGTCCTGAGTAGCTCCAGCTTGTTTGCCATTGACCTCTCATCACTGTCATCAATGCCTGCACTGGTGCAGCAAGAGAGCCCACTGGAGACATGAATGGCAAGCAATAGTGTTCAGCGATGAAGGCAAGTCCTGACTGGGCACTATTAAACCTTGGCTGAACTACAGGTCCAAGTTGAAAAAGTTTGGAATGAGAGGAGGATATCTAGCATCTTTACAGCATTACAATGACAGAGTGGAAGCTTGTATTGCAGCAAGGTGAGATGCTGCCCAGTATTAATGTGACCCTGCCTCAACATATATCATGCTGCATAACTCAAAATAAAGGATGCACCACCTTGGTTGTGTGATCTTTGACCAAACAACACTAACAGTTTATATGTTGTCAATCTCAGCTCAATCGCATAGTTTTCCAGGTGATCTTTTTTCATCGTCTGCTAGTGTATATATTCGGTTATCAAAAAATTATTAATGGGCAAAAATGCCAGTGGCTTCACAGTAAACATAGGCCTTGTATGCTACGCATTTCATTCTCAAGGAATTGTTCAAAGTATACCAACACTGTACAATATAAATCATATATTGTCTTGCAACAGTACGTAGTTAAAATCATCCATAATAAGAAATAAAGGTCCATCTGAGCATTACACACAACCATATGTAACCTCCAGGCTAAGAGTTAATAAAAACAAGTGATTTTAAAATAACTTTTGATATTTTTCAAATGCAACTGCAGAAAAAGAGATGATACAAATGAAAATAAGTTATTCTTTTTATCAGCTCCATAGAGTGATCTTTTACAACCTAAAAGTTATTTTTACATATTTAAAAAGAAGCAATCATTCAGATTTTTTATTTTAATTTAATCTTAATCTTTAATTTTATCTTTTCTGTGAGTTTCTGGCTGAAAGGTGAGATGTCATATATATAACACCAGGTTTTGTAATATAATTTGCTATCTGGATAAATGATGATAAAGGGTGATTTGTCTTAGAGGCCAGTCCTGACAGTTCAATATTTAACTATGGTTGAATAAGGGTAAAAAGATTAATCAGAATAATAGATAATGTTATCAAAATTATTTTTCTATTAAACCTCTACATTCTTTGTATATACCGTATGCTAAAATGTGTAAGACTATCTGCTACATAATGAGAAGAAAAGCTTTGAAGAATTCGATTCCACAGCTTTGCGGAAATTTGTTAAGAACTTTGATGTGTTACGAATTAATTAATCATGAATCACTTTTGATTGTATGGAGCGGACGCAATGAGCGACGATTGTGCTGTCCCATCATTTAATCCCTCAGATGCCGCATTCAACATTAATCACGGCATCTGAGACTCATCTTTATCTTCTCAGGGGTTAATCCAGTGTTAAATAATAAAAAAAATTGTAGTCATCTCATCCTCTTGATCGCGGAGAGGCCGTCTGCTTCCTTCCTTTAGCGAGTTTTCTTCAATCAAGATGGAAGCAAACAGCCTCCTCACGATCAAGTGGATGAGGTGAGTATAATTTTTTTATTTTCAACCACCAGTTTCGGAAAAATTAATTTGTTACCAAGAAGCGCAAGGAAATTCAGTTTCATGGTAAATCAAATTGTTACTGAAATTCGCTCAATACTAATAATGAGATTAAATGTCCAGTTATATGGTGACTTAAAGTATTATCTCTCTTATGCATATGCACATCACTGTGTTATTTCCTCCACTCCGGACTCTCCTCTGTGAGCAAGAATGGACAGCAACACTTTGGGCTCCCAATCATCTTGTTTGCTGACAAAATCAGCTTGTCTGCTGATCAACTCACTTCACATAATACACCAACAAGTTGACTGTACTTACTTGGCAGTGTTTAGAGTCTGATAAAGCCTACTTAGGGTACTTAAAACATCTCCTTCTTTTTGTCTGTCTTTCAAAAGTTGCAGTAGGTGGACCCAGTGTTCACAATATGTTATGTGAGCTCCAATGACAGGACACACCTCACTATAGAAATTGGACAATTCTTCTATGACACTTAGTTGACCTGCATAAGTAATGCATAGTACAATCACTTTTCTAATTATATAAAATTACAAAAAGACCTGTAGGAAATAAAAGGTAAGATAATTTAAAATATACGTGCATGCTTTTCACTTATTACATATTATTAAGGACTAAACATTTGATATATCTCTCAATCTTATAAATAAAAAGGTGAGAAAACAATATTAAGCATTTCAAATGTTCATAACTTGCATATATGGCATACTCGGCAGGATGCTTGTGCTGTTTAAATACATTTTAGTAATATTGTTTTGCCATTTTTGCAAGGCACATTAATATTTTATGACATATATTGGGTGAGTAGAAAGTCACTGTTGAATTTTGAAAAACTGGATCAGAGAAGGACACATTAAGACCAAGAAGACTAGGGCACTCATAGATGTAAAACTACATAATATTTCAGCTTCAGTTACCTAAAATAACAGTCAGTTTGTAAAGTGATACAGCAGGGAGCCATTTGCCAGGGCATGCCAGGGATATGTTTTATATAGTCAGCATCCACCACGGATGGAGCAGGCTTAACGATTGACCACGCTCCATACATATGTACCACACAATGTAACTGTACATCATGGTGCATGTAAGGGTATACAGTATATACAGCACACGTCATTAAGGGATTTTTTTGCTTTAAAAAAAATGGCGTGCATTCCTTAAACTGCATTTATCAAGTGTTTGACACTTTTCTAACCTTTTTATGCCTCTCCAGAAATGGGACATGACTTCCTAAAAATGGGGTGTGGATTCACTGGAAAAAGGGCATGGCTTATATATGCCTTTGTTTGCCAACATATAAGTGGCATAAACCTAGATTAGACGGTCTAAAAATGCAACAGATTTATCATCCAGCATCAACCTGATGCAGTTTAAGATTTTCTAACTATTATTAAATCTGCTCCAGTGTCTTTAGGGATAGATTGACATACAGTGTATTTGAACAGTATTCAGACCCTTTTACTTTTTCACTTTGTTAGGTTGTGGCCTTCGGCTAGAATAAAACAATATTTTCTCCAATTATTCCACATCAGTACCCTATAGTGAGAAAGTGAAAACAGGATTTTAGAATTTTCTGCTAACTTATTAAAAAGGAAAAGTATTCAGACCGTTTGCTGTGACATTTGAAAACTAGCTCTGGAGACCTCCCTTTTCTCTTGAACATCCTTTAGATGTTTTCACACCTTGATTTGAGTCCACCTGTGGTAAATTCAGTTGACTGGACATGATTTTCAAAGACAAAGACCTGTCTATATAAGATCTTACAGCTGACAATGCATATCAGAGCAAAATCCAAGTCATAAGGAGGAAAAACTGCCTGTGGAGCTCAGAGACAGGATTACATGGCAGTAGAAAACTGGAGAATGATACAAAAAAATTCTGCTGCATTGAAAGAGCACAGTGGTGTCCATAATTCTTAAATGGACAAAAGTTTGGAACTAACAGGACCATTGTTTTGGTAAGAGAGGTGACCAAGAACCCAGTGGTCACAGTGGCTGAGCTCTAAAGGTCATGTGTGCAGAAGGGAGAAACATCCAGAAGGTCATCCATCACTGTAGCACTCCACCAATATGGGCTTTGTGGCAGAGTGGCCAGAAAAAAGTTTCTTCTCAGTAAAAGACACATGAAAGCCTACCAGGAGTTTGCAAAAAAAGCAGACTGTGAGAAACAAGATTCTCTAGTCTGATAAAACCAAGATTACAGTTCTCAATTCTACAGCCTCAATTCTAAGCTTCAATCCTGGAGGAAACCAGGTACTACTTATGACCTGCCGAATACCATCCCTACAGTGAGGCACAGTGGTGGCAGCATCATGTTGTGGGAGTGGGTGAAAGCTAAATGGAGAAAAGTACAGAGATATTCTTAATGGAAACTGATCCACAGTGCTCTGGACCTCAGAGTGGGCCAAAGGTTCATCTTTCAAAAAGACAATGAACATAAGAACACAGCCAAGACAACAAAGGAGTGGCATAGGAACAACTGTGTGACTGTCCTTGAGTGGTCCAGCCAGAGCCCTGACTTTAACTCAAACATCTCTGGAGACACCTGAAAATGGCTGTCCACTGATATCTCCACCCAACCTGACAGAGCTTGAGAGGATCTGTGGAAAAGAATGGTAGAAAATCCCCAAATCCAGGTATGCAAACCTTGTGGCATCATACACAAGAAGACTGGAGGCTGTAATTGCTGCCATTTATATGCAGCGATCTCCTTCACAGTATGAGGACGAGGGATCACTATTACGATTGCTGGTCCCCATACAGAATCATTGTTTCTGAGCAGTAGATCACCGTTTAGACAGCACAATTTGCTGCCCAGAAACAATAACTAGTGTGCCTGTATAAACAACAGGATCACCCAATGAACGAGCATTTCACTTGTTCATTGGGTGATCAGCGGCACATTTAGACGGGCAGATTGTCGGGGACGAGTGTTCAGAGGAAAGTTTGCTCCAGATAGGAAAGGTGAAAACCCACCTTAAGAGTCTGAATATTTATGTCAATACAATAGTTTAGTTTTTCCTTTCCAATAAATTAGCAAAGATTTCAAACTTTCCATTTTCACTTTGTCATTATCAGATATTGAGTGCAGAATTATGGGGAAAAGCTTGCATTTCTTTTTTAATTTTAGCACAAGGCCACAATATATCAAAATATGAAAAAGTAAAATTGTCCAAATGCATTGTATGAACTCAGCATTCACCCAGATGCATATCCCGATATTACTTTCTGTATGATGCTATGAAAGGTATAGTTTACAAATACAACATGATAAAACAAGTACGGTACATGCATGTCTAAAAGCATGTCTAAAGCAGATAGGGCTGAGCAGATATGTACAATTTGCATAGTTTGTGGGGAAATATTTAGCAAGACTTGTAATTTATGCATTACAATCTCTGCTTTTTCTGAGATTAGTTTCCAAAGTGGGCCATCTTATCAGTGATTGACTACTATCCCTTTATATTCCCTTAGCAGAAAAGAGCAGAATAAATTACTCATTTTTGTGAATCTTTTCCCACCAAACTACATTATATATTAATCTGCTCAGCTTCTCCTGCTCTATAACATGCTGCCTGAAGTGAATTTCATAGTGACAGGTTCTCTTTAAGGCACACTTTAAAGGAATCACTTACTTTTCAAGTTAGTGGACTTCATAGCAAACAGCAATGCAAGTTCAAAACAAACTCTGCCATTTTCAAGCTTCTGTTGTTCTATCAAGATTTTTCCCAACCAGAGCAAGACTTGAGATAGCTCTCTCTCTGCATCACCACAGTCCTGTACATCTATAAAAAGTTGGACGGACTTTACAAAATATCTCTCTGCCATAATAAAGGCTTGGCAAGACACAGCCAATGTCCCAAAGTTTGCAAGGGCTATGGCTTGGTTTCTTCTATTGCCTGTTTCAGTAGCCATTTTAAGGGCATATGAATACCCTCTTGAAGACTCATGTACCTTTTTATTCCTCTTCTGTGCATTTGCAAGGAGATTATGCACAACACCACACTGAGTGGTACTGTCAGTTTCCTGCATGGAGTCTAAAAGAGGCATTAAAATACAGCAAGCTTGTTCAAAATTCCCATTCAAAATATATAACCAGCCTAAAAACAGAGCAGATTCAAAAGTTTCTTCTTCACTGGTCCATCTACCTAATTCAACAGCCCTTTTAGTATAACCAATGGCGCCAGACAGAAGACTTTGCTGGAGGTAGAGCTTGGCTAAAAGAAGACACAACGTTCTCTGAGCTTTCACATCTCCACCTTCGTATGAAGAGGATAATGCATGTTTTAAGTAAGGGGAAGCTTCAGCTGGAATATGGTTGCCTTTTAGCGGACATCCCATAATTTTGGATATATTTTGCATAACTACACCAACTCGCCACAATGGAGATGGCATTATTTTCATGCCAACTGATTTGTACAGTCTAGCTGATGCCAAAGCAACATGGGGCAGATATTTTTTATCATACAAATAACTTAATATGGGCATCACACTTGTATTGGAATTCAAAGTTTGGGAGCATGAAGTAATAAGAAGAAACTGCAAGCGTTCCAGAAATGGTAGGGCATCGTCATGCCTTCCCAGCTGATATAGCAACCGGAATATAAGGAAGCAAGTACGAGATTCTAAGGAGGCATTGTTAACAATTACAGCTTTCCTAAATACATATTTTAGCACCTCAAGCTCACTTTCTGAGCTAAAATTATGCTGAGATATGCAAGTTAAAAGACTAGCAGCTTTTTCCAGCAACAGTTCTTGCTTAGATTTCAAATTTTGCTTCAAGTAGATAGCTGATAAATTTCCGTACAAGGCAGCCAAAAGTTGCAAATCTAGAAATCCATGACTAATGGCACTTAAGGCTTCTTCAAAGTAAACTCTTGCCTGGGATAGCTTCATCCTCTTGGCACAAATCCGTCCCAGAAGGAAACAACATCGTATGTGAGCCCAAGACATGTTATTCCTTTTTGCCCAGTTCCGGGATGTTTCCAGGTACATTACCAAGTCTTCTTCTTCTGAAAACCCATAAAATGTAGAGTTGAGAAAAGACATAGAAAGATCATATAAGGGCTGGAAATGAGAATCATAGCCTTCTTTATTGAGAAATGTCAATACAGGATCAAAGACTTCAGAGTCTTCTAGGTCTCCAGCATTTAAGTCAACAAAGAACTTTGGGTCATCAATATCCTCCTGCCCGGCCACATGGAAGCCTTCTACTTCATATTTCCACTCTGAATCTGGACTTGACTTCTCAGACACACTGTATTTAGAAGATTCACTTATAGCTTCAATTTCCTCCCAACTATCAGATATTTGTGTTTCATAAAATTTATTCCGTGCACCTGGAAAAATTGTAATGTAAGTTTATTATAGACAACATATTTAGCATTAGGCACTTTTATAAAATCTCAGTAAATTCTATGTCAAATACAGAAAATATGTTTGATTGAACCATCAATGAAAGCACTATGCAATATGACTCCAAAAATGTTGCTATAAACTATAGCTGCTTTCATAAATATGTATATGTGGCTTCTTTGTACAAGATTCCTTATCAGTGCTGCCAACTTGAATTTTACTTTTTTCTGGACAAATTATCAAAAAAAATCACAGGCAGAAAACATTTTTTACGTACAAATTCTAAAACTATAATAAATGATAAAGCTTATAAGTATTACATGTCTATAGCTCAATGTGCTGATGTGGACTCATTGCCAGCATTTACTGTGAGCTGTAACATCATGATAATTACAATCATAATGACTCAATTTATTTTTATTGTCACTGGAAAAAGCTCCCTATTTTACAGATTGTCCAGGATATCCCTGTTCCTCATCATCACAAGCTTAAGAAGCAACCACTATTTTTCATTTCTTATTCAAAGCATAATTTAAATTCTGATTTAACCCTATCAGCACAGCCGCAGTACATGTATGTCGAAAGTGCGTTTTTTAAACATGAAGCCCACTCCTGACCCCACAGGGCACCATAATGGACAGTTTTCTGTGGTCAAATGTGACCACAATATCTGACAGCGGAAAATCAGGAACCATACGCTCCCAGGGCAGGAACACCTTCCCCTCGCTGAGATTGAGTAAAGCGTTCCTTACTGGTAATAGGCCTAAACCAGTACAAGCCTCAGAGGCCTATTACGGATATATTTTAATGCTGGTCTGCAGGTAGCCGTACTGCATTAGAATTTTCTGTTCAGTAATATTAAATTCCATTATTGAATAAAAAAGGCATACAATCTAATGATTGAAAGTTCAGGTCCTCTTGGGGGCCTAAAAAAGAGGGAAAAAATTAAAAAGGTTCCCCTTTCCCCAAAATTAAAAAAATAATTAAATATCACAGGCATCACCTTGTCAGAAAACACCCATACTGTTAAAATATAAAAATAATTATACCTTACAGTAAACATCAATTATACCTTACAGTTAAAAAATCAAAATCACCCCCAAAAATGAGTCCTACCAAAAAGTAATGGGAGTCATAATATGGTGATAAAGAGAAAAAAATAATTTATTCCAAAGTTGTTGTTTTTTTTTTTTTTCAATATTAAAACACAGGAAAAACTATATGAATGTGATGTGGTTGTAATCGTACTGATCCAGAGAATGATAATAACAGGTCGGTTTTACTGCATTGGGAATGCTGTAGAAACAAAAGCCTATGGTGGAATTTTTCCCAATTCCACCCCATTTGGAATTTTCTTTTCCAGCTTTCCACTACATTGTATACAATAGTAAATGGTGCCATTAGAAAGAACAACTTGTTCTGCAAAAAACAAGCCCTCATACAGCTATGTGAACGGAAAAATGAAAATTTTATGACTCCGGGAAGGCAGGAAGTAAATAGTAGAATTGCAAAAAAAAGTCGGAAAATGGACTGGCCCTAAAAGGGTTAAAATTATAAAATTACATTTTAGATATAGTGTATATCTATATTAAATTCTGATTTAACCCTATCAGCACAGCCGCAGTACATGTATGTCGAAAGTGCGTTTTTTAAACATGAAGCCCACTCCTGACCCCACAGGGCACCATAATGGACAGTTTTCTGTGGTCAAATGTGACCACAATATCTGACAGCGGAAAATCAGGAACCATACGCTCCCAGGGCAGGAACACCTTCCCCTCGCTGAGATTGAGTAAAGCGTTCCTTACTGGTAATAGGCCTAAACCAGTACAAGCCTCAGAGGCCTATTACGGATATATTTTAATGCTGGTCTGCAGGTAGCCGTACTGCATTAGAATTTTCTGTTCAGTAATATTAAATTCCATTATTGAATAAAAAAGGCATACAATCTAATGATTGAAAGTTCAGGTCCTCTTGGGGGCCTAAAAAGAGGGAAAAAATTAAAAAGGTTCCCCTTTCCCCAAAATTAAAAAAATAATTAAATATCACAGGCATCACCTTGTCAGAAAACACCCATACTGTTAAAATATAAAAATAATTATACCTTACAGTAAACATCAATTATACCTTACAGTTAAAAAATCAAAATCACCCCCAAAAATGAGTCCTACCAAAAAGTAATGGGAGTCATAATATGGTGATAAAGAGAAAAAAATAATTTATTCCAAAGTTGTTGTTTTTTTTTTTTTTCAATATTAAAACACAGGAAAAACTATATGAATGTGATGTGGTTGTAATCGTACTGATCCAGAGAATGATAATAACAGGTCGGTTTTACTGCATTGGGAATGCTGTAGAAACAAAAGCCTATGGTGGAATTTTTCCCAATTCCACCCCATTTGGAATTTTCTTTTCCAGCTTTCCACTACATTGTATACAATAGTAAATGGTGCCATTAGAAAGAACAACTTGTTCTGCAAAAAACAAGCCCTCATACAGCTATGTGAACGGAAAAATGAAAATTTTATGACTCCGGGAAGGCAGGAAGTAAATAGTAGAATTGCAAAAAAAAGTCGGAAAATGGACTGGCCCTAAAAGGGTTAAAATTATAAAATTACATTTTAGATATAGTGTAGATAAAATTAAACTCAAACAAAAGAAAAGAAGGAAGGCAGAGGGGATGAAGACGTTTACTAGTAATTGTTGGAGGACTGTAATTGCCATCCTTTACTAGTCAGAATGAAATAAAAAAGAGAGGAATTTGATCCTAAGGGAGCTAATGTTTAGAAATAAACTTTTAAACTTTCTGTTGGTCCCTTTTCCATACCCATCGATTAAATGTATACGTATATTTACATACACACATTTCCATTTATAAGATTAAAACTAAATATTGGATGCAGAAAATGACATTTACCTTGTGAGAAGGGCATGGTTTGGGAGAACCGATATCTGCCCTCGAAATGGTTAAACTGTGTGTGGTAAGCCTTGGGTGTGTCTCTGGGAATCGAGAGGTTATCCCAGACACAGGATAAGGCCTGTCACACACGACCATGGAACACAGTCCGGTACGGGCCGTGAAAGCCCGGACCATGCTCCCTCTGAGGACAGGAGCGCACGGCGTCATGAGGGAGCACGGTTCGGGCTTTCACGGCCCGTACCGGACCGTGTTCCACAGTCGTGTGACAGTCCTAAGCAGAGTTGATAGTCTGTTTTGTCAATGTTAGCCATAGATAACATAGACAGATTTGTAAAATACGTACTGGGACCTGCTTATACTGGAGTGCGGGAGGTTGGCAGTGGGACGCTCACTCCACTCGAGGCTTCGGTCCTGGGCTTCCATAGCCAACAGCTGAGAGTCACATGGGTTGTTAGGGCCTAATTTAAAGCTCAGTGTACAGCTGAGCAGTGTGGCCATACCTGGAGAAGCTGACTACTGAACGACAGAAGGTATTGCATGTGCCACCCAATACTTGTCATTTGTACCCATGGGCTGAGTAGCCGGTTCCACATATAGGCAGGGACTGTGCTTTGTATTAGGTACTGGCTCAGCCGAACAGGGTTGTTAACCCTTAGGATACCAGCGCCGTACATGTACAGCGCTGGAAGCCGGGACTAAAATCCCAGCATTCCTCACAGAAAGTGTAATCCCAAGCAATCAAAAAGTCATATGTACCCCAAAATGGTACCAATGAAAATGTCACCTCATCCCGCAAAAAATGAGCCCCCACATAAGACAATCACTTAAAAAATAAAAACCAATGGCACCCGCAAACCAATCCATTAAAATCTGCGCTGCAAAAGCCATATGGCGCTCCTTCTGTTCTGAATCCTGCCATGTGCCCACACAGAAGTTTACCACCACAAATGGGGTGTTTCCGTATTCAGGAGAAAATGGGTAACACATTATGGGGTGCTTTTTCTCCTGTTACCCCTTGTGAAAATAAAAAATTTGGGGCGAAAACATCATTTTATTGGAAGAAATGAAACTTTTCATTTTCACAGCCAAGTGTTTTCAAATTCCGTAAAACGCTTAGGGGGTCAAAGTGCTCAGTACCCCCCTTAATATATTCTTTAAGGGGTGTAGTTTCCAAAATGGAGTCACTTTTGAGGGTTTCCACTGTAGGGGTACGTCAGAGTATCTTAAAATACAAAATGGTGCCTAAAAACCAATCTAGCAAAATCTGCCTCCAAAATCCATATGGCGCTCCTTTCCTTTTGACCACTGCCTCGTGCCCATAGAGCAGTTTACCACCACATATGGGGTATTTCTGTAAACTGCATAATCAGAGTAATGTATATTGAGGTTTATTTTGCTGTTTACCCTTGCTGTGTTGCAAAAAAAAATATTAACATGAATAATCTACCAAAAGAGTGAAATTTAGAAATTTCACCTCCATTTTCCTTTTATTCTTGTGGAACACCTCAAGGGTTAACAAAGTTTGTAACCTCAGTTTTTTATAATTTGAGGGGTGTAGTTTCTAAAATGGGGTCATTTATGGGTGGTTTCCATTAGGTAAGCCTCACAAAATCACTGTATAACTGAATTGGTGCTCAAAAAAATGGTTTGGGAAATTTTGTTGAAATTTTGAAAAATTGCTTCTAAACTTCTAAGCCCTCTAAATTCCTATAAAAATAAAATGACATTTACAAAATGATGCCAACATAAAGTAGACATATGGGGAATGTTAAAGAGGACTTTTCACCACTTTGAAAAAAATGAAACTGCACTATATACCTGATGTGCGTCCCCCACTGATGCCAGCAGCGTTTTTTTTTTTTTCAAATTGTCCCCCGGTGGCTTCACACGGGCCCCCCGTTCTTCTGCTGGGCTTTATGCTAATTAGCAAGCATCGGAACAGGGAGGAGGAGACTCCCTGTTCCTCAATGGGCGTTGCTTCAGCCCTGCTGTGAGCGCTGTCCAATCAGAGCGGACCGCTCACAGCAGGGTTGAACTCCTTCGGTGCTTGCTAATTAACATAAAGCCCGACAGAAGAACGGGGGCCCATGTGAAGCCACCGGGGGACAATTTGAAAAAAAAACACAACGCTGCTGGCATCAGTGGGGGACGCACTATCAGGTACATAGTGCAGTTTCATTTTTTCAAAGTGGTGAAAGGTCCTCTTTTGGTTTTTTTTAAAGCAGAGAAATTGAAATTTTGAAAATTGAAAATTTTTCAAAATTTTTGGTACTTTTTGGATTATATTGACTGAAATTTATGACTGTCATGAAGTACAATGTGTCACAAGAAAACAATCTCAGAATGGCCTGGATAAGTAAAAGCGTTCTAAAGTTATTACCACATAAAGTGACACATGTCAGATTTGCAAAAATCGGCCTGGGATTTAAGGTGAAAAGTGGCTCGGTACTGAAAGGGTTAAGGATATGCTTTTGTTTGAATACCTAAGTGTGAAATAAAAACACTTAATTTGGACTTTATCCTGTCTGTGCCCCTGCTTCCTGCACAGCTACCAAGTGTCTACCAGAGCGACCCCCCACAGCATCTATTACTTCATAACATATCTTACCTGGAGCCGATTTCAGATATATTTCAACAGGATCAAGACCATCTGCAAAAACGGCAAAGGTTAGTAACAATACTACATGTGATTGTAAACACTATATGACTCCATGTGTGCAAGCTATGTGTTATGTTTTACACATTGGGGAGATTTATCAAAACTAGTGTAATGGAAAACTGTCTTAGTTGCCCATAACAACCAATCAGATTCCACCTTTCATTTTTTAGCGCTCCTTTGGAATATAACCCAATATCCAGATATATCACCAAATGTAAGGCCATGTTAGCCTCTGGTTTGATGTTGTAGGATCAAAATGTTATGTAGACTCTCTGTGCCAAAATGTTTTTTACATTTGCACAATCTCATCATTATGGGCACACCAGGTGTGGACATTGATTTCTCAGTCATTTGACCATCACTAACACTTGTTGAAAAGATATAGTTGCTGTGTTTATTAGGCCTAGGGTCCTGTACCACCAGAAATATATCTACTATTACATTTTGCTGTTTTTTATATATGCCATAAAACAAGGAAATAACATTTTAAGAACATTTCAGAGCCCCGACAAAGAAGTTCAAATGATGGAAAAGATTTTAAAAGATTTCAAAACTGCATGGTACTGTAGTACCAAAACTGGCTACTTGTAAACGGTTCTCATTATGTAATGTTATGAAATGTTATTTGATATGTAAATTCCAGCAGATTTCTATATGGATCAGTCAGGGTTAGCAATCCTGAATCAGCCCCTGCAGGAAGTTAGGTGTGGGTGTAGTCAGTCTAGAGTTAGAGGAAGTGAGAAGGAGCTACATGTGCTCCACTCCTCACAGGACTAAGCCAAAGTTCCAGAGAATCACATCTCTAAGAATTATCTATAGAGAGAAAGAACTCATTACTTTTACAGTACTCCAGAAAGAGAGAGAAAAGAAGCAAATAAGAAGGTCCAGAATCTGCATGGCCAAGCATTTATCAGTTATTTCCTGTTTAAGGCTGATGGAGACTTTACTGAAAGAGACATGGCGAATACACCTTTCACATTTGACATGCTCCTGGCCAACCATATCTCAATCCTGTACCACTCATTTAGGAATTACCGCCATCATTTCAGGAGTATTATTGCCAACCTTAGATTCTGGCAGAATCTAGAGAGGAAGGAGTACTACAATCCTCATCCGTCTGTTATCCATACATTGCTATATAAGGAGATTTCCACTGTAAATTGTATTGAACTGTGTTTTGATACTGTTGGATGTGCTAGAACTAGTATATTTTCATATGCCTGGCCTGGTTACTAACTCCAGCTTCATACGCAGGTCACTGCACCCTAATATCCTGCCTAGCACCCGTACAACACTCATAACACCAAGGGCACCCCAGCTGTCATCAGACAGGAGCCTCAACATCAGGGTGTTCCCCCGAAGGAAGAGGGAGCATTGGTGTGAGGATTGCCACTCTGAATAATCATTGGAGCCAGAGCCATAATCACTTTAATCTTCCACTCAACCAGGGCTTGCTGAACTGACTTGACTGGTCCTAAGTTGAGGTGATCGCTGGGGGTCTAACACTGGCACCCCCATTCACCAATCACAAGGAAGGGGTTTCCAAGCACCTTGTGCAAATGTTGCAGTCAGGGGCGGATTGGCCATAGACCTTACAGGGAAATTTCCCGGTGGGCCGATGCCCAGGGGGCCACCTGAGCCCTCCTCAAGGCCGACCAGTGGAAGTTTTTGGGGATGTATTTTGTGCTGCTGGCAGTATTTTGTGATGGACTGTGGTATTTGGATCTGTTGGGGGATATAATGTAACACAATATGGTATTGCTGGCCCTGCCTTGGACCAGACTACAAAACAGGGCCACTTTTAGTATTTTTTCCAGGGCCACTTTAAGTTCCCAGTCCGCCCCTGGTTGCAGTAGAGCACACGCATGACAACCACTCCATTCACTTCTATGAGTCTTCTGTGGATAGGTGACTAATGTTTTTGGACAGCAGTTTTAAGGTTTCAGCCATTAATACCATGTTACCTGAGATGAAAATGGAATTTCAAATTCCCTGTATTCTGTCAATAGACTATCACACACAACCGATCCATTCAAAAGCATGTTGAATTGAAAGTAGTTGTCCCTTCTGGTGACCTCCTCGTACCCAGTTGACATCCATTGGCCACCTTGAGCTCTTTGCACCCACTCATTCACTATAGAGATAGACCTTTAAATGAATCAATGATCATGTAATACCAGGTGACACTGGGTCCACCAGCTTGGGTACCAGAGCCAAGATGAGGAGTAATCGACCACCTAGGGCAGGGCTGGCCAACCTGTGGCTCTCCAGATGTTGCAAAACTACAACTCCCAGCATGCCCAGTCTGCCTACAGCTATCAGCCTACAGCAGGGCATGGTAGGAGTTGTAGTTTTACAACAGCTGGAGAGCCTCAGGTTGGCCAGCCCTGACCTAGGGTGTCACCTTGTCACAGGGGAGAAGAGGAGGAAGTAGTGGTGTACCGCCAATATAGGCAGGGTACGCAGCTGCTATGGGGCCCGTGGCGGGGGAAGGGGGCCAGAGTGGATAGAAAGCCCCGCCCCCTGCAATTTGTGTATTATGTTATATAGCCATTGCCATAGTCCTATCTGGGGCACGAACGGCCCCTGCTTCCACTCTGCTCTCCTCCCCCCCCCTCCCTTACATACATTGTGTGCATTGGATGTCCCTGTAGTCATCACTGGAGCTAGGCAAGGGCTCGCTCTCCTCTGTTTGCTGGGCGCTGCACTGACCAATCAGCATTTAGCAGTGCTAAGCTTCTGCTGCTGATTGGCTGGTGCATCACAGCAGCAGACAGAACTGAGAGGGTGGGACTTGGCAGTTTTCAGAGAAGCCACTAGACTCCAACTCCCAGCGTTGCTAGCAAGTTTCTGAGACTTGCCAATGTGTGCCACAGATAATGTGAGTGCCTCTGTGTTTAAAAAAAGTTAAAGGGGTTCTCCTGTAGTCAGGATCATAATCCCTGACAGTCAGAGCGGAGAGAAGGATGACAGTTCTTTCTCTCAGTGTTGTGAAGTAACCTGTCCTGCTGTGTGATTGGGACAGGTGTACTAATAGGACAGCGGCCATTTTGTTTCTCCTAATGATTGCTCCCTAGACAAAACGAGCCATTATAATTAATGAAAGGTATTTGGGAATATAATTATAATAAAGTAATATTTGCGTATTTTCATTTTCTTAATTCCCGGAGAACCCCTTTAATAGGTGGATTGTTAGTGGGGGAAAGAGGCTGGGCTCTGCTGGGGAAGAAGCAAGCAGAGTTTGGGAGGTGTATGTGTGTGTGTGGGGGGGGGGCTGGGGGGGTTGTCACACTGTTCTGTATATAAGGGACAGTGTGCTCCCTCCCTCCTCCCATGAACTCTGCTTACTGTTCAAACTCATATAGAGGACAGTGTGGCTGTCCAAAGGGCTGTCTTCCCTCACCATGAACTGTGGGGGTGGGGGGCCTAGTGCACACTGAGTATCAGCAGCAAAATGACTTCAGATGTGGGGGGATGGACTGTGTCAGGCTTTAGCACAGTGGGCACAGGTAGGATGAGCAATGTGTATGCGGGCCTTTGCCCTGCACTCGCTCAGCAGTGCTCTCATATATATGGCGCCCTGTGCCAACTCTGCTAAAGCCTGACATAGCCCATCTGTGCCCGGCTCCACCAAAGCAGACAGGCAGGAGCAGTGATGTGTGCTGTAGATCACTCGCTGCAGCACCAGTGAGATCCTTACTCCCATACACCACTGTCATGTCATTGGTGTATGAGAGTACGGTTTATAAAGTGCTATAGGCACCTGAATTCAGCGCCTATTTCTCATAGAGAAAAAAGTGTTAGAAAATGTCATTTTAAGGTACCTACAATAGGTTTTAATTAACTTTATTTAAAAGTTTAGATACACTTTGTCAGGGACACCCAACCTCCATCTGGTGCAAAACTAAACTTCTTTGCATGCCCTGCCTTGTAGTTGCAATAGCTGGAGGGCCGCAGGTTGGATATTCCCGCTTTAAAGGGGTATTCCGGTTGTTTGACGTTATCCCCTATCCACAGGAAAAAGGGAGGAGCCAGGGCAGTTAGTGGGATAGGCCAAAGGTGGGTAGTAGGCGGAGCTGGGGGGCCCTATTCAGACTCCTGCTATGGGGCCCGATGATTTCTATGTACGCCCCTGGGAGGAGGCATATTTTTTGTGTTAAAATCTCTTAAATTGGCAAGTAAAGTTGCTTTTAATTAATTTAACTCAAGGACGGTAAATACTTAATCTGCCTAGGGCAACCAAAATACTTTGTCCCAGCCCTGGTGGGAGCTGCTCTTTGTAATCTGGACCTTCCCTTCAAGACATTACGATGTTAAGAAAGTTACAGATGAGACAAACCATTTAACATATGCCAAAGCCCTGCTGAAATCTTTAGTGCAGTGTACGGCCTGTGAGACGGTGCTTCCTGTGATAAAAGCTGTGTCGTGATGTGAGGAGGTGATGAGAGGAAATGAACAGACAGAGGATTAGATAAGGAGAGTGGCAGGGTCCCTTGACAGTACAAGGGTAATGATATACTGTTATTCATCTGTCAATATGCTGCTAAGCTAAATATTACATCGTCAATCCCATCAATATCCGCTTTGTTCCTCCTCGCCGCTGTGAACTGCAGCTCACGAGTACATCTGTAATCAATAGTAATATATCACAGGACTCACCCAGCCTGTACACCGAGCTGATGTCTATCTGAGCCAAGCTGCTCAGGAGGTCCACTGGGCCTTTCTGAGCATCTTCATCAAATGAATTAAGGGAAATCTTCTCATCCTCACTAAGAAATAATAAATCCTTACCCCTGCAGGAATTCAATACAAATATGATAATGGTGGTTTCAAGTATGCAGTCTCATGATTTGCAGAAGAAATACAGCACTCACAGTCTAATGGAAAAAATCTGTAGGAATACATGAAATCTGTGCAAGGCTAATCTTCAGATCAGTAGGTTGCTCATTCATTAGCTTAGGGCATCTGTCAGCAGATTTGTACCTATGACACTGGCTGACTTGTTCCATGTGCTCTTGGCAGCTGAAGGCATCTGTGTTGGTCCCGTGTCCATATGTCCCCGCATTGCTGGGAAAAATTATGTTTTAATATATACAAATGAGCCTCTAAGAGCAACAGGGGCATTGTCATTACACCTAGAGGTTCAGCTGCCAAACTTTAGGAGAAGTCAGGGTCAGGTGTGATCACGTTTTCAGTGCCTGGTCCTATCAAAGTGCAGAGGGTGAGGCAGCAGTAGGGAGAGCGGAGTCTCTAGCAGTAACGGCAACACCCCTGAATATATCTAAAAATATTTTTCTCAGCAATGCGGGCACATATGAACATGGGACCAACACAGATGTCTTCAGCTGCCAAGCGCACATGTAACAGGTCAGCCAGTGTCATAGGTACAAATCTGCTGACAGATCCCCTTTAAAGGGACAGACAATCAATATCTAATCATTGGGGGTCCAACTCCCAACATCCACGCTGATCACCTGCTGGAAGCTTTAGAGGCTATATAACTTTTTTTCAGACTGATAGTTCAACATCTTAGGCCCCATTCACAAGACCGTATGAATGGGGCCATATCTATTCCGCAATATTGCGGAGTAGATGCGGCCCCATTCACCTCTATGGGATCGGGCATAAAAAGATAAAGCATGTCCTATACTTGTCCGCAACAGCAGACAAGTATAGGCATTTTGAATGGGGCGCCCGGCCGTGTGATCCGCAGCGTCTGAATGGGCCCTTACTCCCTAATATCTTCTAGAATCTCCCTTGCTGGTGGCCTAGTAATCTAGAAGCACTCATGTGATCAGTGTACGTTAGGCTACTTTCACACTAGCGGCAGGCCTGATCCGGCAGGTGAAGGGTGCTGCCGGATCAGGCCTGCCGCAGTGACATGTGTGGAGCCGGAACCGCGCTCCGGCCCCACACATGTCACACAGTACATACATACACACAGACACACACACATATACACAGACAAATACACATACATACTTACATGCTCCCGGCAGGTCTTCAGAGCATCGGAGGGACAGGACGGCTCGCACAGGTGACGATTCCCCACAGCGCCCTCTGCTGGGCGCCTGGTGGAATCGTCATCTGTGCGCGCCGACCTGTCCCTCCGACGCTCTGAAGACCTGCCGGGGTGCATGTAAGTATGTATGTGTATTTGTATGTGTATATGACTGTGTATGTTTATGTTTATGTCTATGTCTGTATGTGTGTATTGTGTGTATGTGGTGACGGATCCGTCATGAACTCCATTGAAAGTCAATGGAGGGCGGATCCGGTTACCATTGTGGTCACACCAGACGGATCCGCCCCCATTGACTTTCATTGGGGGTCATGACGGATCTGTCTTGGTGCGGATGCCTGGACCGGAGAGCAAACCGCAGCATGCTGCGGTTTGCTCTCCGGTCTGAAGACTGAACGGAATGCTTTCAGGAGCACTCTATTGTCTTCAGTTCAGTTTTGTCCCCATTGACAATGAATGGGGACAAAACTGAAGCGTTTTATTCCGGTATTGAGCCCCTATGACGGAACTCAATACCGAAATTATAAAACGCTAGTGTGAAAGTAGCCTTAGATTTACATTCAAGATGGCACTAATTTCACGACGACAAGTTTTACTGTTTTCCCAAATGTTCTCGATGAGGCATATAGAGGAAGTAGGTCCTGGCATGCTCTATATGTAATCATTTAAACCACTTGATGACACAATTAACTTGATGTTTTAAAGGGATCATCTCCTTTGCCATCTAGATTTGCACTGCAAACAATCAGGCAAATCATGATTATTTTATGAGCCGTTTCATGATGTCATTTACATTTAATGGCTCTGGCAATTTAGACGCTGAAAGTCTGGAAGAAAACAAAAGCATTTTCCTAGGGAATAAAATCAGATTTCTATCAGTTCATGTGTGCCTGTGAGAACCCTAATTCTTACAGTCTGCAGAGACTGATGTTAAATGGCAGTCCTAGGCAGAATTCTATTTTTATGGAAGCTTTAGAAACCAACAAAACATACAAATGTAAAAAGTTGCCATCTGTTAATATTTCTGTTATCCAAAAAATCTCAGTGCATGCTCATTAATATTTTGGACAACACATATTTTGACTATAACAATGCGCAAAAGTCAAAAACCTAGACCTCTATTTCTTTTTTTTTCAATAAAATTGAGATGATGAGTTTAGAGCTATAGCCCCACCAAGTGGACAATCTTAGTACAGCACATTCAGATGACTATTAATCAGTTGTTTGAATACCGCTACATCTTGCATGGCTGTATCTACTCTAGGCAGACCACACTACTGGTATGGGGCAAGTGGTGGGAACAGGATTAGCAATTTCTTCTGTCACAATTAGTGTTTGCCTCCAGCTGCCACCAGGGGGCAATCATGGCAT
Organism: Rhinella marina; assembly: GCA_900303285.1. NCBI lineage: Eukaryota > Metazoa > Chordata > Amphibia > Anura > Bufonidae > Rhinella > Rhinella marina. The sequence goes on along the minus strand of ONZH01023492.1, from coordinate 79,329 downwards.
ACAGCTTTTTACAGCTCCCATTAAGTTAAAAGGAGTTGTGCAGTGTAATGATATTGATGACCTATCCTCTCTTCCATTCTCAAATATTTCTACATTAATGCAGTAAGATGCGGTTCTTTTTTTCTGCATTCACTGGCTATTATAGCACCTTTTGTGATATTTGATAACTTTGTGGGCATTATTTTAACCAATGTAAGTTAACGTTAGATATTATGAATTATAGTGGGAAATAGCTTTATCAATAATATTTTTTTTTCCCAACTGGTGATGGGTCCCTACTGGATGTTTGCTATGGGATCTAAAAATCCTGTATACACCACTGCCATTTCCTTTATACATTATTTTATAATTGCTCATTATGATTCTTGTGATGGGACAGATTTGCCATATACCCTACAGGGAAATTTCTCAGTGGACCGCTTGAGACCTGCTCACAGTCGCTAGCCAGGTACATACCGATTTAATTAATGCTAGGAGCATCAGGTATTTATGCACCTGGCCCAGCAGCCAAATGCCCTCCTGAATTGAACTGTCCTCAGTGTGGTGATAGGGCAGTATTTTTATGCTTCACTATAGCATTTGTTTTCCCTGGGGCGGTATTTTTTTGCTGCACTGTGGTATTGCTGGCCTCACCTACTTCTGTTCTCCCTACCTACTTGTGTTTCCCACCTTCTGCCAATTTGGACTTGCCTACAACATGGGGCCACTTTTATTTTATTTATTTATTTTTTGCAGGGCCATTTTAAGTTCCCAGTCCACCCATGTTCTTGTGTAAGCTGCTGTATGTGCCATTGCCTTTACATTACTTTCTACTTGCTCATAGTAATAAATAAGTAGATTAACAACCGCAATAATAATCTACAGAGGTACTTACAAAGGCTTTAAGCAGTTGGGATCAACATGTTTAGTTTGGACAAAGCCAGTGGCTCCAGTAGAAGGACATTTGCCCACAAACCACTTGAGTCCAGGTACAAAAAAGCCAACAACTTCAATGGCATCACCCCTGCAGTAGCTGAGCTCATCCCATCCTGTAGCTGAGTGGTTCTCTCTAGCAGTACATTGACCCAAACCTAAAGGGAAGCGAGAAATTTAGCTTGAGTTACACAAAGATTAACAAAATGCATGCAACAAACCAGTCGTTGGTGTTTAGTGAACTGTATGAACTACTTGCTGCAGTGCTTTCAGGATATTTCTTAATTGAAACTCAAGGGTAGCCTTGGGGCTACTTTGAGGTCTCCTAAGGCCTCTCTGTATTCCATCTAGCAGAGACATGGAATCCAACAAAACAAAAGCAAGAGGGCAAGAGTGGAGAACAACTACTTATTAGGACTGCATAATTTACGGCTCATATTTAGAATCCAAATCAGATCCAGGAGCTAGAAAGATATCCAGAATATGACAACATCACCACATATGTGGGTGCGTATGACTGACTATTAGGGGGTCTGACTTTTTGTCTACCATTGACTTCTATTCATAGAGAAATGGCATATTGATGATATGGTAGCATAAGTGAGTTTTATATCTTTTGTCCAATTTGGATTCTTAACACCATGACTTACGTAGATTGCATTTACTGTAACTGAATACTTTACTAGCTCTCATGCTTGTCAATGGCCCAGATTTACGAATGCATCTGCTCAAAAAAATCTGTCTACAAAGTGGTGCAATTTGGCACATCAAGGATTTCTACATTTTTTTCTGACATGCTTGACAAAAGGAGGAGCTTAGGGGGCGAATACTCATTGGAAAAGGGATGGACCTAAGATGCACCATTTTGGGTGAAAATTGCGCCACAGTTCTGGCATAAAAATCAAAGTAAGTCAACCAATAGTCGGTATGAAGTTCCAAAGTGCCTATCCTGCACCACATTTGTCATCCAGCCTGAGCCCCTGTGCAGGTCTGGACAGCCTAAGCTCATTAAATTCTATAGGATTAGTAAATCTGGGCCAGGATCTGCATAACCAAGTCCTTGGTTGCATTTTCACTGGTCAAAAATGAAAATCAAAAAATGATTTAACTTCCCATAGGTCTGGACTTTAAAGATCTGTCAGCATGCCTCTGTCTAGTATCCTCCAGCTGGGATCTTAATCATTCTAGTGTATTTTTCCATGTAATTTTTTTGTTGTACCATTCCTAGGTTATTTCTCCAAGAAATGTAGGAAGAAATTAACAACATGTTACCATCCCCCTTAAAGGAGCATGTCCCCACACAATCTTGTACAGTCAGTACTGGTTATCAAAAGAGAAAAATCCAGCATCCAATAAAATGGAGATCTTTATTGAAATGTCTTAAAACCGAAAAAACAGGACAACAGAGCGTCTATATGTTTCAGCTCCTTAATGATGTCTCTCTCTGAGTCAGTACTGATTGGACAATGTCACAGGGATATACCTCCAATACCTCCAATGTTATCAATTTATTCTTTAATTTATAGGAGTGAAAACAGAGGAATTCACTCAAACAGAAATGTCAGGAGAGGTGACGGGTCCTCTTTAAGTGCACTTGTTTCATTGAAGCAATGGCTAAATTAAAGGCTGTGCACACCATCGGAGGCAATTTTGGTTTATGATTGTGTGCTACCCATTTTGGCTAAAAATCATTTTTTCAATTGGCCTTTATTAAAAATATTGAGCTGTTCTGTCACAAAGGGTTAACTGCTTTTCTAGCTGTGCGACTAATACTTTCACTTTGTGCTGCTCATCTAACAAACCTTATCTCTAAAATATTGAATTGTTATAAACACTTATTTAAAGAAGAACTCCCGACAAAAATTTTATTCCATGTCCTGCTAGAAATGTACATGATATAATCTGTAGTGAATGTCATTTTTTTACCAGTATCTGAATTTTTGAGTTATATAATCCTGAAGTTTCTTATCTGTGTCCTGTGTCATGTGATCAGCAATTAGACCCACCAACTCACACATAGACTTATCTCACACATAGTCTAATTCTCTATGTATTCCTATGAGACTGAAAGTGAGGCTCCCATAGGAATGAATAGAGCAGTTACTGGCTTTCTGTCCTGGGTCAGTTGGAGGTCAGGGAGTTGGTCACATGACCCAGCTACAATAAGAAGAGAGGTTTTTACTCACAGAAACAGTCACTGATAAGAAAATGACAATCACCACAGATTATATCATGCACCTTTATAACAGGTCAGAGAATAAAAATTTTTGCGGGAGTTCTTCTTTAAGCCACATTCTCATCAGTAAGATAAGAGCTGATCTATCATGAGTGTGTATAAAATCAGAGAGCAGAGATAAGGAGTCTGTCTTTTGTAAAAAAAACTACTTTTGTAATATGCAAATTACCTTCACTAGGTGCAAGGGGCGGTAACCCTGCACCTAGTAGCGCCGTTTTCCCCACCTTCTATATTACGTCATCAGCGTAGATTGACAGGGCCAGGCAGCTCGCTCTATCTGCTGCTGGCCCTGTCAGCGCTGCAAATCCTGCGCCTGTGCCGTGGGTCCGTCATTCGGCGCAGGCGCAGTGAGTGCAGCTGGCACAAAAGTTTTTTTAACCAAACGGGGACACATATCTTAAAAAGAAGACCATATTAGACATCAGGTGACATTTGCGCATTGCAAATGTCATCTGGTTTAATATGGTCAAACTTGGTGACAGAAACCCTTTAAGGTGCCAGCATGCAGGCTACATGAACATTTCTGTCTCCTGTTAAATCATATACTGCAAAAGCATCACTGCTATTGTAATGGAAAATATTATTCTTGCATTTGCTAAAAGTGATAGGTCATTATAAAGTGAGTTGCTTGCCGTACTTTCAATGCAAATGTTTATGAATAGATGAATAGATTTTTATCATAATTCATTATACAAACAGTCTTGGTAAACTTCACACTGGAACATGATGATACTGAGCAGTACAAAGGGAGATTGTGCTGCGAGTAATTGATATACAGGACTGTAACAATAGCATGTCTGTGTGTTGTGCGGTAAGGAACTTTACCTATTGGCTGAGAGGTAATGTTCCGGCAGTTCTGCTCTGTCACGTTACAGGACATCGGGTATGTTTTCAGAAACCATCTGAAGGAAATACATCAAATCTTGTCAGCTCATCTTACTGTATGTCCTTAGTAATCACAAAAGTGGCAGATTTCGAAAACATAAAAAAAAACTAACAGAAGTCTATATATGACAATAATAATATGCATTATGGACATTTCTTATATTATACTTTTGGCCACAATCAGAACGTACTAGACCAGTGTGCAATCTAGGAAATATGGTCCATGTGGTGATATGGCTGACCAAACTCACTGATCATTCATGATTTATGATGCTATGAGTTCTAGCTCAACCATGGATCTACTGTCCTGTACTCCAATAAATCTGTGAGTAGGGGATAGAAGGGGCTACAAATCACAGCATCATTGTTTGAGTTTGTGTTGGTCAAGCCACAGTTGGTCCATGATATTAAACCATCACACATACTGGACTCAAGTGAAACTGGACTTAGGCTGAAAACTAGAGATGGGTGACTATGAGAACAATTGCTCTCCTGCTCTCTCGCCAACAGCTGAAATTCCTACTAGGTTTTCTTTACACAAAATATTGCTATAGCATTTTTCCTTTTTTTTTTGGTAAAAAGCCATGTTTTTTAACCGTGATTTTATTTTTTTTTCAAATGTTTGGCTTTTTAAAGCATTTTTTATTGTAATATTTTATGCAGGCATTTTTCAACTGCCATAGAGAACCCGAAAAGAAAAGCGTCTGAAAAATCCATACCTAGAACATGCTGTGTTTTGTCAAAAATGTCAAACACAAAGCATAAATGCAACTCCAAAAATGGCATGCAAAAAAAAAAAAATCACTGTGGTGCAAAGGATAACTCAGAGCGACCCTTTCATTTCCCAAAGGAGCGCTAAAAATTAAGGGTAGAATTGGTTGCTAGGGGCAAGTAGGCCAGTTTACCTTTGCAACAGTTTTAATAAATCTCCACGTTTGTCTTTAGTGAATTTCATAACATTTGACACATAAGAAAAATGCAAAAAAAAAAAGCTGCACAAATTATGCAAAAAATGGTTAAAAAATTGTAAAAGTGCCAAAATAGCCACAAGGGAGTAGGTTTATTATTGCAAATGCGTTATGCTGGCTATACACATGAGAGAAAAGTTGGCCAGCTGTTGTTCATGATCGGCGACAGCCGAGTCTTGTCTGCCGTAAATGTAATGCAATTGGCCATTCAGGAAATTTTGTCCATCCTTGGCCAAAACTGAGTGTTTATGGCAAGATCTGCAAAGGGTGGAATCCGCAGTGGAACCCCACAACATAAAATGGCATGTTGTCGATTTAAAATCTGTACTGCAGATCAGTTTCCACTTCTGATTTTTTTCAGCCCACAGTTCTGTTCCTGAAAAGGCAGCGTTTCCACCAAGTGTGACCTTACCCAAAAGTACTAGAGACATGTTTAATCACATTTCTTTTACTGCACTGCATTCATTATGTAGGGGGAAAAATCCAATTTGTTTTTATTACATTTTACCCATTTTGCTTCTGCAGCCTGAATGCGTTCCAATACAGAGCAAGATGCAGAATGCCATTCCGTGCTACAGCTAACAGCTCATCTCCATCCCCTCTTTCTCAGGTTTGATTATAATGATTATAATTTAGCAAATACTCACTTTAAAGAGGTGAGCTAGGGAGAGAAGACGAGCTGCCAGAAACTCCATGGCATTCTGCAGCTTCCTATTTATTGGAATAGATGCAAGCTCCAGAAGCCAAGCAGAACAAAATTTTCCCCCATTATACCTAGAGTAGATCATATGATCTGCACACATATGGCAGATTTTCCCAGTGCCTCATGAAACCTTGAAAAGCACTTACTGGTAGAAAGGATGCGGGAGCGGCTCCACTGCTATAATGGGCAGTAAGCCACGCTCTCCTGTGCTTAATGACTGTCCTTCCCATGAAGACTCATCTCCGACATCTTTAACATACACCACGTCATTGACAGACACTGCTAAGAATTCTTTCTCTGCCTCCACTTGTGCACTGGCATCATGTACCACAGCTCTTGCATAAAAGCACCCTAAAATGTACAATAACATCAGTTACTTCAACAATTATTGTAAGCTATAGTACCTGACCGAGAAAGGATTTTACATGAAGGGTATGGCATACAAACTATACAGGGTGGTGCATGCTACCCATGCGCATTCAGGTTGAAATGAGATCTAAATGTCACTACACAAAAGTCCTATGGGCCTGAAACAATAAACCGCTAAACTATTTGGTTAATAACCGCTCATGAGCAGCGTAAGAGCGTCTTACCTTCTTGAAGAAGCAAACCAAGATATAATGTTGCCAATTCATCTTGATTTACAGATACTTGTATCTCAGTGTCTTCAACCAAAGCGGTGTTCAACCAGTACCTCTCATCAAACAGCAGATGTTCCAGAGTGCAAGCCACTATGCCTAGTGTAGCATAATAACATATTCCACATTATATTTACTGATGTCAGACTCATGTACAATGATATAACAGAGGAATTCCCTTAGGACTCTGCTATGGCTATAATCAAACTATCATTATATGTGGCCAAAAAGAAACAAAATAATAATACATTATCATGTAGAGTAGCAGGATGTATGGAACGTACACGGTGGTGCGATGACTGGAATTATACTGACATCTAGTGGAACAAGAGAGAATTTACTGGCATCTTCTTTCAAACTATCTGCTTTTATTTTACAGCGTTATGCTACACCAAGTCTCAGGCATACATACAACACTAAACATGCATAATAAAAAATGCAAAATCATTTTTACATGATAGTAACAAATGGTAAGTTATATTATATTCCATATATGTTGCATATACTTAAAGGGGTTATCTCATGACGAATGTAAAAATTCAGAGCATGATATAGCAAATGACAACCTCTTTCTAAGAAAGCTAGAACCAGCCCTGTACCTCAAATGGATCCAGAGATTTCCCCATTCATTGCTCTGCTAGATTTATATCAAGCTGGCAGCTCAAGGGGAGTGTATTTTCTCCTGCAGCTCAGGGGGCGTGTCTCAGCTCTCCCTATCACAGGTCAGGAGGCAGATGAAGGATGAAACTGAGCATGTGCAACCATCTCAGTGAGCAGGACAAAGATATAAGACAAAAACAAACAGCAGGTGGCGCTATACCGATATATTTTATTGAATAACTTAATAGCTATGCTAAATTTTGAATTACATGCAATTACAAAAGTATTCCAAGTATTCCAGGTGCTGGTTTGAAAACTGTAGAATATTTTTCATGGGACAACTCCTTTAATTATATCTGTTAATATCTGTCTGTAAATGCTACACAGAATCAGCTCCTGTAATTTTACTGCTAATACATCACAGGAGCTTCTCAATTTGGATTGATTTAATGTCTGCCTGATTGATTGATTGCCCCCTACCATTTCTATTTGAAAGGGGAAAAAAAGGATTAAAATATGATAAACTGATAAATTACCATATATATGAATTTTTTTAGCATCATTAAAAAAATAGTGTGATCATAATAACCGTTTATTAATAAGTATGTATCATAAGGTGCACAAATAAGAGGACCAGGCATAGTCTAAATAATACTACTATATGGTGCTGAAATAAAACCACCATGTAGAGCTGAAATAAACCCCTATTCAAAGTATAAATAAATCATACTACAGTATATAAATAAAACCACCATACAGTGAATGTAAATGAAACAGCTATTCAGGATGTATGAAGGGGTAGCGGCGCTCTCTGCATCATGTTGTCTAGCTTGTAGAGACCGCGCTGTATATTTGCAACTGCTCCATTCCATTCAAGTGAATGTGACAAGCAGTTCTAATTACACTGCATGGCCACTGCAAATGACAGAGCACACAGGTTATTTTGAAGCAGAAGCAGCACTTGTCATGTTCTAGCGAGGGTCCCACCGACCGCTAGAACATCTCAGGCAAACACACCAAAGCAAGCAGAGACAAAAGACATGACTGTGAGCAAAACTGAAATCTTTACTAACAAGATTAAGATGTGGCAGTAAACTGGATAAGCAGGTAAAGGGCTAGTGGCAAGAAATATCATTGTACCATGTACAACGGTTTTAGTTGGGGCCAAACCTAGAGGGCAGAGACTCAGAGCCCCAGATGGTGGGGATGAACTTAGCTGAGGCTCACTGGACGCACCTCCAGGATGGTCCCTGTGAACTTGGCCACTTACCTGCAGAGACTGCTGGTGCAAGCACCAGCAGTCCACACAAACAAGGACTGGAACCCAGGCACACGAACTGGAACCCGAACAAACCACACAGGACACAGTACAGACAATACAAATGGGAACCAGCACACAAGCAGCTGCCTAAACCCCATGTGGAATGGATGCTTGGCGGTCACAGGCAGAGCTGCTCAAGCAGGCAGATAAGAAGATGTCTGGACCCCATGCATGGACCCCATGCAGAACAACACATGGTAGTCATAGGCAGAGCTTTACACAGACAGATGTCCTCCTTCCAGAGAACCAGGAACCGAAGGCAGAACATACAAAACAGGAACAGAAGCAGTAAACACTGCCAGCATAACATAGACCTAGACACAGAACAAATACAGATAAGACAGATGTCCTCCCTCCGGAGAACCCAGGAGCCTTCTCACCGAAGGCATAGACATTAACAGACAAGCAGACACCTGGACCCCATGCGGAACGACACATGGTGGTCCCAAGTAGATCTGCACAGACAGGCAGATGTCTGGACCCGATGCAGGATGACACATGGTGGCCAAAGACAAGACACAGAACAGACAACAGATGATTGGACCCCATGCGGAATGACACATAGCAGTCACAGACAGAGATGCACAGACAGGGCAGGTGGAATAACCCTAGGTCAGGTGCATAGCTCCTGCACCCAGCAAAGCTGGAGACAAACTGTCCCCCAGGCCCACAGCAAACAGGAATATAAAGCACCTAATGATCACACCCAGACAAAGACATTAACCCCACATAAACCAGGAGACAGGGAGGGTAAAGCAAGGAACAGACAGAATACACACAAGTTGCCACCATTACACGTCGCTCCTGGCAACCACCTACACGGAATCCACTGTAGCCAGTACGCCAGGGAGAAAACATGAGCAAGAAGGCAACCTCTGTCACAGAGAACCACATTGCGGCAGCACTTGCAGGAGCGTCTACCCCCTCGACCCCCCCCTCACTGATCTGATTTGATGACCTATCCACTATGTGACCTTTTTAACACTATAGAAAATAACTGACACCTGACTTTTAGCCATTGAAGGCTAAGTACACCTTTGGGGGCATTTTTTTTATTATTGTAGTCATTTTGAGCCAAAAATTCATGTTTTCTATTGATCTTTATTTAAAAATTCAGAGCCCTTTTCTCTGTACAGGACTCAGTTTCTCCAGTAGCAGGATGTGAATTTTCTCTATGCTTCATCAAGCAGCTCAGCTGATGACTCCTTATCTCTGATCTCTGACCTTACAAACACTGATTATAGCTCAATTCTTATCTTACTGATAAGAATGTGGCTTAAAGAAGTGTTTATAACCCTTTGTCACAGAACCAAATATGTTTAATTAACAAGTGAAAAAATGATTTTTAGACCAAAATTAGTCAAATGTTTTCATTAAAAAAGTGCCCCTGAAGTTGTCCATCCATAGCCTTTAAAATATAGTTTGTTCAAAACATTGCCTAGTCTGTTAAGCCATTTTATTATATGTTTATTGCAAATGTTGTATTACCAAGTGAGAGATAAGTAGTAAATTTCCAGATTTCCTCTATAGTCTTGAAGGTGACAACAAAGACATCATTCTGTGCTTGAATAGACACTAGCCGGGCGGACAGTTCCTAAAATAAGAAAAAAAAATCAAATAAAAGTTTATAAAAAAGAAGTGATCTTCTCGGTGTAAGGGGCCGTTCAGATAGCCGTGTTTTTGCGGATCCGCAAAAACACAGATGCCGGCCAATGTGTGTTCCGCAATTTGCGGAACACACATGGCCAACGCCCCATACAAAATGCCTATTCTTGTCCGCGGACAAGAATAGGACATGTTCTATCTTTTTTCACTGTCCGCGATCTAATGCTGCCCATTGAAATGAATGGGGCCGCATCTATTCCGCAAAATTGCGGAATAGATGAAGACCCATTCACACGGTCATGTGAACGGGCCCTAATTGTAAGTAATTGTAAATATCAGTGAAGGGCTGTGGTGGTGAGATTGAATACTATTTATGACGGTGATATTACAATGAAAGTGTTTGTATCCTTGTGTTGCTTAGTTTTAGGAGATTTCACCTGCTGTCTCAGCAGTTTAGGGATTGACTTGGCTCTTTAAATTTCTGTCTCTGTTAATACTTTCTAATTACAGAACAATACTTGCAGGCTATGGACAATTAAATGGGCTGTCTGGTTTGGAAAACCCTTCCTCTAATACCCTATTAAACAGTTTAAATTAATAAAGGGGATTCCCTCAAGTGTAATCTGTATCAATTAACCACAGCAGGGAGTAGCTTCAAAGACTGCCTCTCTGGAGTACTTGGCACGTACAGCATGTATAGTACAGTCATGGCCAAAAGTTTTGAGAATGATACAAATATTAATTTTTACAAAGTCTACTGCTTCAGTTTTTATAATGGCAATTTGCATATACTCCAGAATGTTATAAAGAGTGATCAGCTTAACAGCAATTACTTGCAAAGTCAATATTTGCCTAGAAAATGAACTTTATCCCCCAAAACACATTTCAACATCATTGCAGCCCTGCCTTAAAAGGACCAGCTAACATCGTTTCAGTGATTGCTCCATTAACACAGTTGTGGGTGTTGATCAGGACAGGGCTGGAGATCAATCTGCCATGATTAAGTAAGAATGACACCACTGGACGCTTTAAAAGGAGGCTGGTGCATGGCATCATTGTTTCTCTTCTGTTAACCATGGTTATCTCTAAAGAAACACGTGCAGTCATCATTGCACTGCACAAAAATGGCCTAACAGGGAAGAGTATCGCAGCTAGAAAGATTGCACCTCAGTCAACAATCTATCGCATCATCAAGAACTTCAAGGAGAGAGGTTCCATTGTTGCCAAAAAGGCTCCAGGGCGCCCAAGAAAGACCAGCAAGTGCCAGGACCGTCTCTTAAAAGTGTTTCAGCTGCGAGATCGGGCTACCAGCAGTGCAGAGCTTGCTCAGGAATGGCAGCAGGCAGGTGTGAGTGCATCTGCACGCACTGTGAGGCGGAGACTCTTGGAACAAGGCCTGGTCTCAAGGAGGGCAGCAAAGAAGCCACTTCTCTCCAGAAAAAAACATCAGGGACAGACTGATATTCTGCAAAGGTACAGGGAGTGGACTGCTGAGGACTGGGGTAAAGTCATTTTCTCTGATGAATCCCCTTTTCGATTGTTTGGGACATCTGGAAAACAGCTTATTAGGAGAAGACAAGGTGAGCGCTACCACCAGTCTTGTCTCATGCCAACTGTAAAGCATCCTGAAACCATTCATGTGTGGGGTTGCTTCTCAGCCAAGGGAATCGGCTCTCTCACAGTCTTGCCTAAAAACACAGCCATGAATAAAGAATGGTACCAGAATGTCCTCCGAGAGCAACTTCTCCCAACTGTCCAAGAGCAGTTTGGCGATCAACAATGCCTTTTCCAGCATGATGGAGCACCTTGCCATAAAGCAAAGGTGATAACTAAATGGCTCAGGGAACAAAACATAGAGATTTTGGGTCCATGGCCTGGAAACTCCCCAGATCTTAATCCCATTGAGAACTTGTGGTCAATCATCAAGAGACGGGTGGACAAACAAAAACCTACAAATTCTGACAAAATGCAAGCATGGATTGTGCAAGAATGGACTGCTATCAGTCAGGATTTGGTCCAGAAGTTGATTGAGAACATGCCAGGGAGAATTGCAGAGGTCCTGAAGAAGAAGGGGCAACACTGCAAATATTGACTTGCTGCATTAACTCATTCTGTCAATATAAGCTTTTGTTACTCATAATATGATTGCAATTATATTTCTGTATGTGATAAAAACATCTGACAAACACACATAAAAACCAGAGGGCAGCAGATCATGTGAAAATATAATATTTGTGTCATTCTCAAAACTTTTGGCCATGACTGTATGTACACAACCCACTGATGTCAATGGACACCAAGAAATGCTTAATGAGGACCTGACATGTCTGCTGCAGTAACTATTTGTATTTCCCATGTAATAACAATTCTGGAACATCTTTACTTATTACTCTATGTTGGGAAGTTCTAAATGAATTACTAGCAGTTTGCAATGAAGGTCCAGATGGGAGAGTAATTATCAGAGCTGCCAGACTGTGCAGGGGCACACCTCCAACGAGTAACACACATCTAGACCTTCACTGTAATTCATTCAGAACTTCTAGCAGGAATAATAAGGGCTCCTATCTATCTATCTATCTATCTCATATCTATCTATCTATCACATATCTATCTATCTATCTATCTATCTATCTATCACATATCTATCTATCTATCTATCTATCTATCTATCTCATATCTATCTATCTATCTATCTATCTATCTATCTATCTATCTTTAGATGAAGTAAGAACGTTATGGCCACTTTCCCTTAGCACACAACCTCTCTTGTGAATGGTAAACTATAGGTCAACAATGGCTGTCTTGGTTACAAGTATAGCTCCAGGCCTCCTAACATGAACCCTGCTTAGCAGTGCCTCTATGGACTCTGGCCAATGTTATTTGGCGAAATGCCCAGATGCTCTGACCTTTATGTGACACGACATGAAAGGTTTGTATGAAGCCCAGCTCTGGTGTGTGCAGAGAGGCGGCTGGGAGGGACGGACATTCCTGTATGGCGTGTTTTATCACCTTCATCATGTAAAGAGACTATTACTCCTGGAATATTTGTTACAGTTACATGAAACAATTTTCTATTTCAAAAACATAACTAGATAATTATATATACTAATAATTTTGAAGATTGCATACAAATTTATATTTACAGTGTTTACATTTACAGACCATGCAAGGGTTCTATGGTAACAGTGGGCATGGTGCTCACTTGACACATAGGCACAGCACTCTCATGCAGTCACCTATAGAGAGAGCTCAGTGCATAGAGATTTTTATAGCATTATTGAGTACAATGGTTATGAATTCACATGTACTGAGCTCCTCCTAGTGGTGGCTGCAGGTAGTGTATTTTATCATGTGAAGAGAATCAGATGTGGGAGATATATCAATATATTTGTGGCAGTTATAGGGAGTCTGTCAGAAGTTTTGACCATGCTAAACTGTAGACAGCAGTAGGTAGGGGCTGAGGAGAGCAGTATTAGGAGGTTGGGAGGGGCGTTCATTAGGATTAGTGGTGTTTTAATCTACCAATTTCTGCTCCTGCAAAAATCCAGGGAGGAACTTCACTATGAAGTGCTCTCTGCATGGATCTGCTTCACATCTCCTCCTCTCTGCTCGGAGTGGCAGATGCACTGATCTCCTGGTTGGATGCTACAGCTTTCACACAGAGCATAGAAGAGGGGCTCAATGCAGACAGAATTTCACATGGAAGCTCTGGGAACTTACAAGAGCCGATTCTTGCTGAATAGAACTTCATATTGTCACTACTCCTGATGAAAAAAGCTATGAAATGTATGTTTGTACTGCCCTCCCCAGCCCCTACCTATTGGTCAGATGTGTTACTTTGAAAAAATGTGGTGGTCAACTGAATGCCATATATATGCCATATATATGAAATATTATTTTCTACATAACTTGGATAAAGTTGTTAAGCTTGACTTGTAAGTTAAAAAAATCTCCACCTTTCTGCATAGAAAAGTGTCATAAAAGGCCCGTTAATAAAGCTGTTACCTGTACCCAAATGAGAGATCTTACAAAAGTATGGTGAACATTAATAATAATTAGTACATTGTAGGGAGTAGGGGCTATGTATATCCGTGCACAATTCCTATCTAGAGCTGGGTGATTGGTTAGCACTGGTGCCTTGCAGCTCTGGGTTCAAATCCGAGCACTGACAACATCTGCCTGGAGTTTGTATGTTCTCCCTGAGTTTCTGTGGGTTTTGTCTGAGTATTCTGTTTCCTCCCACACTCCAAAGACATACTGGTAGGAATTTATTAAACTGGTGTATGGTAGAACTGACTTAGTTGCCCATAGCAATCAATCAGATTCCACCTTTCATTATTGACAGCTCCTTTGGAAAATAAAAGGTGGAATCTGATTGGTTGCTATGGGTAACTAAGCCAGTTCTACTTTACACCAGTGTGATAAATCTCCCCAACTGTACTGATAGGGAACTTAGATTGTGATCTCCATTCTGGACAGCAAGCAATGATAATGTCTGTAAAGGGCTGCAGAATATGTCAGCGCTATATAAGTGAGTGAAATAAATTGCAAGTATGACATGGTTAATGTTATATGTTATATAGGTGAGTTGGTTTAAGCAAAGCCCTGAGACACATCAGAAAATAGCACAGCTTGGGGCCCCCTAACCTTAGGCACATGCACTCCTGTTCAACCGAACTTCTGTTACTGCCTACAGGGTACAGGTGGCGGTAAAAGTTTTATGCAGGCGTTATAGCTGGTTCATATACTCACTATGCACGTTAGGCCTTATGCACACAAATCGCAGATCCGCAAAATACGGATGTGGTCTGTGTTGCATCTGTACTTTTTGTGGAGACATTGCCTTTAATGGGTCCATGGTCAACATTTTGTGGACAAGTATAGGGCATGTTCTATCTTTTTGCAGAATGAACATATAGATGGGGAAAGCAAATGGATCATCCATGCTCTTTGCACATCCATATGCCTGTTCCGTAAAAAGAGAGAAAATGTCCACAAACATTGAAAACAATGGATCTGCAAATAAAATGCTGATGGCACATGGACCGCATTGATATTTTGTGTGTCCATGGTTTGTGGTCCGTGAAACAGGAATAGTTGTGTCCCTGAGGCCTTACATAAGCACTTCAACTGAATTTTTTATAAGTGTATTGTTACACCTGCATTACTATTTGGTTCAGCCTGTACCACAAAGCATCTGGTACTAACTAACATACATAGTAACATAGTAACATAGTTTATAAGGCCGAAAAAAGACATCTGTCCATCCAGTTCAGCCTGTTTTCCTACAAGTTGATCCAGAGGAAGGCAAAAAAAAAACCCTGTGAGGTTGAAGCCAATTTTCCTCACTTTAGGGGGAAAAATTCCTTCCCGACTCCAATCAGGCAATCAGAATAACTCCCTGGATCAACGACCCCTCTCTAGTAACTATAACCTGTAATACCCTCCAGAAATACATCCAGGCCCTAACTCTTCTACTTTCTCCAGTCACAGATTGGCTGAACAACCCAAACTCAGTGATCTTCGGGTATCCAGATGTCTGACATATCAATAGGGTCGCCAATGCGTCATGGTAAAATAGCACCATTTTCTTGTGTCATCGTGGAACCCTAGCGTAGAGATGATGCAATTATTATTGTTTTATTATGTGCAGATTGTATTTTAATCTGAATCTCCAACATGTCAGCTCTCTATTTACAATGTGATTGTCTCAGTTGGATTGACCAACAGAACCCCCTATATCATGGTGTTTTCTCAAAGCAGTACATCCTGCCTTTTTGTGCATTCGGTGTGAAGCATGCCATGTAAGAGTTAAAACTAATTCGGCACTATGAATGCTTAACGTATACAATAGAAGTCTACCTTGAATAGCAGCAGCATTTCCTTGTTGTCATTTTCGAGAGACCAGAGAGTCTTCCTCGCTGCCTCCTGCAGAGTGACATTAGGGCCCAGGGTGGAACGTCGCAGGATGGAAAAGGACAAGGAGATTTCTGTAGAAAACAGGAAGGGCAGAAACAGGAGAGGAAACGAGCAGGGTTTACTTGGTAACTGTACTGTGACCAAATACCTGGAGATCTAATAAAATACATACAGACCCCACACCGCAGTTATACCAGCGCCCTGCCATCTGCTCACACAGGATCGTAAAGAGGTCACTAGACCAGAGAGCTTGCAATCTATTCCATGCATACAATGTTAGCTCACTGAACTAAAGTTAAAGGGATCGCCAGAGATAAACTACAAATAAGCAAAAAATGTGTTTTTCTAAAGCAAAAAATTGTCACAGGCCATATGTGAAGATTATGGGGGTCATCTTTTAAACATGTACGAGTTTTTTCTGCCTTGCAAAGGTCACCAATTTTTTCGCAAACTGCATTTAGCACAAAATAACGACATTTTCGAGTTTTGCACCACTCTTGCCACCTGGAGCTTAACAGAAGGAGAGGAGTCACCACTGTTGGACACATTTTACTATAATTTATTTTAGAAAACTGGCACAAATAACGTCTGAAATTGATGCCAGCTGCTGGCTGACGCATTGAGATCACAGATGTGACAATTTTATTAAGAGGTGCTTCTTGATATATTGGTCGCATCTTACACCAGCGGGACCTTTGCTAAGAATGGCGTCTCAAACACCAGTTTTTAGTAAATGACCCTCTAAGAGTATGACAGTGCTGCAGGCTCAGTGAAGGGGTCTCCAGGGTTGGCAGCAGGGGCAAGGTTCAGTAGATGACTACATTGTCTGTGCCAATATAGTGTTGTGTGCATGGCTCTTACTGTATAAGTTCCAGGGCTACAGACCTAAATTTGGAAAGCTGTCCCATATTTTTCCCCTTCAACATACCATTGTGTGGGCATTTTATGCACTCTTGTGGTATAGGCGAAACCAAGTGCACTATGTAGCCAACATCAACTATGCAAGCACTGTGTTACATTGTGCTAGCACTCTCTGCTTGATTTATCTGGGTACTGTATGACACTATCTTAGCAGAGGAGGTCAGTATAGTATGTACTGTCTGCAGTGTTGTACTGACCCACCAGAGTACCCGAGGATTCACAGTTAAGCCCAAGCTCTGATACCAGAGTGGGCGGCAAAAGGTCTAAGAATAAACAAGATTTGGAGCTGCCACTGGATTCAATCACATACCACTGGAGTCTGTTTATCTGAATTGAAACCTATTAGACATGATTGACTAAATGGGGGAAGAACAATTTTGTATGGTAGGCCCAAGGAACCCCAGACTGACACTGTCTAAACAATGAATGGCACTTGGCAGCTTGGCAACATATGCCATTTAATGAGCACTGTGTGCGCTAAACGGAGCAGTATGGTACTAAATGTATGGTGCAATGATCGCGATCGCATTGGGAAAAACCACACCAAGGTCCAGTGGGGAAGAGAATTACCCACCTCCTCTCAGCCTTAGTTCCACACAAAAGCAATATCCAGATACCCAATTAGGCTTCATTCACATGTCCGTATGTGTTTTCCGTTCCGTATATTGCGGATCCGCCAAAAAAAAAGTATGACTTTCCGTATGTCATCCGTGATTCCGTTTTTTTGCGGACAAGAATAGGACATGTTCTATCTTTTTTGCAGAACGTAATACGGACATACGGAAACGGAATGCATACGGTGTACCTTCCATTTTTTTTTTGCGGACCCATTTAAATGAATGGTTCTGCATACGGTCCTCAAAAAAAAATGAACGGACACGGAAACAAAATACGGACGTGTGAATGAAGCCTTAGGGTGATACCAGAGAGGGAGAAAAGAGTGGTTTCCAAGAGCTCCACTAATTTCTACAAGTGCCACGCAGGATCGGATTACACCTCCCCTGTTTAAAGAGCTGCAATGCCACAGTCAAGGCTGCACAGCCCACATATCAATTGTATGTAGAATCATGGAGTTAGTCAGCACAGAGCAGACCAAGGGGCCGTGGCCTCTGTATCTTCCCGCTGCCTGGGGCTACGCCACCTAATCCTTCCCTGTGTACACCATTCACTTGGTTCCCATAGCAACTGCTCATAGGAATGAATAGCCTGTCCATTCATCCACAGCAACCACATGCGTACATGTATCAGGCACAGTTTACATTGCATCTATGTGATTTTTCATTGGCAGAAAAGAGGCACCAATTATAGGGGTCTGGTGCACAAAACACATAACCAACTACACTATTTGTGAGCACAAACATATGTAGGTGGCCGGACAAAAAGACATTACTAGTGAGTAGAGGTACTACGGTGTACGGAGCCCAAAAAGAGGCACTATTACTGGGAGAGGTACTAAGAGGAGCACTATTACTGTGTCTGGCCTAAAGAGGGCTTTATATAATGTTTAGGGTTACGATTATTGTGCAGTGTATAAAGGGGTGGTACTGATCTTTCGGTCCTAGCAATACCACTGAGGTCTGCACACCAACTGACAAACTAGTGGGGGACGAGGTCCAAAATCTGTCCTGGGGCCAACTTACCTTTAGTAATGCCCCTGACTGTAGGGTACAGCCCCAGATTTATGGCACAATGCTGTATGTACAGTATTTACATACTGGACAATTTGCCATAGGTTTCTGAGGTAATATTTGCCCCCTTTGCCCATGGACAGGCATGGACAATTCCCATAGAAAAACATTTCAGACACTGCAGATCCCCAAACCATGAAGTTCTTTTCATCTTTTAGAAACCTGACTATCAAACTTTATTTTCTGCGTCCCAGATAGCCACTTTACTTCAGATATAGTGCGGCTTTACACATGCATATAACATTTCTAAGCTGCTTCTTGCTATTGTTACTAGGGAAACAGAAGTATTGTAAAAGAAAATATTCTTTTTTGCCGCATATATTTTAAAGCGAAAAATATTCTTTTGTACAATTCCAGATTCTGAAGCAACATAAAGAAGAAGATTTGTTAAAACTGGTGCAAAGGTAACTGGCTTAGTTTCCCATGGCAACCAATCAGATTTGTCCTTTCATTTTCTAAAGGAGCTCTGAAAAATAAAGGTGGAATCTGATTGGTTGCTATGGGCAACTAAGGCAGTTGTCCTTTACACGAGCCTTGATAAATCTCCCCCACAGTGTCTATTTTGCTTTAATGCTTTTCTAGTTACACAATGGATTTTTTTTCCATTCATTTATTTTTTCCACTCAGTCATTCAGCTGGTTTCCAATTGTCAAAGAGCAGTACATTATAAGAATGGCATGTTTGGAGCTGATCTATTAGGTTACATGTCTGAAAGGAGAGTATAGACAAACTGTTGTCTCCAATGGCTACCAGCAGAATTTTGATTAACTTTCTGTATATGAATGGAGGAAACAATATTAGTCAACCTTTTATGTACATTTGAATAGTGAAATGTTGTTAATGTCAAATTCACTTTAAGCTGGGTTACATGCATTTAGAGATACCTATGACTGGCTTCTTTATCCCTAAGGACCCGTTCACGTGGCGTCTTTTGCTGCTCAAACTTTGGCATGTCAAAATTCTCCCAGCTGTGGTTTAAGGCCGCAACCACTCCAAGAAGAGATGTCTCTCCTTGGCACAGTGTCTGGACAGATGCCACAGCAGGTGTCATCTCACAGTCAGGGGCATAGCTATAGGGGGTGCGGAGCTAGCAGTCGCTACCAGGCCAAAGACCCTTGTGCCGCTTAAGAAAGTGCATACTGGTCAATTTACACCTCTGAGAGAAGGGGGGCCCAAGCTGAACTCTTGCACCAGGGCCCATGAGCCTTTAGCTATGGCCCTGCTCACTGTTTAGCTCTGTGCAATGGGATTAAACCATGAGAGGGATCCACAGCATTTAAAGTGAAACACTGCAGCAGAAACTGTGGCTGTTTCCACTGCAGAATATTTTGCAGTGGCAAATCTGCTGTGTGAATGGGCCCTTCGTGATTAGCTGATGTAAGGAAGCTACAAGCAGAGGTAATGCAGTATTTCAAAATGCCCATTCTGGTCCTGAAGAGTCTGTCAGATGGTAATGAAGCTTCTTGTGTTGGCAGTCTGGAGCAGATACCCACGCTTTATGATGCCCCTAAGACCTACTATGCCATATGGAAACTAGTAGTCCCAAGAGGCTATCCTAAAACTATCTAACATACAATCATTCATAAAAGGCTGGGTTTAGCTGAGATAATTCACATACATTCTCACATCATCAAAATGGTCTCAGAATTCCCATATGTCATTTACCTTCCAACCAGCATTAAAAAGCGGTATTTTCAGCTCACCAATCCCCTGGAGTTTCCATGGCAATTGGGGACAGGAAAGTATTGCCATGGGACTGCCAGGCGATTGGTAAAGTGAGTATATTGCTTTTTAAACTATTTTAAATTATTAGCCACGCCTATAAATTTTGCTGCAGATCTGGAGCATCCCTCACAATACTAGGATTTGATTGCAGATTTCTTCTTCTAGAACTGACAGATTTTAAATCTTTTGCAGTTCAATTTAGGCTACATACATCCATGTTGCATCCGTTTTTTTGCAGATCCATTGTAACAATGCCTATCCTTGTCCGCAAAAAAGGACAAGAATAATACATGCTCTGTATTTTTTTTTTTCGGGGCTACATTCCGTCCGTGTGCTGTCCGCATTTTTTGCGGACCCATTGAAATGAATGGATCCACATCCTATCCGCAAAACAAAAAACAGACTGGACATGGAAACAATACGTTCATGTGCATGAGGCCTTATGCTGAAGATTTTGCAATGCATAGGGTGAATTTCAAGGCAATTATGCAGCAAAATCTGTTACTAATTTGCACTATATTCATTGTTGATTTAGCAGTGAATGTATTTGTACGGTATATATATATATAATAACCTTTGAATATCTTTTTACATTCATAGTATTGATCTACAGCAAATTAAAAAAAAGATGCAATGCTTGAAAAAAATGCAACAACACAATATACTGTATAAAGTGCCTATACCATTTAACTAGCATGCATTATTAGTTTAAGATTTAGAAGGGTCAGTATAAATAGTAGTAGCTCTTATTATAAATTATTTGAAATAAATAAGAACTCTGGATTATCTCCAGATGGATTTATCTACTGGATAACTTTGTCTTCATAATTTAGTAACTGGTGTCCAGTCACTTACCGTACCAGTAGTCCATATGCAACAGAGTTGTTACTAAAGTACTAAACGTACATTATATTCCCTTACATGCCCATACATTAAAGTGAGTTTACACTAATTTTCTATGAAAGGTTATGGCATTGTTGCTCACATCTTACAATGTTTAAGCAACAGAGAGCCTTCACAGACTCTTTTGAAGAACATGTCTGGTTTTACACCAGGTATTACCAGTGATATATCCTTCTCCCACTCCCAAGGAGATAGTTTCCTTCCCCAGTGGGGTCTCCTCAGCCACTAGCTCTGAATCCTCCAGGTCATCTATGGAGACAGAACGTTACAAAATGTATAAGTGCTTAGAATTAAGCATGGTGTCTGAAAATCTATTAAAGGAGGTCATAGTATGCATTATAGATAAGTTAGATTTGCATATTATCTTAATTGCTTGCTTCATCTTTAGCATTAAAGGAGTTGTCTGGCAGTATTAAAGTTTTTAATATTTGGCTCACAAGATGTTAAAAAAAAAAAAAACTTACTTACCCTTACCGATCCCCTGCCATTGCTGTTTTGATGCTGCCCTGATCCCCCCAACTTTCTGGTCTCGGCTCAAAACTCCAGAAAAGGCCTGCATAGGCAATCACTGGCTGAGGTGACTATGGCCAATGACTGGTTGAGGAGGCCTTTCCTGGAATTTCCAGTGTGCTGATCTAGTACCATATCAGTACCAGAATGGCAGTGACAGGGGATAAGTGAGGGTGAGTATTTTATTAAATACCTTTGAAACATATATAAATGAATACTGCTTTAACTAGTTTAACTAGGTTCATTCCTAGTGGTACTCTATACGAATATGAGAAAATGGAGAAAGTTAGTCAATCAACAATCAAAAATGATGGTAGGGCTTGCAAAGATAACTGTTAATAGTCTACTAACTCTTAGAATAGACTACAGACTTAAAAATGAAAGTCTATACACACCTTCACAGAATTTTTTTTTATTGTCCACATAAAATCTATAATAAAAAATGAAACCACCTTTTAATAGGCTTTCATTAAAATTCGCTTACCGTTTCGTTTCTACAACTTCTCTGCATGGTAAAAGACAGAAACAAGTTCTGTGCAGTGTAATCCAGTAAAATCGTACTTTTTTCCATGTGCCCCCCTACTTTGTACTAGGGTATGTGTGGTAGATTAGCCAGAAGATGATGACAGAGAAAAGGGAATATGACTCCAGGGTTAGACAATACAGAGTTTGTTGTCTGTTACCATGGAGAAGCATAGTCAGCACAGAAGCTGTAGAGACAAAATGGTGAAACATTGTAATGAAGACTTAGTGCAAAGTTGCTTCATTTCTAATTTTAGATTTTTTTGTTGAAAAATAAAAAAATGTTTGAGATGATGTCCATTAAAAGGGGTTTTTTACATTAAAAGATTTGCCTTTAAAGGGGTCGCTCACTCATGGTGGCTGGATCTGTCGTGGTGAGCATACATACCTGATTCCCAACACTGGGTTCCAGGCCCTGTTGTAGGTTCTGGGTCTCCCCACATCATCCTGTTTGCCGCTGGTCATGTGGCTGCTGCAGGCAAAAACTGGCTGCAGTGGTGATGAATCACCCATGTATCACACAACCCACACCCGAGGGGGAGCGTTGGAGCTGGAACCCAGCAGTGGAGATCAGTCAAGTACTGTATGCTCACCACCAGGTAGGTGGTGAAGTGAGAGGGAGACTCTTCTTTATGGATCTTCAGCTCTCAATGAGATAATGGTGCTTTTAAGTGGCAAAGAAGAAGGTGCTCCCTTCCTACTCTTTAAATGCTATACTTAAACATATGCAGTGACTAAGACATTGATCCTTTTCAATGCTGCACATAAACAGGAGCAGGGGTTAGGAAGTACCCCCATTGCTACACATACTTGAGAAATATCATGAGCAAGGACTATGAATCAGCTTTTTCTTCCAGGGCGTCACATATTAAAGGGAACCTGTCAGCTCCAAAACACCCCCTGAACTAGAGTAAGTGTTGTATAGTGTAAGTGATGCTGAAACCAAATATGTAAGTTTTATCTTCATACTCACTTCCATTCTGACACTGTGCTCCCACAAACCTGCAGTAAAATACATTGACAGGACTCTTCTTTGAGTCCTCTCCATTATGTGAGTGAGCACTGGAGTCCACTGAGTGCATTTTACTGTAGGTTTGTGGGAGCACAGCGTCAGAATGGAAGTGAGTATGAAGATAAAAACTACATATTCCGACTCAGCATCAATTACACTATACAACGCTTACTCTAGCTCAGGGAGTGTTTCGGAGCTGACAGGTTCTCTTTAAAGTCAGGTGTAGTCACTAGAAAGTTATTCTCTTTTCACCAGCCTACTTGACCAGTGAGCAAGAACTAGGACTATTCCAAGTATGAGTCAAAGTTGCATCTATTGATAATAATGATATAAATTAATATAAATTACAGAAGTTAAAAAGTAGGTTTAATGCAATTTCACATTCTGATTTGTGGCTACATCCACATTATCTTTCATAATACTGGCTCCCCTTTCCCCAGAGAATTCAGTTTAAAATACTAACAAATACATACAAGGCCATCCACAACCTGTCCCCTCCCTACATCTCAGAACTACTCTCCCGATACATCCCCACACGTAATCTCCGATCCTCACAAGACCTCCTTCTCTCCTCCACTCTTATCAACTCTTCACACAATCGCCTCCAGGATTTCTCCCGCGCAGCCCCAATACTCTGGAACTCTGTACCCCAACATATCAGACTCTCACCTACAGTGGAATCCTTCAAAAGAAACCTGAAAACCCACCTCTTCAGACAAGCCTACAACCTGTGACCCTGCTGCTGCTACACTGCCATGACCAGCTTTACCCTCACCTACTGTGTCCTCACATACCGCATAGATTGTAAGCCTTCACGGGCAGGGCCCTCTCTCCTTCTGTACCAGTCTGTAACTTGTTTGTCCTAGAGCAATTGTCTAGACTATGTATGTAAACCCCTTTCAACATGTACAGCGCTGTGGAATGAATGGCGCTTTAATAATAAATAATAATAATAATAATAATAATAGCCTAACAATGTCTACTAAATGTAGAAGTGAAGAGACTAAAAAGACCTCAAGAACGCAATATATTTTCCCGTAACAATAAATGTCATACTGTAAATGTGAACATCATTCAAGCAGATACTATTTGCACTTCATCTATAGATCTGTTTTCTTTGTACAGTATACAAAAAGGTCCTGGAAAGAACCTGTTCTATCCCTTGTTCTATAACGCTTATATGTTGCTAATTCTTGGCTGTACGTCATCTCCAGAAAAATAAACGGAAACTATTTTAATGCTTTGACTTGGAATTATCACCATCTGTCAAGCTCAAAGATAACAAATAAAAAGTTGCTTTGCTATTCTTTCTAGTAAAGTAATATTTTGGTGGACCTGTAAGGGTTGATTCCCACATCAGTTTTTGTGCATGTATTTCCACACGGTTCCATGCTGAAATCCATATACTGCCACCCATATGTCTGTGAATTATTTCCATGCAGATTTCCAGACCATGTTGAGAAGGGACATTTTCTCTCTTGGTGCAATTTCAACAAAAAAACCACCATTAACTATGGCAGATATCTGTCCTCATGCACATCAGCTCCAATGAATGGGGCTAAAGATGTGGGTGGACCTACGGCATTCAAAATGCAAAACCACAGCAGAAACCCGAGGGTCAGCCGCAGGAGAGCATTGCATTGATTAATGTTATGTGTAATGCTCTATTTGAGTCACTACAGGGGGGTGGTCTCACTGAAAAAGTTAAGAGAGACTGTTTGCTGTGTTAAGTCCAAACAACAGGCTAGTATGAACTGTTATTAAGAGAATCTTTTTAATTATTGCATTCTATTCATATAGGGATACAATTATATTTTTTTCAGTTGCCCTTTATTAAAAGTTTTCAACAGGCTTTCTTCTACAGATTACAGTTTTAGAGTTTTCTGCTTTACATTGAATCCGTCAAAGGGCTGCTCTGTTGGCTTGATCTGAGCCCTTATCTCTGAACCCCTGACAACTCATAAACACTCATTGTAGCTAAATTGTTATCAAACTGATAAGTATTTAGCTAAGGCTACTTTCACACTTGCGTTTTATAATTTCGGTATTGAGTTCCGTCAGGGGCTCAATACCGGAATAAAACACTTCAGTTTTGTCCCCATTCATTGTCAATGGGGGCAAAACTGAACTGAAGACAAAGGAATGCTCCTGAAAGCATTCCGTTCCGTCTTCAGACCGGTGAGCAAACAAAAAGCATGCTGCAGTTTGCTCTCCGGTCCAGGCATCCACACCAAGACGGATCCGTCATGACCCTCAATGAAGTCAATGTGGACGGATCCGTTTGGTGTGACACAATGGTGAATGGATCCATCCCCCATTGACTTTTAATGGAGTTCATGACGGATCCGTCACCTGCACACATACATACATACATACATACACACATACAGACATACACATAAACATACAAATACACATACATACTTACATGCTCCCGGCAGGTCTCCACAGCGCAGGACGGCGCACACATAGGACGATTCCACCCGGCGCCCAGCAGAGGGCTCTGTGGGGTATCGTCCTATGTGCGCGCCGTCCTGCTCCTCCTACGCTGTGGAGACCTGCCGGGAGCATGTATGTGTATTTGTATGTGTATATGTCTGTGTGTGTGTGTCTGTGTGTATGTACACATAGGCCCCACACATGTCCCTGCGGCAGCACGGATCCAGTGGCACCCTTCACCTGCCAGATCCATGCTGCCGCTAATGTGAAAGAGGCCTAAATTGTTTATGAGCTGTCAGGGAAGTACAGCCAGAACTAAAGATCCAAACAACAGAGCAGTTCTCTAATGGATTAAGTGTGAAACAGAGAGTCTGCTAGTCTACAATATATATATTATAAGCATTCCTTTAAAATCCATGAAGCAAAAGTGAGGTAAATTAACCATTAAAATGAGTCTGCATTTATTGGGGGGGGGGGGGCAGTGCTGGTTTAGGGTTACTCTACCAACCATCATCTGGTCTATTTCCTGCTTTCTCCAAAGCATGCATAGTGTGATATCATCTGTATATATAACTATGACTTTATCAATATTTAAACCTTAGAAAAAACACTATAATACAAAGGATTAAAGAATGGGTCAGATTATGACATCACTGTGTGCACATAAGATATATATATACAGTACATAGACTTGAACTGATCAATTTCCTCAAGAAAATCTTTCTGGATATACTGTACATTTCTGCATACATATCTGCATACACAGCAACCCATAAATCACTGTAAGGAGGGCAGGTGAAGTGGCAAAAGGCTGGGATGAATACACAAGACTCATAAACTGTGTATTTTTCTATTAGCCTCATGTGTCCCCAACTATGCTGTTCTTGTATAGTAAAAATATGCTAAAATAAGAAGAAAACCACAAGGCGCTCCATAGTGTAAAACCATTTGTGAAATCACTCTGGAACAAGATGAATAGCCACTTACCAGATATAAACTAATATAGGCATGTAGTAAAGCAGCCACTGGGACGATCATCTCAACACGTCCAAGGTGGTGATCCCATTGAGATCCCCACATGCAGTGATGTACCAGAAGAAAAATGCAGAATGGAGCCCGGTTCTTCATCAGTTAAAACATGGTGGTTTATTTGTTAAGCGCAAATACATTAAAATCCTTGTGTAATGTGTGTAAAGGGGGTTCTCATTCTTTATCAGATACATGTGAAGAAGGCAAACCCCATTTGAATCGCATTACACAAGGATTTTAATGTATTTGCTTTTAAAACACACGCCATTGTGTTTTAACTCCTGAGGATCAGCGCCCCAATCCATCCTGCTTTTTTCTTCTGGTATATCACTAAAAATATCCTAAAAAAAGATGTGTCCCTCTATCTTGTCCTATTTCTTGTATTATAGTACAGGATAATAGGAGAACAAACTGCCACCTTAACTATAGCTTTCTTTTTCCAACAATTTCATGCCTCTTTTTTTGCAAACTACAAGACATGCTTACCTGGTAACTACATCATGCATGCTTGAAAGAAGAATAAAGCACTGTATATTAATAACTGTTTTTGGTATATTTAATTATCATAGCAAGAGTTTCTGTGGTTCACATTTCATTAGGACGTTCCATACTCTATGTTAAATATATGCAGTCACAGAACCTTGCTCGAATTTTCCCCTGGTTGAGTGCAAATAGTATTAAGCCTTGGAGCCAACCCCTGGGATCTTCCCTTGTCCCCCTGAACATAAAAAAATCACACTCACCTGTCCGCAGTCCCGCAGCTGCTTCATTCCCAGCTGTTTCCACTCGCCACAGGACCAGGAAGCAGCTTGGTCCCGTGACCACTGAGGCCAATAATAGGCCTCAGTGGTCACTGTGGCTTGAATGCTACGTCAAAAAAGTGAAGACGTTAGAAACAAGCTTCAGTTCTTTGCATTTCATCATTGTTATCTTTCATGTCGTATTGTCCATAAATTTTTGGACAATCCGTAAAAATTTGTGACTTTTTCCCCTGTGTCCATGAAAAAAATAGGCATGTCCATGATTCTTTTGAGGCTGGTGGTTCTTGACTAGATTATTATGGTGGTAATTATCATGATTTTACAGCTCACAGTAAATGCTGATAAAGAGTTCTTATCAGTATATTGAGCTATAGACAAGGATTACTAATCTTTATCATTCATCATTTTCCAATTTGTCCATAAAAAATGTTGGTTATCCGTGATTTTGGGATAAGTTGTCCAGAAAAAAGAAAAATTCTGGTTGACAACCCTGGTCACAGGTAATCTCATGGGGAAACACAGGAAGGATAGGTTCATGTGGAAGCGCACCTAGCAAATTAGTTGCAGTAATTTCTGCAACTGTACCATTCACATAGATAGAACTTGCAGAACTCCATGCACAAGCTGCAGAAACTAACCCATTCAGATGTAAGGCTAGGATCTTAGGAAATTTCTGCAGAAAATATGCCACACATTTTTGTAAATATTTTATTATATCTTCACATTTTTGTAAATATTTTATTATATCTTCTCATGGGACAACACTGAAGACACTTTGATACAATGTAAAGTAGTCAGTGTACAGCTTGTATAACAGTGTAAATTTGGTATGCCCTCAAAATAACTCAACACACAACCATTAATGTCTAAAACGCTTGTAACAAAAGTGAGTACACTCCTAAGTGAAAATGGCCAAATTGTGCCCGATTAGCCATTTTCCCTCTGTGGTGTCATGTGACTAGTTAGTGTTACAAGGTTTCAGGTGTGAATGGAGAGCCGGTGTATTAAATTTGGTGTTCTCGCTCTCACACTCTCTCATACTGGTCACTGGAAGTTCAACATGGCACCTCATGGCAAAGAACTTATGTTGCTCTACATAAAGATGGCCTAGGCTATAAGAAAATTGCCAGCACCCTGAAACTGAGCTGCAGCATGGAGGCCAAGACCATACAGTGGTTTAACAAGACAGGTTCCACTCAGAACAGACCTCCCCATAGTCGACCAAA
The DNA here is from genome assembly GCA_900303285.1 of Rhinella marina. Taxonomy (NCBI): domain Eukaryota; kingdom Metazoa; phylum Chordata; class Amphibia; order Anura; family Bufonidae; genus Rhinella; species Rhinella marina. The sequence goes on along the minus strand of ONZH01023492.1, from coordinate 50,806 downwards.
GAAGTTGAGTGCACATGCTCAGCGTCATATCCAGAGGTTGTCTTTTTAAAATAGACGTATGAGTGCTGCCAGCATTGCTGCAGAGGTTGAAGGGGTGGGGGGTCAGCCTATCAGTGCTCAGAGCATATGCCGCACACTGCATCAAACTGGTCTGCATGGCCCAGAAGGAAGCCTCTTCTCAAGATGATGCACAAGAAAGCCCACAAACAGTTTGCTAAGACAAGCAGACTAAGGACATGGATTGCTGGAACCATGTCCTGTGGTCTGATAAGACCAAGATAAACTTATTTGGTTTAGATGGTGTCAAGAGTATGTGGCGGCAACCAGGTGAGGAGTACTGAGACAAGTATGTCTTGCTTACAGTCAAGCATAGTCGTGGGAGTGTCATGGTTTGGGGCTGCATGAGTGCTGCCGGCTGTGGGGAGCTACAGTTCACCGAGGGAACCAGGAATGTCAACATATACTGTGACATACTGAAGCAAAGCATGATCCCCTCCCTTCAGAAACTGGGCTGCAGAGCAGTATTCCAACATGATAACGACCCCAAACACACCTCCAAGATAACCACTGCCTTACTAAAGAAGGTAAAGATTCTGGATTGGCCAAGCATGTCTCCAGACCTAAACCCTATTGAGCATCTGTGGGGCATCCTCAAACGGAAGGTGAAGGAGCGCAAGTTCTCTAACATTCACCAGCTCTGTTATGTCGTCATGGAGGAATAGAAGAGGATCCAGTGGCAACCTGTGAAGCTCTAGTGAACTACATGCCCAAGAGAGTTAAGGCAGTGCTGGAAAATAATGATGGCTACACAAAATAATGACACTTTGGCCACAATTTGGTCATTTTCACTTAGGGGTGTACTCACTTTTGTTTCCAGCGTTTAAACATTAATGAGGGCACACATAATTTACACTGTTATACAAGCTGTACACTGACTACTTTATATTGTATCAAAGTGTTAGATCTTCAGTGTCCAATGAAAAGATAGAATAAAATATTTACAAAAATGTGAGCGGTGTACTGACTTTTGAGATACTGTATGTACCCTAAAGGCAACACAGCTAAGGCTTCTTTTACCTGGGCACTAGTTTAAACAACCTTTGACAAGAGCCAAAGCAAACTGTAAGGCAGATGGATGCTGGTTAATATGACTGTTCATCCTTATTCCTTTTGCATATTGTTGGCACATTCACTTTTCACAAGTTCATTTGTGCTGCTAACCAGCCAGCTTTTTTATGCCCACACAAAAAGATCTGTTTAGCCCGTAAATGGCCATGTTTAGGTCTCATGCACATGGCCATGCCATTTTTGCAGTACCCAAATTGCGAATATCAGCCATGTGTGTTCCAAATTTTTCAAAACAGTATGGCCTGCCCTCTGTACAGTACTATACTTGTCTGCAAAATGGACAAGAATAGGACATTTTCTTCTGTTTTGTGGGGCTGTGGAATGGACCTATGGATGTGAACAACACACAGGTGTGCTGTCCACATCTTTTACAGCCCTATTGAGGTGAATGGGTCCGCATCTGATGCGGATCAGATGCGGACCAAAACTACGGCTGTGTGCATGAGGCCTTATGCTAGACAACAATCAGGAACTAACATGGTCTGCATGTGTAAATGGGCCTTCAATCAGGTGAAGATCTTTTCAACCCTGATGACTGGTCTAGTGGTGCTCAGGAAATATCACATCTAAGAGGATACAGATTCTACTTCTGTAAGAAGTCATGTTACTGGAGCTGTAGAATTTGTCACATGCACCATCATGTTATACCATACCCTGTTAGGAATGCCAATAATATATACAGTGATGTAGATGAACAGGCTTCTTCAAGTCAAAAGAATGAGTCTAACTACCTCATCAGCACTCCCATAACATGTGCCATCTAGTGTCTTTTATGTCTTCTTTGTTAGGAATTATATTGCCTTCTAACAAGATCACAATTAGCTTTCACAGAATGTATAGTTTAGGTTTTGCTGCCAAAGGACAAAAAAATTAAGGTTTTGTTCAGAGTGACTGGTGCCAGGTTACATAGTGATATAGTTAGTACATTTGAAAAACAACTTATGTCCAATGTGTCAAGTTCAACCAAGGGATAGAAAGCATGTGGATTCATATAGAGGAAGGTACAAAACCCATAGGCATGAACCAACCCGTCCCTTCTGATTCCAAGTGTCAACATTCAGAAGAAGTATTCTATACATTTTTAGAAGAGTTTCTAGAAGAGTTACTGATATTTGGTTTGAAGAATAATCTACTGTAAGACTTTTTGAAGTTGTCTACTGACCAGCATGACCCCCATTAAATGCCTCTTCTCTAAACTATCCTCATAAGTAAGATCCTCCATGCCCTGTATCAGTTTAGTTGCTCACACCTTTTTTAAATTGTTTATTTTTGTCTATTTTTATATTTCAGAGCACTTTTTCTAACTCCAGGGCATCATTTGTATGAATTGGTGGCCAGAATTGAAATGTATATTGCAAAATATAATTTGCCATTCTGCTCAAAAAGTAATGAAAATCTGACTGACCAGTTTTAAGTTGAAGGGGTTGTCTTACTTCAGCAAATGGCATTTACCATGTAGAGAAAGCTAATGCAAGACACTTACTAATGTATTGTGATTGTCCATATTGCCTCCTTTGCTGGCTTATTTTCCCATCACATAGTATATATACAGGTGCAATCAATCAGTGGTGGCCATGCTTGCACACTATAGTGTGTTGGCCTCTCTGGTGGCCGGGACTGCTTAGGCGCTTTTTCCTATGGTGTGCAAGCACGACCACTGCTGGTGGATTGCAGGGTGGTCGTAACCCCTGGATGTATATAATGTGAAAAATAAGCCAGAAAAGGAAGTAATATCAACAATCACAATACATTAGTAAGTGTCTTGTATTAACTTTGTCTACATGATGAATGCTATTTGCTGAAGTGAGAAAACCCTTTTAATTTAAAATAGTACGATCGAATAGAGAATAGATCTCCCATATCCATCATGAGTCTGATAAAAAACTGAGCTTATGACTCACCTATGTGAAAAATGTCTTACTCATCACATCTCTATTTATCCATATCTGAGACAACCCCTTTAAGCTGTGGTTCTGCTGATTACTACACAGAAGTTATAGACTTCATTTTGGGCAGTGTGAGTGACTTGAGATATTTTAACTTTGTGAGAGCATAAGGCAGATTTACTATATATTATAATACAAATTTTATTAGATACAGCCAGCCTCTCTCAGGTCATATGCTGAATGCTGGTGTCGTTGTATAATGCTCTGGTTAGGGGGACATGTATTGCGCAACAACAAGTCGCATGTCAAAAAGGGTACAACTACATTGCAACATGTGTCATGCGACAATCATGTCGCACCAATGCTGCACAACATTTTTTGTAATGACATTCAATGGTGTCGCACTACAGTGTGACATACTGCGATGCGACAACCAATCCAACTTGCAACTCATAGTCACAGCATGTCACAGTGCAACACGTTGACTATCATTATAAAAAATGAAAATGTTGCATGACTTTTTGGCAACAAGAAGTCATCGTGTAGCCCTATTTGGCACTAACATATGTTTTACCATTAAAAAACACCAGAATAACCGCATGTGGTTTTTTTTACCACCTGCATTTTTGCCATGTTTATTGTGTTCTACCACTAGAGTTTTCTTCATGGCATTTCTCCCCTACAGAGAGGGTGAAAATATCTGAAAACATGCCAAGAGCTACAACAAAACAACAAAAACGCCAAGGAAAAAATGCTTTGGTGTCCTGTTTTTAATATTTCCAATAGACATTCAGCTAACATTTAGAGCTGGTGTTTTACAGCAAAAAATATAGACACAAAATACCACTAAAAATAAAAAAAATACAAAAAAATGCAAGCAAAAATCTATGTGTGAAAGCTTCCTAAAACCTAACTCCACTCAAACACTACAAATGTTCATCTAACTGCAATTGACTCAAACATCCTCCTCCCTCCCCCAGTCTCTCCCTGACTAGCACAATATAGGCTCTTCAGCTCTCAGCTTCCTGGACCCATGTGAGCACGACATAGCAGGCATATTCAGGGTGAACTGCAACCGCACTTAAATTATTTCAGGATTTAAGTGGTATTAAGGTATAAACTATTCCCCGTTATGTGGTAAAGGAAGGATCTCATTTTTAATGTATATAGTACACACAAAATTTTTACTTGCTCAGTTACATTAATACCATACATGCGCTGTTGGTACATGTATATAAATGTGGCAGAAAACTCTCGTTTTGAAATGTACAGTGCCATAGGAGATAGATGTATTAATAATGATTGTGAAATGATATACTCAGTGCTATGACTCTAGCTTATTTCATATGAGGAAGAATACATTCAGAATGTCCATACTGACACTGCACACATTCATCAACCCACTAAATATACAAAAATCCAAGATATTTACTTGCCTGATGCCATTGTTTCCACAGCGGGACATCCTTCTTGTCTGTGAGGACTGCAGCTTTGCCAGTGTGTCCAGCCGGCCAGGAATCCTGAGTCGGTGCTGTCCACAGATCCTCTACCTGCAGAGGACACTGAAGATTGTGGAAAACATTACATGGAGTCCTTCAATCAGTCGATACATAGTAACAGTGATGAAATCTCATCATTACAGACATACCCTGAAACAAACAGCTCAACCTCTTTGTTAGATCTATGGAATGTGTCAGCAGAAGGGTTAAGCTTTGCTGGAGAAAGTGCGTTCTTGAAAATTATTGTCATTTTCTTATCAGCTTGCACTTCTATATCTATCCCAATTCCCATCTATTTAAGGCTGGTATTTCAAGTACATGGGGTGGGGGGGATGTCAGTATCCATGGAGATATCTATGTTGAGAAAAGGTGAGCCTTGTTTACTGTAGGAACACGTCAGTAGAAAAAGCGTGGCTGAAAAAATAGAATTACACATGAGAAATAGAGACGTAGAGAGCAGAGGGAGAATCTGGAGAATAAGGAAGAGATGAACAAAAATTCCAGAACACACCACAGGAGCAAACGCAAGTGCACATGGAATCGACGCAGCTCAGAGACTCCTAGCAGCCTATTCTGAGGGACTCAACAGATTGTGGGAGGAAAAAACGCTAATGGCTTTATTTATGCAGGAGAACAATTGTACAGGAAACTGACATCCATGAAGAAAACACTCATGAGATTCATGTCCTTATTGTAGGATTGTCCCTGAGGTTCCTGTTCCCGGGAAGATGCAGGAAAGCAAGGAGGGATTGTATGAAGATGTTCCCTCAACATACAATACACACATACATGGATTCTACTACTACTACATCCATTCATGTACATCACATAGCAAAGTGACAACTTCCAAATGAAACAGTATGCTAAAACATAACATGTGCTTGAGTGTAATATAATAAGGTAAAAAGCACAAGCTAAGATGTAATACATAAAGATGAGCAAATCCATTCTAAATTGACTCTAAACTGATCCAATTTGTATCAAATTTCCCAAAAATTCAGATTCCAGCCTAATCTCTCAAAATGGCAGCCACCACTTTACAGGTCAGACGAGAAGTAGGCATCTGCCACCAAAAAGGAGTATTGTGTGGATCATGTTTTAATTTAAAAATGCTCTTCCTGCCTCCCCTGTCAGCCTCTCCCTCTCCTACTTGATTTACAACGCCATGTGAGATGACTACACATCAAAAAGGAGAGGAAAGGGCTGGCAGGGGAGGGGCAAGGGTAAGCAGAGTAGCTTGGGTCTGCTTTCACTGCAGTCACCTTAGACATTGGTGGCATTTCGCTAGGATATGCTACCAATGTCAGATAGATAGGGGTTCCCACATCCGGGACCCCCACCTATCTCTAGAACTGATAGCCCAAAGTGAAGGAGAGCACACATCATTAGTTCAGATACGTAGGTGCATCAGAATGGTGGGCAGTCGTGTACTGTGCTGTTGTTGACTTTTTTTTACTTTGGGGGTCCCATTCAAGACACAGATGTGGGTCTCAGAGGTGAGACCCGCACCTATCTGACATTGGTGACATATCCTAGTGATATGCCTCCAATGTTTGAGGTGAGACAACCCCTTTAACTACACATTCACATAAGGATTAAAAGTAGTGAAGCATGAAGCAACAGATTATTAAAGGGGTTCTCCAAGTTAAATTTTTTGATGACCTATCCTCAGAATAGGTCATCAATATCAGATCGGCGGGGGTCCGGCACCCAGCACCCCCGCCGATCAGCTGGTTGAAGAGGAGGCGTGCGCCGTATCAGCGCTGCCTCCTCTTCATTGTTTACATGCTGGCCGACACAGGGGTAGTGGTGAGTAGGTGTAATTACACCTCCCCGCCCCATTTATTTTTATGGGAAGAATCGCTTCCATAGACTTGTATAGGACCAAGCCTTCCCATTGAAATTAATGGGGCGGTTAGGTGTAATTACACCTACTCACCACTACCCCCGTATCGGCCAGCATGTAAAACAATGAAGAGGAGGCAGCGCTGGTACGGCGCACGCCTCCTCTTCAACCAGCTGATCGTGGGGGTGCCGGGTGCTGGACCCCTCCGATCTGATATTGATGACCTATCCTGAGGATAGGTCATCAAAAAATTTAACTTGGAGAACCCCTTTAAGTGAAAGGTATTCTGTCATGTTCCTTGTGCTACCTTACCTGAGGGAAACCTAGGGTAGAGATGAAGACACGGATCTTCAGGATATATCTTATACTGTCTGCCCAGCATGGCCTTTAAGTGGTTCTCAAACATCTGTAAAATGTTTGTTCTCTTGCTCTCTGGCAGTCTTACAATTTACTTGCTTTTCACCACTCCTCACATGCCTGTTTTAATAGCTACATGCATTCCCCATGTAATAACAAGTCTGGAACATCTATTCTTATGTTTGTATGATGTGCAATTCCTTTGTTATTCCTGCTAGGAGTTGTGAATGAATTGCTAGCAGATTGCGGTAAGGGTACAGAGGGGTGATAACCAGTTAGGAGTGTGTCCCTGCACAGACTGAAAATGGCAGCACTGATTGGATATTGTAGGTCTGTGCAGGCACACCCCCAACTGGTTACCTCCCCTTTGTACCCTTACTGCAGACTGCTAGCAATTCATTCATAGCTTCTGGTATATATGAAATAATGAAGGAATGGCACAACATACAGACATAAGAATACATGCTGCAGAATTGTTATTACTTGGGGAATGCATGAAGTTATTAAAACAGGCATGTCAGGAGCAGTGAAAGGTACTCTTTAAGGCCTGCTCTGCAAAAACTAACAGGGGGCGGGACCAGCCCATTACCCCAACAACTGCACTAAGACTATTTTCTGTCTATAAATAACATTTGGGATTTACAATGAAGGAAAAGAGAATACTTTTACCATTTACATGCTTTGGCAGTAAATCACATTAACTCATTAGCAGTGATCCACTACACAGTTAACCCTTTAGCAAAGATCCATTGATTCAATGCAACCGTAAAACAAAATTGTTGAGGGGTTACTGCCATAAATAAAGACAATTTGTCACATTCTATATGGATGTTCACACCCAACTCGTTTCATAATATGGTTTCCTATTACACCCATTTTATGTATCAGTATCCTTTATCTATATGTCAAATGTGGCTCTTAGGAAGCCACTAACCACATGTACTGATCTATGCCTCTTATCAGATGTAGATATGGCTTTGTTTATAGGTGCGGTATGCCAAGTTCAGTTACATAACAAGCCATTTACCTAGATAGGAATGCTCAGATGTCCTATAAGAAGTACTTTACAACTTCATTCAAAACAGTAAACCTCATTGGGATAATAACAATCAGTTCTAGTCAATAGGACGAGTATCAGTGAACAGAACTGAACTGCAATTTACCTCTGGAAAAGTGGCCAAGTATCTAATATCCTGTCTTAATGCTACGGGAGAAGATCCAGTGAGGTCAGCAGATCGGAAGAAGCCAGCTCACTCCAAGAAACGCCACTTAACAATCACTTAAAAACTCAAAAGCAAAGCTAAAAGGCTTTAAAGTGATTAACTCTTCAAGATCGGGTTTGTGGAGGATATGGAAACATTAAACTAGAAATAGATATCTCAGAATATGCACAGTGAGTGGGTTATTTGACTGCCATTGACATTATTTTCTCCATGATTGTGATATATGTGGTTTAACATAGGACTGCAGATAAATAACCCTTCTGCAATCTGCAGCTGCAATACGATTGCAGCCCCATAGAGTTAAGCAACATGCTCAGCCCTGCTACATCTGAAATGTTAATGATTATGTTAATTTATTCATAGTTCACATCATTTTTGTGTCTTTTTTGTGTTCCAGCTGAACTAACCTGGACACCTGAAGAGTTTCTTCCCCCAGAGGATTCCCAGACAGCAGCCCATTGGTATGAGGGTCCCTTACAGCACAGCAATGACAGTACCCTGAGTGCAGAGCAGTGACATGATTTTACTGTGACAAGATCCCAGTCCTTTGCACAATGCATCTTTTGACAGCACCTCACATCTGTAGGCTGGAGACAGAATGGCAGAGGCCTTGTGAAAGGAGTGTAAATGGCCTGGTTTATGCAGAATGAGTTCCTTGCTCCCACTCCTGTCCTAGGATTCCTCGCATTCTCTTGGGTATTCAATTTCAGTCCTAAAATCTATAACTGTCATGGTTCAATAGGAAAAATCATTTTATATGTATACCAGTAGTGTACAGCTATTGTGAAAGCCTCTTTATGTAGACTGACATGGTATGCTGGGTCTTATAGTTTCACAACAATTAATGAGCACTAGTCAGCAGGATCAATCCTATTAAACCATTTACTGAATGCTGCATGACGGGCTTCATCCTGCTGATTAAAATCATACCTGTTCTGTGAAAATCGGTGTACGTCATTTCCCCCCCAAAAAAAGACTTAGTGGCACATCTATTAAGACTGGTGTTTTAGGCACCAGTCTTAATAAACCCCAACCTATTCATAACTTCGGTGCATCCTCCGACAGTTTTAATTGTAAGACTTCCTAGCTGTCTTAGATTTAGACCATTTTCTATGACTACACCAGGTATAGAAAATGGTAAATGAGACAGGCCTGCCGGCCTGTCCCCTTCCCCGCCCACACAACGGCAACAATTTTAGACCTGGCGTGAACATGGAGAAGTCACAGACTATGGCGCAACTAACCACGCTTCAATCTGCGCCTGATATACTCCTAATTTAGGAGTAATCTAGATTAATAAATGATCCCCTTATTAGTTATACAAGGGGCATGGCCAGCACTGGAAAGCTGAGGTGCACTGAGGGGCATGGCAAGCACTGGAAAGCTGAGGAGCTGAGGGGCACGACAAGCACTGGAAAGCTGAGGTGTATGACCAGCACTGGAAAACTGAGGTGCACTGAGGGGCATAACCAGCACTGGAAAGCTGAGGGGCATAACCAGCACTGGAAAGCTGAGTTGCTCAGGTGCACTGAGGGGCATGACAAGCACTGGAAAGCTGAGGTGCACTGAGGGGGCATGACCAGCACCAAGTTGAAGAGCTCAGGTGCTCACAAGATAGGCCTCATTTTAATCAGAAGTATCAACCCTAGCAGGCAGTCTGCATGCTCTAGCTAACAGCTGATCGGTGGGGATGCCGGGTGTTGAACCCCTACTGATCAGAAATTGATTATTTAGTCTGAGGATAAGTAATCAATATTAAATTCCTGGAATCCCTTTAATACATCATAATCCATTTTGCTCTTGCACTCTATATGGATCTGTGTACAAAAAAAACCCTGTGTTTCCATATAAGATCTCAGATCCACAAAGGAACTGTGTGGGCCATAGTTGTCTATGTGTCTTGTTTTCTTGGTATAGTTAACACAAAGCTGAAAAAGTGCATAGGCTCTTAGAAAATAATTATCAAGAGTTAAACTAATATACACACTTATATAGATTAGGATAGACAACTATTGCCAAGTATGACAAAGACAAATACACAATTTACAAAGTGGAAAAGAGGAAAGCACATTGGGTCATCATATGCAAGAAATGGCTATTTCTCATATTATATAAACAGTCAAGTCACATTTTTATAACCACCAGCTAACATCCAGTGTAACCGCCATGTGCAGTATGGACAGCAGCTAGACAGGCTGAGAGTGACTCAATAAGGTCCTGGTACTGTAGGTAGTCAGAAGTATCTGGAGCCATGCTGACTGCAGTGCATCCCACAGCTGCTGGAGGGTGTGTGGGGGAGAATCCATAGAGAGAACATGATGATTGAGGTGATCCCACAGATGCTCATTTGGGTTCAAGTCTGGGGAATTAGGGGCCAGGATAGTACTTGGAAGTCTTGGTCATGCTCTTCAAACCAATATCAGACATTTCTACCTGTGTTGCATTGTCTTGCTGGAAGATCCCATCCACCTAAGGGAAGGCATTCAACATGTAGGGATATACATGATCTGCAAGAATGGATTCATACCCAAATCAGTTGAGAGTGCCTTCCATATAGATGAGTAGGCCGAGAGAATGCCCTGAAAACATTCCCCAGACCATAATGCTGCCACCACCTGCTTGTGTTCTTCAATGGTTGCAGGGTGTTGTTTGATGTTTCTCACCTGATACGTCAATGTCCATCTGTTCAATGAGGCAGAAAATGTGACTCATCGGAGAAGGCAACCCTTTGCCAGTCAGCAGAGGTCCAAGTCCGATACTGTCACGAAAATTGAAACATTTTCTTCCAAAGCAACTTTGTTAGCAGAGGTGCAGTGACCATCCATCTGCTTCAGAGCCCCATAGTCATTAGAGTTCACTGAACTGTTGTTTTAGACAGATGTCTGGTAGCCCCCTGGTTTATTTTGGCAGTGAGAATGTCAGTCCACTCTCGTGCTCCTTAGGCTACTTTCACACTGGCGGCAGGCCTGATCCGGCAGGTGAAGGGTGCTGCCGGATCAGGCCTGCCGCAGTGACATGTGTGGAGCCGGAACCGCGCTCCGGCCCCACACATGTCACACAGTACATACATACACATAAACATACTCACACATATAGACATACAAACACACATACATACTTACATGCTCCCGGCAGGACTTCCGAGCGTCGGAGGGACAGGACGGCTCGCACAGGTGACGATTCCCCACAGCGCCATCTGCTGGGCGCCTGGTGGAATCGTCATCTGTGCGCGCCGTCCTGTCCCTCCGACGCTCCGAAGACCTGCCGGGAGCATGTAAGTATGTATGTGTGTTTGTATGTCTATATGTGTGTGTATGTTTATGTTTATGTGTATGTCTATGTCTGTATGTGTGTATGTGTAGCCGGATCCGTCATGAACTCCATTGAAAGTCAATGGAGGGCGGATCCGGTTACCATTGTGGTCACACCAGACGGATCCGCCCCCATTGACTTGCATTGGGGCTCATTCCGGATCCGTCTTGGTGCGGATGCCTGGACCGGAGAGCAAACCGCAGCATGCTGCGGTTTGTTCTCCGGTCTGAAGACGGAACGGAATGCTTTCAGGAGCATTCCGTTGTCTTCAGTTCAGTTTTGTCCCCATTGACAATGAATGGGGACAAAACTGAAGCGTTTTATTCCGGTATTGAGCCCTTATGACGGAACTCAATACCGGAATTTTAAAACGCTGGTGTGAAAGTAGCCTTAGTGGCCGACATTTATCTCTCACATCAATGACAGGTTGTGCTCCATGGTCTCCATGACGCTTATTCGCAATTGGGCCATTTGTCCAATCACGATACACTTTTACCACAGCAGCACGCAAACAGTTCACAAACTTTGAAGTTTCAGAAATACAGCTATCCTTTGCTCGAAAGCTAATAATCATCCCTTTTTGCAACTGCTGACTTTCGAAAGTAGGAAGTGGTTATAATAATATGATCAGACTGTGTATAGAAGTTTGGTAGAATTAAGGCCCTTGACCTTTCACTTATGCAATACTATTGTAAGACCATGTCCACCATGGAATCACTGGCCAGCAAGATAACTTTTAATAGAGGGTTTCAGTGCTGTACATGAAATGTAGTAAGGGCAAAGTACTCCCCATTTATAGAGTTATGGCCAACCATTACTTATAATAACTTCAAGGAGTTCTGCAGTGCCGTAATATTGATAACCTGTCCTTAAGTGAATGGGATGAGCAGTTGTAATTACACTGTGCCACCGCTACAATGGAGACAAGGCACAAAAAACTCTAAAGAGGAAGCAGTGCGCACACAAGCACAGCAACCACTTCAAACAGCTGATCGGCAAGGGTGCCATTACTCATAGGTTGTCACAAGTCTGTCCCTCCTACCAGTATCATAGCAATACAGATTATATAGTCATATGAGCTACATAATCTCTTCTTAGCACTCAAGTACATATCAAAGCCCTGAGCACAGAGTCTGTATGGCAGCTTCCCCAGTGATCAGCTGTAATTGGAGAGGGAACCTGGTAATAAGTGTTCAGTTTCCAAGTATTGCAACCAGAGGTGAAACGAAGCATTATTAAAGTCAATTAGTTGTCTATGTATTGTAAGACATTAACCCCACAATGAGAGACACTGCTCTTCACGATGGCTAAGAGATACCTGAAGAATACCCATCTATTAACTCAGGATACGCCACTAATGGGTTTCCTAAACCTTAAAGGGGTTATTCAATTTATCAAGAGCATACCTCCCCGCCCCCATGTGCCAGGCCCCTCACCAGTAATATACTTACCCTGCTCCCTGCACCGCTCCTGGTCCCTGCACCGCCCCTGCTGCTTTTCCCTGCACAAGGAAGAAAACATCCGGTGTCCGGGAGAGCAGCCAATGGCAGGCGGGGACGGGGACGAGCTTCCCTAGCATCGTGGCTGACACTACGGAGACTCCTCCCCGTCCCCACCTGCCATTGGCTGCTCCCCACCGACACTGTATGTTTTTATCCGTGTGCAGGGAAAAGCAGCAGGGGCGGTGCGGGGACCAGGAGCGGCGCCAGGAGTGGGGTAAGTATATTACTGCTGAGGGGCCCGGCACATGTAGGGGGGTTTTGAGAAATTGAATAACCCCTTTAACTACTGCATACAAAAAGCAGTAAGGTGATATTCAAAACTTTCCAGTGCACCTAAGCGACTATAGATAGCCCTTGTCTGTAGCATGTAATGGTTCTAATTTCTCATAGAAAATATTGTAAAGACTCAGCAGTCAAGGATAGAAACTTTGGAGAAGATGTCCCATCCACTACTGTACATCTGAATGTGGACGGAGCTGGTGTTTTTGACAGCTCTGCTCTAAGGGTCTGTTTGGGAGATGATTGCACACACAACACTGTCATCATCAATCATCTTAAAGGGGTTATCCTATCAGTTAAGAAAAAAATCTAAAAAAATATCTGGAGTATATCATACCAAAATCACTGCTCTTTAGTGTCATTTTAAAGGGGTTATCCAACCCCATAATGCCTTCTCTAATGCCTGGGCCCCTCATACTGGTTTTATTTACCCCCCTCCCCAGCAGCCGTGTCGCTTCTGATCCCCGAACGGCCGCTGCTGCAGCTCCCTTTCGTGCGGATGAAAACATCCGTGATGGGGAAGGAAAGGGGCAGACAATAGCTGCCCGCAATGGGAATGAGCCTCTCTAGTGTCACCCACGATGCTCCGTTGCGTCCTGCTATTGGCTGCCCCCCTCCCAGGATGTTTTGATCAGCTCGACAGGGAGCTGCAGCAGTTGCAGTGCGGGCACCAGGAGTGACGTGGGTGCTGGGAAGCAGGGTAAGTACAACCTGTAAGAGGAGCCACCGGGCATTAGAGGGGGCATTATAGGGCTTTTTCTCATTTTTATTCACATTATCTGGAAAGCTTCTCTCTTCCCTTTCTTTGGGTGGGCAGCAGCTCATCAAGGACCTTAAACCCCATGAATTCGTTACACTCAACTCCTGTTAACCTGTTCCTCTCCTTCATAGCACTCCGACGTAGCACCAGAGATTTCAATAATATACAGCACGATGTTATGCAATGGAATCTCTTTTTCCACTGCCTAGAGAGATAGAGCTATACATTGTATTGAAGTTAGAAGTAGAGAAGAATGTGTATTTCAGCACTGACCGCGAGGGAAAGGGGGGACGAATGTAAAAAACAATAGTGATCTGGACTCCTTATCTGCAGTACTACTCATGTATCACTGCAGGTAATGGTTCAGAACTGAGGTGACAGATTCCCTGTAAATTGTTTTTTTTTATATTGATTTTTTAAGCAAGTGCCCACAGCCTGCCCCTTAGTAGAAGATTCATACTTACCTGCTCCACACCGCTCCAGTCGTCCTCTCAGCATCCAGTTTCTCCATCTTCTAGTCCCTGCACTGTTTACCTCCGGCTGTGCATAGGCATGGCAATATGCAGGGATGCACCTACCCTTTCTGCTGCCTAAAGCGAAAACTGAAATGGCGCCCCTCCCTCCTCAATGCCAATTTCTTACCCTACCCCCTTCCCTTCAGCCCATGGTCTTTAGGCTGCCCTCCTCTTGCCCCTACCTAGTGCTGCCTGAGGCGATTACCTCACCTGGCCTCATTGATGGTGCACACCTGGCCATATGCGCCGCTCCAGCCAATGACTGGCTTCATCAATGCCACTCATTGGCTGCACCGGAGCATGTGACAGTGGCGGATTGGCCATAGACCTTACAGGGAAATTTCCCAGTGGGCTGACACTTAAGTCCCTATCTCTGCCTCTGGCTGGGTACATAATAAATTCTCAGTGGTAATAAACTGTATGAGAATCAGGCAACATGCCCTCCTGAATTCAAATATGCCCTACCTCGTACCTCCTAAGCCCCCTTCTCCATATCTGTATCAGTGACAACTGGAGGAGGAGGACAGAATAAAGCCGTTATTGATGGCCAACTCAGAGGGACAGCTTTTGGGGAAGTATATTGTTCGGCACTGTGGTATATGGTATTTTGCGTTATGGTATTGCTGACTCATCTACTTTTGTTGCCCCGTTTTCTGTCAATTTGGACCTTCCTACAACATGAGGCCACTTTTAGATAGTTTTTCCAGGGCCACTTTAGGTTCCCAATCTGCCCATGGCATGTGATCAGGCCCATGCACTGGCAGATGGTGCGGGGACTGGAAGATAGAAGAAGCAGAAGGACCGAAGATGACTAGAGCGAAATGAAGGTGATAAGAATGAAACTTCTAATACAGGTGGCGGGCTGCGGGCACTTGCTTAAAAAGCAATATTATCAGAAAACCCCTTTAATGCAGGAGAAGATGAACTGTAAGGATAGACAGAAGGAGGTGCACAAGAGAGGAAAATGTGTATATAAATATTTTCTTTGCATGTATATTGCCATAATATTTTATTTAAAATGTTGTACTCATTGCATAGTAATAATTTTCATTGGCTAACCCCTCTAAGAGGAGGACATCACTATGAAAACGGTTTGGAGAACTGTGAGTGGTTCTTAGGGGTATTGTGGTTGGCACTATCAGCATTATAGTTGCCCTTTGACTCCGACGTGGTGCTGACTAGGTATGAGCGAAGCGAGCTTCGTTTTAATGCTGTACAGAGATTTGTCTCAGTATTCAAATGTATGGGATTTGATTTCTCAACTTGAAAACCATTTTAGAACTTGGTCCCGAACTTGGCTCCGATACCGAGGTACCAGTCAGTACCAAAGCCGACTTCGGATACCTGTTTTAAAATGGTTTTCAAGTTTAATAATCAAATTCACCGAAGTCTCGTGAGACTTCGATGATAACTAATTTTTGCCTCGCCGGAGCCTATACATTTTAATGCTGTACGGAGATCCATCTATGTACAGCATTAAAATCTATGGCCTTCAGCGAGGCAAAAATGAATTATTCCAAAAGTCTCACGAGAAGTTTGGAGCAAAGTGACTTCAGAGCTAGGATCCGAAGCTTGCTTCACTCATCCCTAGTGCTGAATTTGATGCACATTCTAGCTGACTATCGACAAGCATTGTGGTTGGCTTTTGGGGTCACTGTACCTCATGCAGGGGGGTAATTATGGATCTTGGTGAGGCATAATGTGGGAGCACATTATTGCTTGAAATAGAAAGTAGATTGTCCACCTCAGTGGAGACTGGGTCTGATGTAAGTTAACGTTTTTAGGTAATAGAGTGGCACAATATGTTATATAAAAATAATAAATCATGTATAGTATAAATACATATTTAATAGGACTGTAGTAAATGCAGATGTAGAAAAAAATTTCCAAATTTCCAAATGTCAATTTCTCTACTTTTAAAATACATAGTAATGCCTCCAAAAATAAAAAAATAGTTATGACTTTACATTCCCCATGTGTCTACTTCAGGTTTGGATCACTTTGAAAATTACATTTTATTTTTTTGGGACGTTAGAAGGCTTAGAAATTTAGAAGCAAATCTTGAAATTTTTCACAAAATTTCCAAAACCCACTTTTTAAGGACCAGTTCAGGTTTGAAGTCACTTTGTGAGGCTTCCATCATAGAAACCACCCAAAAATGACCCCATTTTAGAAACTACACCCCTCAAGGTATTCAAAACTGATTTTACAAACGTTTTTAACCCTTTAGGTGTTCCACAAGAATTAAAGGAAAATGTAGCCAAAATTTCCGAATTTCACTTTTTTGACAGATTTTCCATATGAATCATTTTATTCTGAGAATAAAGCAAGGGTTAACTGCCAAACAAAACTCAGTAATTATTACCCTGATTCTGTAGTTTACAGAAATGCCCCATTTGTCATCGTAAACTGCTGTACAGGCACACGGCGGGGTGCAGAAGGAAAGGAACGCCAGGGCAGATTTCACTGGAAAAAGTTTAAGTTGCCATGTCACATTTGATGCACCCCTAGAGTAGGAAACTCCAAAAAACTGACCTCATTTTGGAAACTATGAGATAAGTTGGCAGTTTTGTTAGTGCTATTTTAGGGTACATATGATTTTTGGTAGCTCTATATTACACTTTTTGTGAGGCAAGGTAACAAAAACTAGCAGTTTTGGCATTGTTTTTATTTTTTGTTATTTACAACATTCATCTGACAGGTTAGATCGTGTGATATTTTTATAGAGCAGGTCGTTACGGATGCGGCAATATCTAATATGTATACTTTTTTTTATTTATTTAAGTTTTACACAATATTTTTGAAGCACAAAAAAAAAATCACATTTTAGTGTCTCCATAGTCATAGAGCTGTAGTTTTTTTTATTTTTTGGGCGATTGTCTCAGGTAGGGGCTAATTTTTTGTGGGATGAGATGACGATTAGATTGGTACTATTTTTGGGGGCATACGCTTTTTTGATCGCTTGGCATTACATTTTTTATGATGAAATGTGACAAAAAAATGGCTTTTTTTAGACAGTTTTTATTTTTTATTTTTTACAGTGTTCACCTGAGGGGAGAGATCATGCTATATTTTTGTAGAGCAGGTTTTTACGGACGTGGCGATACCTAACATGTATACTTATTTTTATTTATTTAAGTTTTACACAATAATATCCTTTTTGAAACAAAAAAAAAATCATGTTTCAGTGTCTCCATAGTCAGAGAGCTGTAGTTTTTTTATTTTTTGGGCGATTGTCTCGGGTAGGGGCTCATTTTTTGCGGGATGAGATGACGATTAGATTGGCACTATTTTTGGGGGCATACGCTTTTTTGATCGCTTGGTATTACAATTTTTGTGATGAAATGTGACACAAAATGGCTTTTTTTAGACAGTTTTTATTTTTTTATTTTTTACAGTGTTCACTTGAGGGGAGAGATCATGCTATATTTTTGTAGAGCAGGTTTTTACGGACGTGGCGATACCTAACATGTATACTTATTTTTATTTTTTAAGTTTTATACAATAATACCATTTTTGAAACAAAGAAAAATCATGTTTTAGGGTCACCATAGTCAGAGAGCTGTAGTTTTTTTATTTTTTGGGCGATTGTCTCGGGTAGGGGCTCATTTTTTGCGGGATGAGATGACGGTTAGATTGGTACTATTTTTGGGGGCATACACTTTTTTGATCGCATGGTATTACATTTTTTGTGATGAAATGTGACCAAAAATTACTTTTTTTAGACAGTTTTTATTTTTTATTTTTTACGGTGTTGACCGGGCGGGCTGGATCATGTGATATTTTAATAAAGCAGGTTTTTACGGACGTGGCGATACCTAATATGTATATTTTTTATTTTTTTTTCTATTTTTATGTGTTTCTTTATGGGGAATGGGCTTTTTTTTTTTTTGAAACTTTATTATTATTTTTTTATTTTTTTTGTTAAAACACTTTTATTTAACTTTTTTTTTTACATTCCACTTATGTCCCAGTAAGGGACTTTAACATTTCAGGGTCTGATCCCTGATTGAATGCAGCACAATACATCTGTATTGTGCTGCATTCAACTGTCAGCGTCTCACACTGTGAGACGCTGACCGTTGCCTAGGAGACCCAGCGCTGTGGCTGGGTCTCCTGGGCTTCCGTAGATGGGAGTCCCGATGCCTCTGGGCAAGGCATCGGGGCTTCCATCTCAGCCATCGGGCCACCGCCTCACGGGGACCCGATGGCTTTAAAAACTGCCGCAATTACCTTGTATGCCGCGGTCAGCGTGACCGCGGCATACAAGGGGTTAATCCGCCGGCATCGGTGTAATCACCGGTGCTGGCGGATACAGCAGAGGCCCGGCTGTTAGTATCAGCCGGGCCCCTGCTGTAGATTGCGGCAGCGGGCAGCCAGCGGCACGTTAACCCTAGGACGAGAATGCTCGTCCTAGGGCGTTAAGTAACGCCATATTAGGACGAGCATTCTCGTCCTAGGTCGGCAACGTGTTAATACCAGTCTTTATACACTGATCTGAATTAAAATGTAACCGAAAAAAACATGAAACAACTTGGCTCCAGTGAGATAAGGAAGAAAGTATCTGACTGAAAGCTACAAGTTGCTAGCTATTTGTCTTATACATACGTATTTAAAGGGAACCTGTCACATTGACCATGGTATCTGATATGAAAGCAGCATGTTATAGATCAGGAGGAGCTGAGCACATTGATACATAGTTTTATGGGGAAACATTTAGTATAAGGGCTCATGCACACAAACATATTTTCTTTCCGTGTCCGTTCCTTTTTTTTCTGACCGTATGCGTAACTATTCATTTCAATGGGTCCGCAAAAAAACGGAAAGTACTCCGTGTGCATTCAGTTTCCGTATGTCCGTATTTCCGTTCCGCAAAAAAATAGAACATGTCCTATTATTGTCCACATTACGGACAAGGATATTACTGTTCTATTAGGGGCCAGCTGTTCTGTTCCACAAAATATGGAATGCACACGGATGTCATCCGTATTTTTTGCGGATCCGTTTTTGCGGATCCGTTTTTTTCATACGGTTGTGTGCTTGAGGCCTAACTTGTATTTAATGTTTTTTTACATTTCTGTGCTTGGAAGTCAAGGAGGCGGTTCTATCAGTGATTGACTGCAATCTCTGCATGCACAGTCATAGAGGGAGAAATGTCAATCACTAAGACCACCCACTGGACACCTAAACATAAAAAGGGCTTTAATTGAAAAATAGATTTAATGAAATAAAATAGAGGTTATGCTAAATCTTTTTCCAGAAAACTATATATCAGTCTGTTCAGCTCCTCCTGCTCTATAACATGCTGCCTTGAGACAGAATTGTGTTTTATGGTGACAGGTCCTCTTTAAAGGAAATGTGTCACCAAACTTTTATCTACCAGTTAAATCCATATAGTAACACATTTCCTTTTCTTATAATCTCTTTTTATTTTCTGATTACAGATTTTTTAATTCTATTTCCTGAACATGATTAGGGGGGCAGCCATCTTGCCCTCCCTGAGTTGTTTTTAACAGCATTTAGAAAGCATTAAGAAAAATTGTTTTATGGCAGCCCCTTGGGTCATAGACACAATGGTCAGGAGGAGACCCTATTGACGTACAAAGGGACAGTTTTCTGGGCATGCTCTGTGCCCTGTGCAGAGATCATTGTACAAGGAAAGAATAGATGAGCTCTGACAATTACCCATTGTGAATGGTGGATCCTGTCTTATCTATACATGGAGGTGATATTATTACAGATTATCAAATAAAACTCCGGTAGATTTAATCAGCTTGGTGAAGTTTATTTGATAGTGCGGCACTTTATAACATATGTGACGTTTCGGCTTAACCAGCCTTCTTCAGACACAATTGCCGCCAAAGAGAAGGGCTTCAAGACAGATTAGCGCTGAGGAGAAGTTGCAGCAAGCGCTGCTATGGGTAGAAGATGTGCTCTTCTTCCCATAGCAGCGCTTGCTGCAACTTCTCCTCAGCGCTAATCTGTCTTGATGCCCTTCTCTTTGGAGGCAATTGTGTCTGAAGAAGGCTGGTTAAGCCGAAACGTCACATATGTTATAAAGTGCCGCACTATCAAATAAACTTCACCAAGCTGATTAAATCTACCGGAGTTTTATTTGATAATCTATACAGTGGGGTGGGAACCCTACTCCGGTTCACCTATCCAGTACATAACAAGTCATCACTTCATATGGTGATATTATTACAGGTAGAAGTAGAATGACAGATAAGCAGGTAACTGCAGTAAAGTGATCTGTATAGACCAAAAAGTGGCGCCTATTATTAGGCTTAGTGGCCAGTGCGAAAACTGCAGGATTTTATGTTTTTTGTTTAAATATAGATATTAACAAGAAAATTAAAAATAACATCACCAAAACTTCTTTAAAAATGTGTTCAACATAAAAATTTGATTTAAACAATAGGTCATTTTCTGATGACACATTCCCTTCAAATGTATAAACTACAAGTTTACTTACTGTTTTCACATAAAACTATATATCAATCTACTCAGCTCCTCCTGATGTATAACATGCTGCCTGCAGCTCAGACACCATGTTTACCATGACAGGTTCCCTTTAATATAAAAAAATATATACTAATTTGTTTCTTAGAACACTGACACTAGGACATATAAAATAGAGAATATAGAAGGTAAACCTCGCTGGGGAGGTTTATCAAAATTGGTGTAAAGGAAAACTGGCTTAGTTGCCCATAGCAACCAATCAGATACTAGCTTTCATTTTCCAAAGGCACTCGGAAAAATGAAAGGTTGAATCTGGTTGGTTGCTATGGGCAAGTAAGCCAGTTTTCCTTGAACTCAGTTTTGATAAATCATTATGGATCTGTGTGAATGAGTGCAATCTTTATACAGCACTACAAAATAGGTAAGCATTGCATGAAGTAAAACAGATAATATATACATGTATAATAGCCTAAGATTATGCAAGTAAATGACAACATAGTAATTATTATTAAAAATTGAAAACATAAGTTACAACATGGTTGAGAATGCATTTCCTGAAGGAAAAAAAAAACAAGAAGTTTACCCTTCAGTCTAAAAATATGATCAGAAAAACAATCACAGAGGTCAATGTCAAAAGCAACAATGTGATCTTTCAAGTTCTGTAAATGTAGTGAGCAGAGAGATAAAATAAGGTGTGTGCACATGTCAAGCAGCAGTAGACAAGCCTGGCTCCACTCTATAAATAAAGAGGATGAGAGAGGAGCCAAATGATTCCTGCCCAAACACAAGAGCCCCAGTAGTGTCCCCTTACCAGGCCGGCCTGTTGCCTCTGATCACGGCTTCCCCTGTTGTGCTGTGCATGGTAGGAGTCTTGACAGGATTTAGGTGTGTGACTCTGTAGTTTCCAAGTGTAGAATGCACTGATTGTGAGCCAAGTGTATGCAGACTCAACCCCTCCCTCCTACACCGGAGAAGGAATGTCTCACTAGTTCCTTATCAAGCCTGTACCAGGGACTTCTCCTTTTCCCAGAAGCTCATTCTCTCAGAATGCATCACCCCCCTCTTGTCATCAGCACAATCCACAAGACTATAATGAATGTCCTCCTTGGATCAGTGTTGTGGAGAGTGGGCTATGTAAATTCATAAATGGGTAAAACAATATCTAGCTTCAATTCTAACTAAAAATATCATCTCAGATGACAAGTGTGATCTATATTTCTGACTGAGAAGAAGTGTCTTCCAACAAGTGTCATGACCAATCAGTAGGCAACATGAATAAAAAGATCACAGCAATAATATCATCACACCTACTTGGTGTTATCACTAGTCCCAGTCATCTGTGTCATGAACATAGTGTTTTTATTCATGTCAGTAGGCCATCAATATGAAACCAGTGATAATTGTGCAGTTTCACTCGATTAATGATAATTTGCACAATTATCACTTCGTGTAAAGGTACTTTAAGTAACCACAGTACAGCATCTCTGCACACAGTTGTCATCGCTGCAGCTAGGTGTCAGCTTAAAGGGGTTGTTCCACGAAAAATATTCTACAGTTTTCAAACCAGCACCTAGATCAGAATACCTTTGTAATTACATGCAAATAAAAATTTAGCATAGCCACTGAATTATTCAGTAAAATGTATCTGTAAAGCGCCACCTGCTGTTTGCTTTTTTCTTATTTCTTTGTCCTGCTCACTGAGATGGTCACACATGCTCAGTTTCATCCCTCAACTGCATCCTAAGCTGTGATAGGGGGAGCATGGACACGTCCCCTTAGCTGCAACAGTAAAGACACTCCCCTTGAGCTGTCAGCTTGATATAAATCTAGCAGAGCAATGAATGGGGAAATCTCTGGATCCATTTGAGGTACAGGGCTGGTTCTAGCTTTGTTAGAAAGAGATTGCCATGTATTATACAATGTCTAATTATCATTTTTTACATTAGTCATGGGATAACCCCTTTAATCACAGCTGGCACCTGCCAGGTAAGGAGACGGCTCAGCTCCTGAGCCCATACAGTAATGCACATCCCCTGTACATGTATTCCAGATGTTTCTAAGGGGTTAACATTGTGTATTTTCTGTTCACTAAGGAGTTTCTAAGGGGTTAACATTGTGCATTTTCTGTTCACTAAGGAGTTTCTAAGGGGTTAACATTGTGCATTTTCTGTTCACTAAGGAGTTTCTAAGGGGTTAACATTGTGCATTTTCTATTCAGCAGTTCAGTAGGTAAAAAGTTTCATGTGCCAATGTAGCCTGCTCATTCAAATGGAGTATGTGGGGTATTTTGCATCAGCTTTTCAGAAAGGACGGGCCATCAATTGGGCATAACTGCCCACTAGTTTACAGCATCTTACAGAAGGCCTAATTGATTGAATGCTAAGCAAGAAAGTTTGGGTCTTGTTATTTCTTATTATCCTTTTATACTAATTAGTATCATTCTGTGAAGACTTTATGAAAATGGAACAGTGTCAAAAGAAAAAACAGAAAGTGGCACATATTTTCTGGCATAAATACATAAAAATGTAAATGTCTTATTTATAAAGACCCTTCACAAAAGTGGATGTTCCAGTAGAATGCCGGGAATGGGCCAGACAAAAAATGTTGCATGCAGCAGTAGCGGATGACTCTCTGCCGGACTCTATTATAGTCAGACAGGCAGCAGTATCTGGCAGTGCTGGATCCGGTAGCAGACAGAACAGCCTGCCCAAGAACTAGCCTTAAGAAATCTTTCTCATTGTCCATTAGGAAGCTACTTGAGATCAGTTTTAAAGAGAATTTGTCACGCAGATTTTTGACCATTATCTACCGTAATACATGTATAGTACTGCAGCCAAGGAGCCCAGATCGTTATTTGTTAATTTCCTACTGTCTTCATTCCCCGCTGTTAGTGCTCAGAGCTGCACTGAAATACATTGTCAGGACTGCTATGCATGCGCACACGAGTCCTCTCCATTATGTCTGCACAGCACAGCAGTCCTGACTGTGTATTCAGTGCAACTTTGAGTGTTCAAATAGTGATCTGGACTAGTGATCTGCAGTACTACTCATATATTACTGTAGATAGTGGTCCAAGATCGGGGCGACGGATTCACTTAAACTTTAGTTATAGTATTTTGTGAACATTGCTGGGTAAAGGGGGGTTAATTACTCACAGTAGTAGTATGGTCATTGATATTGATATTACACAGCTATAGCCAGGACAAAGGCATTTCACACACTGAAGTATTATTCAGCCATAATCATTGTGGCAAATGGGAATAGGAGGAAATGTTTACATATTTGGCATTACTATGATTAGGCAATTGTCACACTGTACTCTGACCTGAGCTGCCTGCTCCTCCCAACAGCGGAGTTCACAAGTACAGCCAAGACACCTAGCCCTGGACTTCTCCAGCCACCCTTGAAGTATGAACTTTACAGTGCAGTTAAATATAAACTTGACAAACATCTCACAAACAAAAGCAGAAGGCATTTACTACCTACATCAGGAATCAACAACCTTTGGGACTCCAGCTGCTGTGAAACAACAACTCCCAGCATGCATACTTGCTTGGCTCTTCTTCTAACTCCCATAAAGGTGAAAGGAAGGTTCTAATAGTTGTAGTTTTAAAACAGCTGGAGTCCCAAAGGTTACTGATCCCTGACCTACATTCTTATAGGTAGCTACAGTCCTCAAATCTATTATTACAGTATGTTCTAGGCCAGTGATAGCTAACCTCTAGCACTCCAGCTGTGCTGAAACTATGACTCCCAGCATGCTCCATTCATTTCTATGGAGTTCTGAGAACGGCGAAGCAAGGGAGCATCTTGGGAGTCGTAGTTTACCACAACTGGAGTGCCAGAGGTTAGCCATCATAGTTCTAGGGTATCATGGGTCCGCATTTTGCCTCAGTGGTTCACACTTGTGGTGCTGGGGTTCTGGGTTCAAATCTCACCAAGGGAAAAATCTTCAGGGAGTCTGTATCTCCTTCTTGTGTTTTTGAGGGTCTTTTTCCACAACCATTATTGATTAAATTGGAATTAAATTGTAGGCCCCAATGGCATACCTCACAACTTTTGAAAAACACAAAGAGGGACAATATGTGCAGTGCACTGCGGAAATTTTCTTAATACCACAGCTCTAACTCTGCCCAAAACATGACTATACACACCCAGTCCCCTTAATGCCCCTATATAGTTATTATTCCCCCTTTGTGACAGCACAAAGTAGAAGTGCCCACTTCACAGAAGTTATGCCCAATGTGTCCCCCTTCAAGGTAGTTATGCCCACATTGTGCCCTTAACAGTAGTAATGTCCACACTGTGCCCAATTCACAGTACTAATGCCCACATTAAGCCCCCTTCACAGTAGTTATCCCCACATTGTGCCTCCTTCACAGTAGTTATGCCCAGATAAAGTATGTGTCCTCTCACAGTAGTTATGTCCAAATATGCCCCCCCCCCACAGTAGTCATGCCAGATATGTACCCCCTCACAGTAGATATGGCCAGATATGCGCTCCCTCACAGTAGTTATGCCAGATATTTTCTCCCTCACAGTAGTTATGACCAGATATATGCCCCCTTCAGAGGAAGAAAAAAAAAAAAAAAAAGTAAATACTCACCTAGTTCCTCTGATGACCACAGCTCAGCTGCCAGCTCTACTCAACAGCAGCAGGATACTGTCAGACATTGTGCTTGCAGGGCTGTGTATGAGGAGCACAGAGGCTGATTCCACCACTCCTCCTACACAGACCAGAAAGGTGATGTGTAATGACATTGTGCTGCTGCTGGGGAGCGCCGGCAGCTGAATGGACAGCTGACAGCATACCTCAGCCGTTCTGGGACTGCAGGATAGCCTCTGAAATCTGGCACTGTCCCATCGGATGATCCAGGAGGTATGCCCATTGGAGCCACGGACTACTGCACATGGGAAGTAGTATATGAATCAGTCACTGTATAAGACTGAATATAGAATATGTAAATGAATATATTAAATATTATATTTGCTTCTTGGTGTCATCTATCATGTATTATGCCAGCAACTGCAGAATGATATAAAGTAGGAAGTAACGAAATACATGAAATTACTCCTACAATTTAAAGGCATTTTCCAAGATTTTTTAACTAATGAACTATCTGGCATACAATAGTTGGTTACCCCTAGTAGTGTTATGAGGTACACTAACAACTAAGCGATATGTGCAGGACATCCTGCGAGCACATGTGTTGCCCTCATGGCAGAACTTTAAAGTGGCATTTTTTCAGGAAGAAACTTGACCACACATAGCGAGGGTTTTCCAGGAATCTCTCTACCAAATTAAAACACTTCCTTGGCCTGCCCAGTCACCAGATTTTTCACCAATCAAGAATTTATGGGCCTAGCTGGGACGTCATCTTGGGCAACCTAGGTGTATGCAGTATCTACATGCCCAACTGCATAATCTGTGGGTAAATGTGATAGCAGGATATCATACTGAACCTATATTTCTTCATGCCCAACCATATCTCACCTTATATACAGACTAGAGGCTTCCCAACAGGGTATCAGAGCTTCCTTTTAGTTGTACAGTTTCCCTAAAAAATGTATCCTTTCCCTCTAATATTATAATCATTTACATACAGGTGCATCTCAATAAATTAGAATATCGATAAGTTAAAGGGGTTCCCATTGTGGCCTGCTATTATCTCCCGCAATACCCACCACCCCACACCAGCCACACCCGTTTATAGATATATGGCAAGTATTTTAAAACAGCAGGCACCCAGTGGCTATGTCATCTACTCCACTCGCAAGTGGGCAGCATCTTTAAAGTCCGGGCCAGCACCGTACATGTATGGTACTTGTCAGGAAGGGGTTAAAGGCTTAGGAAACCTTTGCAGGTGTTTTGTGTTGATTAGCTGATTAGAGTGTGACACCATTAGTCTATAATATTGAACTTTTTCACAATATTCTAATTTTCTGAGATACTGACTTTTGGGATTTCATTCATGTAAGCCATTATCATCAACATTAAAAGAAGTAAACCCTTGACTCTGCGTGTTATGAATATATATAATATATGATTTTCCCTATTTGAATTAAATTATTGAAATACATTAACTTTTCGATGGTATTCTAATTTATTGAGATGTACCTGTATATCATCACTACGCTTCACCAAAGTTTGATTCGTTACAAATTAATTCATCATGAGTCACTGTCAAAACCTCATTCAGCCTATCAATCAATAGGACTGTTGTTAAGAGCCTCTTAGACAGACGCGCACCTATCTAACGGCCGTTAAAAACAGTAATATGCTAGTGCAATATAGTCTTTTGGGTTTAAAAATAATAATAAATCGTTCACCTCATCCACTTGCTCACACAGAGGCAGTCCGCTCCTCACCTGAGTGGAAAACACTTGCTGAAGGACCTGCAGTGAGAGTGATGATGTCACTAAACGCTCCCAGCGTGATCACGTGGTGACATCAGCGTCACCATGCGATCATGCTGGGAGTGTGCGGTGATGTTATCACACTCAGTGCACGTCCTTCAGCAGGTCTTTTTCAATCAAGAGAGCAGTGGACTGCCACTGTGAGCAAGTAGATGAGGTGAGTTTTTTTCCGCTCCAGTTGCCATTTTAGGAAAAATTCGGTTTCATTTAGAATAGAATTTTTCCAAAAATTCAGACTGAATTCCATTTCGGATGCTTTGCTTCGTTCAACACAAGTCAAGTAAAGTTTCATTTCATTCTAACATCTCTTTCTGGATCCATTATTTTTGTTGTCAATGAGTTTATTTTAGAATGTGCTAACCAAAGTATCTTTGTCCTTGATCCCTCAGTGCAGATTCAAGCGGAAACAAAGAACTTCTTAAACTCTGGGAGTTTGGAAAAGTAGAGGAGGAACGGTAGGGCTGCTACACCGAATGAACAACAAACAATTCCTGTTCTAATGGAGGTATTCACAAGAAGGGTGACCTGCAAATAGCACTAGGAGGGCATAATATCTGCAATACCACATAGAGTGAAGACACTATTTGCCATCCAAACTGCTCCACATCTACACACATATAAAAGGAGCGGTGAGAACATTTATAACCCTGTAAGATCTTGGGGATAATTGATTTTATTTTACACTTTTTCTTCCTGGTCTACAGGGAATGGATCTCCTATGGTAGTTCATAGTACATTCCAATAGTGCCTTTACCTACATGGTATGAGACCGTCTACTGCACCCTTAACATTGAGTCCCAAACAAAACCTACGCGTTTTCATGTGGTATTTTACAAACATTTGTTAGCAATTGTACAGGAGGACACAGAGTAAAAAATTGTAGAAAAATTGTAGAATTGGAGAATTAGAATTAGAGATTTATAAAATGTTTGTGAAGCCATATAACTATCCATTTGTATATAGCAAGATAACGGTCACCCAACAGTTCAATGAGACCATGGATCTCCCCACAAACAAAAACACTTGGTTAATTTTATCTCCTGCCAGAGATAGGATTGAGTAAGGTGAAATCCCTACTCAGGTGACATTTGCGAAGCCTCCATATTCGGTAGATTGTTGGTTGATTCTTCAATTGGTGCAGACATTTATCTAATATGTATGAGTTACTTTTAGTTTACTTTAAAGGGGTTGGGGAACTTTTGGGAGGGGACTGGCAACCCCTTCCCTCCTGAGCAGACCTGTGAAGGGAAGCATACTGAACTACTTCCCGCTGCTGGCACCATGGCCTTAGCTGCTCTGCTGATCTCCCTGTATGCAAACTTACGCTTGACACCGTAACAGACAATTGGTAGCTGCAGTAATGACCTCCTCCCCTTGGTTCATGTGTCAATCCTCCTCAAAGGTGCACAACCCCATTATAGTTAATCGGGCCAGTGGCAGGCATTCCATTTGCATCCAGCAGTGCCAGATCTGGAGAATTCCCTCAAGCTGTTCTCTGCCAGAATTGCTGCTGCAGATGTGAAGTTAGCCTAACACTGGCCTACTATTGGCTGACCATCCCGATGGGGAGATGCAACGGCAGCCGTGCAGGCATCAGAAGTGATGCGGGTGATAGCGAGGTAAGTATAATCTGTGTCAGGGGCATGTGCATTTGGGGGGGGGGGATTTGTGAGTTTGGATAACCCCTTTAAGTCTGCTTGCCTCCGCAGGTCTGCACAGGAGGGAAGGGGGGCTTGCCAAACTGCCCCCCCCCCCCAAAAAATAAAAAGGTCTACAACCCCTTTAAAGAAAGCCTGTTAGCAGTTTTGACCATGCAAAGTAGAGAGCAAGGAAAACCTACATTTCTACATTTTGCAGAGTGTTTATTATCAGGAGTAGTAGGAATATGAAGTTTTATTATCAGTTATCAGGTACTGATTCTGCAAGTTCCCAGAAGGTAGTGCTTCATTGTGAAGTATTCTCTGCATTGTGCTGCTTCGCAGTCCCTTCCCTCTGCTTTAAGTGAGAACTGTAGCATCCAATGAAAAGACCACTACAGCTGTTACTCAGAGCAGAGGATCGGGGCTGGGAAGAAGCTCAATGCAGAGGACACATCACAATGAAGCACCGCCTCCTGGGCACTTGTAGGAGCAATGCCTACAGAAAAACAGTTCATATTTACTACTCCTCTCGATAAAAACTCCACAAAAGGTATGTGTGTTCTGTTCTTCCAGGCCTCTAACTAGTGGTGTCAGCAGTTTTGCATGGTCAAAACTGTTGACAGATTCCTTTTAATAGGGACTATGAAACTACTGTAATAGCTTTGTTCATAAATTGTTCACACATCTCATTCCAAAATAACATAATAAATCATATGGCTTCTTAATCTCCCTAATAACAATCTTTTTTTTCCAATAAAATAAATTGGTAAAACAAATTAAAAAAAATACTTTGTATGACCACTTTATTCACTTTATATATTTCACTTTGTGTCTCTTTTTTTTAATATAGAAAGGCTACTTTCACATCTGCTGCATGGAGATCCAACCTCCTGATCCAGCAAACCTACAGAGAATCAGCAGGACACAAGCTGTGGCATACGTAGTCGTCTGTGTTCAACTCATTCTCTGCATGTTTGCCGGAGTGCGGCCGGATCTCAGCCTGACACCATTATACTTAATAGTGGCAGGCATTCCGTTTGCATCCAGTAGTGCCGGATGCAGAGAAATCCGGCAGGCTATTTTCTGCCAGAATCGCTGCTGCAGATGTGAAAATAGCCTAACACTTAAATTTAAAAAAAATGAAAAATATACAACTGCCCCAGAAAAAAACACCATATATTATTTTAATAAATTTGTTTATTACTCACTCGGTGTCACAGTTATAGATACTAGCTAACTACACCTTAATTAATAGACTTTGAAGGAGATTGTGAAGCAATTGCCACTCAGATTATATTTAGAGATGAGCGAACGTGCTCGTAACGAGCACTGTAGCGCTCAGCTCCCCTGCGCTCGCATGGGCGCAGCCAGCCGGTTCTGTCGGGTGAGGAGGACGGAAGCGGATGCCTGCGCCCATGCGAGCGCAGGGGAGCCGAGCGGTACAGTGCTCGTTACGAGCACGTTCGCTCATCTCTAATTATATTGGCAATTGAATTGTACAAATCACTTACACAATGTTTTATCATATAATGTAGGAAACAGACTTCTCATAATTGCAGTTTGCTGAGCAGACATGGCCCCTCTGTATATAACAGAGGAAATGTCAACAAAAAACTCTAAATTTTATTTCATTATATAAGCCTATACTTAAAAAAGTTTAACCAATAGTAAAAGGAGAAAATAAAATCAAAACCTTATAATCTTTATGAGTATCTACAAATGTATGCAGTTGCTTCTTATGATTATCATTTCAATGTAAAGGATTACACTTACCAAACTCAGATGCATGTCTTTGTAGTGATTTCCAAAGAGAGTATGTTCGTCCTTTTGGATGGCAATTATTATACCAAGATGCTCTGCTGTTGACATTCCTGGCGAGCTGGTACAACATACTCATACGTCTCTGATCTTCCATTTCCATTTGGTATGTTTCTGAAGTCCCATCAACAAGCAAACATCCAACGTTGCGTCATAGTTTCACGCAATAGACTAAAAGCTTCTCAATGCTTCAGAGATATTCTCGTATAGAGAGTACATTAATTATTAAATCAAATCAATAGCACCACTCCCAGGCAGGTACCATTCAGCAGTGAATGTTATCATGGGACGTAGCTTATACTTACTGTACAATGGTCCTAATGGACAAGATTTCTGCTAAACAGTGAACTAGAAAATGCAGACTAACCAGAACAGCAAGACAAAAAGTTTGACAGAGTGAATGAACACAATGGAAACAACAAAGGTTCAAGACTTGTTCTGCTGTCTGGGATACATTATTCCAAGCAGCATTCAGAACCTGCTGTTGACTGACATAGGTCATCAGGTTAGTGTAGACATTGAATCAGTGCGTTTTGTATACAAAATTATACACGAACATAGTTTAGTTTTGGTAAAGGGGGCAAAGTGACCTAAACAAATCTACTTTCTTCACCTATGCAGACATTATTTCTACTGGTCTACAAGGCAGCAAAAGGTGCTTAAGTTTAGATAGATCTCGCCATGCCAGTCTGACCACTTCATGGCTCCGCACATTCATCAAGTTACCAATTTGTAGCAAGTGACAGAAAGGTGGGGAAAACCTGCCAGAAAGTTTTGCTAGAAAGCCTGAAGAAATTCCACATAGGAATGGTTCTGAGATGTCATGTAACGCTACAAACCTGAAACGGAAAGGAACAGGAAAGAACAAGTTATTTTTAGATGAAAGTCAAAACTAGTAGGTTTTGAGCTTTGTGATAACAAAAAAAGCAAGGTAAAAAGTGGGAATTTTTACAGCTCCACCCAAGATAGGTTGAGATACCTATCTTGTACCAAAGGTCACCTATTACTGTATATACCGCTCACGTTTCACGTAGTACCTAATATTGAATACTTATTATGAGCACTGTTTAGATCATAGATCATAAAAAAAAAGTACATCTTCTCTGAATTCTAAGATTTAATGTATTTGGGCATAATAAAAGAATATATCTTCAGGATAGGTCATCAATATCAGATTGGTGGGGATCTGACTGCCAGCACCACCCCCGATCAGCTGTTTGAAGAGAACACAGTGCTTGTATGCTGTTTTTCATTGTCAATTTACTTGTTTTGTGTGTATTAGTAAAAAAAAAAAATTTGTAAATAATAGAAAAAAAAGTCATAGGGTCCTAGATTCGTGAGGCAATACACCCTACTTCCTGTGCCTGTTGTACTGCTGTCTCTTGGAATCCATGCTGTAGGTCAGTCGATGGCTCTAGTATATGTCTGAGGGCCCTTGCACAGGACCATATGCACTCCGAGACAATTGGTCCGTGAGCGGGCCATATGTCCCGAAGCGGCATTGATCGTGCACACGGGAGCGCACAGCACCATAGATTACAATGATGCTGTGCACGTTGGGCCGGCCCAGGGACTATTGTCCTGTACTCATAAGATCATATGAGTACAGGACAATAGTCCCGCAGGCGGCCCGACGTGCACAGCATCATTGTAATCTATGATGCTGTGCGCTCCCGTGCGCACGATTAATGCTGCTTCGGGACATATGGCCCGCTCATGGACCATATGTCTCGGAGCACATACGGTCCTGTGCAAGGGCCCTGATACCCAGAAATATGTTTGTGTACCCCATTGAGAACAGGGAACAATGTCACTGGATACAATCTGTGTATTGTAAAATGAGCTGACACTTTAGAAATTTTAAGAAATCCATTAAAGGTCTATTATACTGCCCTCTCTAAAAAGCCATAGTGTTTAAGTCATGTATGTGTATTTGTGCAGGAACTTATGTGCGGTACACTCTAGGGCTACAGCAAGGAGTGCCCTAGTCCTTCATCTGCTGGTAGACGGGTTTCTCCGTGTGACTGTGCATAGAGAGATATCTGTCAATCAGCAGCTGAAGGGCTGGGAAAGTCCAAATATCATGAATATTATTGGACTTCTTCCGGCCACACTGGCTACACATTGCACAGTTTGACATGTAAGTTCTCTAAAACAACTACACAAACACACATACCTGTGTGACAGATCTATGAAATCCGTGTGTCTGCTACTACAATATGCTGTTCTCAGAGAGGGCAGCAAATGGAACCTGAAGGACAAGTCCCTTTAAAAAAGTATGACTTTTGAAACTATATCTGCTAATAAGCAGACTTTCTAATAAGCATGTACAGTTAAAGGGGTTGTCTCACTTCAGTAAGTGGCATTTATCATGTAGAGAAAGTTACTACAAGGCACTTACTACTGTGTTTGTCCATATTGCTTAGTTTGCTGGCTTGGTTAATTTTACCATCACATTATACACTGCTTATATCCAGGGGTTACGACCACCCTGCAATCCAACAGCGGTGGTCGTGCTTGCACTCTATAGGAAAAGCACCAATCTCTCTGGTGTTCAGGACAGTGAGAGTGTGTATAGGCATGCATGCACCACAGCTTCCACCCCAGACACCTTGTATCTGTGCTGCAGAAATGGCAGTAACCCCTGAAAATAAGCAGTGTATAATGTGATGGAAAAATGAATCTAGTCAGCAAAGGAGACAATATGGACAATAACAATACATTAGTAAGTGTCATGATAAATTCCATTTGCTAAAGTGAGACAACCCCTTTAATCAAATGTAAGCTGATGTTATAGGTTACCCACATTCTGTCTATTAGGCTTGTAACAGGATATACAGGACATAGAACAAAGCAAATAGAGGAAATGTTCTAAATAATGTTAATGGAGGCAGAATGAACATCAGTGAGCTGTCCTGGCTGCTAATATACACAGTAATTAAGTAACTGCATGTTTACATTACACAACTGCTGAACTAGCATCTTCCCTTAAAGGCATCTTTAGACATGTCCTTGATAGGGTTCCATTAAAAGGGTTTTCTGACATTTTAATATTGATAACCTATCCTCAGGATAGGTCATCAGTATCTGATCGGTGGGGGTCCCACACCCTAGACCCCCACCGATCAACTGTTTGAGAAGGCCTTCTCGCAGCTTATCAATCAAAGTGCCCTACATTGTATAGCGGCTGTGCTTGGTATTGCGCTAAGCCCCATTCACTTCTATAAGGCTGAGCTGTGCCTAGGCCACAGGAAAAGCAGTGAGAAGGCTGTGCTGCTCACTGAAGCGCTACTTCCTTCTCAAACAGCTGATTGGCAGGGGTCCCGGGTGTCGGAACCCACCAATCAGATACTGATGACCTATCCTCAGCATAAAAATGTCGGAAAAACCCTTTAACTGTGACCTTTATACCTATAGAATCTTTTAACTTGGGAACTCCAGAGCATAGACATTACCATCCCTTTTATTTCTAATGGAGATCAGTTATCTCAACTGATTACATTTACAGAAAGAAAGGTTGGAATCTTATTTATACAGCAACATAAAATGGTAACTACTAGTATTTTCCATATCAACATTCATAAGTCATGTAACCTTGCAGCGACTCAGAGGAGAGGTGAGAACAGGGGGAGTGGTGGTTACGATGGAAGTAGTAGTACTCAAAGTTCATGACTTTCATTCTCCAATGTTATCCCTTGCCCTGCATTTAATCACGCAGGGCACTGGCTTTTTCTGCAGATCCAGTGACGTACAGGGGCTCTGCTAGGCGGAGGCTTCCACCTAGCAGTGTACTCAGTGATGTCACTGGCACTAATGGGTGGGCTTTAGCACTTTTACTGACTAGGGCAGTGCTAAAGCCCGCACCAAAAGTGCGAGTGACATCACCGGCAACACTGCTAGACAGAAGCCTCTGCCTAGCAGTTTAAAAATGTAGACAAAAAAGCCCTTGCCCTAGCTAGGAGAGCATTGAAGCATGAAATGCTCAGATGCTCATCTCAGAGGGGCTGCTTGGGTGAAACAGTGGCTCTCAGGCTCTGTGATGTTGACATCATCAGATACTATACTAGTATCAGGGATGTCATAGCATGACTAGAACTTAGTACCAGGATTGAACCATATCACTAGCAGTAATCTGTAAAATAAAAGTGATACTTATTGGCCACATCTTTAACATACATTTACCTTTATCACTTTCAGTGTGCTTCGCCCTCTGCATAATCTGCAGTAATTGAAAATATCTCCAACCTACAGAATGTGGAGAATCTAAGTCCTAGAGACCCAGGGGAAGACTGGGAACTCAAAGTGGCCCTGGAAAAAATACTAAAAGTGGCCCCGTTTAGTAGTTGGGTCCAAATTGATGTAATGTAGGGCCAGCAATACCATATTGTGGCGCATTATACCACTCCAACAGAACCAAAAACCACAGTCCATCACAAAATACTGGACAAAATACATCCCCAAAAACTTCCACTGGCCAGCCGTGAGGTTGTCTGAGGAAGCCGCCTGGGTACTGGCCCACCAAAAAATTTCCCTGTAAGGTCTATGGCCAATCCGCTCCTGTACAGACCTGGTGTGAACACCTTGGTATGCCTGTATCACAGGCTGAAAACCTAGGGTACAGTCACACGGTCAGTGTCAGGTTTTGGAAGCCAAAATCAGAAGTGAATCATAAAAGGAGAAAAAGTATGAAGGGCCAGGTACAACTTTTCCTCTTTTAGAATTTACTCCTCATTTTGGCTTCCAAAACTACCTTAGAAAACCTGACTGTGTGTCTGTACCCCTAGGATATAAAGCAGCTGTTCTCCCCATAAGGTGTGTGTGGACAGTTCCTCTATAAGGGTATGTCCACACATATGGATCTGCAGCAAAATCTGTGGGGGAGTTTCCAATTCAAATACTGTGATGCTTGAAAGTCTGTGAACAGAATTTCAGAATTTGTTGGATTTCTGCTTAAATTTGACCTAAAATTACAACAGATTTTCACTGCTAAAAACAGATGAAGAAACCCCAATCAAACAAATGAGTCAACAATATTAGACTTGGTTATTTATTTATTTAGGAAATGACCCAATCATTATTTATTTATTATACTCACTTATATAGCGCTACTATATTCCACAACGCTTTACAGACATTAGCATCAAGCTGTCCCCAATGGTGCTCATAATCTAAGTTCCCCATCAGTATGTCTATGGAGTGTGGGAGGAAACAGGAGTACCCGGAGGAAACCCACACAAACATGGCAAGAACATACAAGATCACTGAGTTTCTGAGTGACAAAAGTATAAGAACCTTTGTTTTCAGTATCTGGTTGCAATAACTGCAACTAAACGTTTCTGGTAATTGATGATTAGTCTAGCACATTGTCTTGGAGGAATTTTATCCCATTCCTCAGATGTAAGCAGATGTTATCTGTTATGTTGGTGGGTTTCCTCCCATGAACTGCTCGCTTCAGGTCCTTCATCAACATTTCTATTGGATTAAGGTCAGGACTTTGACGTGGCCATTTTAAAATGTTTACTCTATTCTTTTTTGACTATTCTTTAGTAGAATAATTAGTGTGCCTATGGTCGTTCTCTTGCTGCATGACACACAATCTCTTGAGATTCACCTAACAGACAGATATTTTTCTTTAGAATTCACTGGTATAATTTATAATCCATTGATCCATCAATGATGGCAAGCTACCCTGCTTCACATGCAGTAAAACCATGATACTACTTCCACAATGTTTTCACAGATAGAACAAGAATTTTATGCTGGAATATAGTCTTTTCCTGTCTCCAAACATGACACTTCTCACTTAAACCAAAAAGTTCTATTTTGGTCTCATCTGTCCACAAATCTTTCCAATAGCATCCTTGCTTGTCCAGGTGATCTTTAGCAAACTGCAAATGGGCAGCAATGTTCTTTTTGGAATGCAGCTGCTTTCTCCTTGCAATCCTGCCATGCACACAATTGTCTCCTCCTAATGGTGGACTCATGGACATTAACATTAGCTAATGTCAGAAAGGCCTTTAGTTGCTCAGAGGTTACCTGGGGTGCCTTTGTGATCTCATGGACTATTACACACCTTGCTCTTGACATGATCTTTGTTGGTTGACCACTCCTGCGGAGGGTAATAATTGTCTTGAATTTCCTCAATTTGTACACAGCCTACCTGGGTATGGATTGGTGAAGTCCAAATTCTTTTTCTTTTTACAACCTTTTCCATGCCAATGAGCATCAACAACTCTTCTTCTGAGGTCCACAGAAATGTCCTTCATTCATGCCATGATTCACTTCCAGAAATGTTTTGTGAAGATCAGACTTTGATAGATCTCTGTTCTTTAAATAAAACATGTCACCCACTCACATCTGATTGTCATACCATTGATTGAAAACACCTGACTCGAATTTCACTGTCAAATCATCTGCTAATCCTAAAGGTTCACAAACATGTGATATTGGATCATTTTCCTCAACAAATAAGTGACTCACTTGTTTGATTTGGTTATCTTTATCTACTTTTAGGAGTTATGTGAAAATCTGATGTCAAACTTTCATGCACCACTGTATGTCTCCTGTGGATGTATCATATCAAAATGAGATATTAGTCTATATATAACCTTTGTATTTAGTGTTATGTGAGTTCTATTATGTTCTGTTTTTTATAATGTAGCATGTTTTTATCTTTTTCTTTCTATGATTTTTTTCTCCTCTGTGGATATACTCAAAGAATCCACTAGACCAGTGGACAGTAATCTCCGGCACTCCAGCTGTTCTGAAATTACAACCCTCAGCATGGACACTTGCTCAGCTGTACTTGGAACTCCCATAGATGAGAATGGAGCATGCTGATATAGTTTCTCAACAACTGGAGTGGTGGAAGTTGCTGAATTAGACCTAAAGTATAAAGTAACAACTTCAATCTGTATCACATATATACATGCTTACCTTTTTACGAGTTAGGGTTCATCCAGCCAGATTTCTGCATGCAGGTTTGGAAGCCAAAGTCAGGAGTGAATTCAAAACAGGGGAGAAGTCGTACCTACCCTTTATATTTTCTCTCTTTTTATGATCCACTACTGATTTTGACTTAAAAACTTCATACAGAAACCTGACCGTGTGGTCCTACTCTTACTGTGTTTGTAAAATGTGATTATATAATGACAGAAGCAATGTACAATGTGTCTATTCCAAATCTCAGAAAAACACAAGATGAATCAATGCTTCTTTACTTGTGATTATTCATAGCTCATTGTGGTAATTGTGGACATTAGTCACAGGGAATGAAGGCGAGCTGTGCCTCCGCGCAGTTACTCAGTACAGTCTGGATACTTTGTAATGCCCAGAATGTACCATCAATCCACACATGTGCACTCCTACAAATCCTCCCACTACTAAATCATATGCATCACATTCTTTATTTCAAGGAAAAGAAAAAAAAGGTCATCATTTCATTCTAAAGCTACACACAATCACATTAATGCATGGCAACATAACAGAGAGTAAAGCTGCAACCTATGTTCGTCTTTGTTAAAGTGATAGCTAACGCTTGAATACATGTTGTCTGAAATGTGGATCAGAAAAAATAACTTGTCCTACAGTTTTATGGCTGCAGTAAAAGGAGTGTAATTTGGTGACCTATTGGATGTTGAACCTGGAAGAAACTATGTTCACACTGCAAAAAATGCAGCATCAAAATCAGTAGCAGATCAGAAGGCAAATCTGCCTCTGGGAATAGATGCACTTTCTACTCATCAATTTTTTTACCCCTTTCCTATTGACTTCAAATGGAGAAACAGCCTCAAAAACACTTCCAAAATGTAATATGCTACTTCTGAAGTGTTTTTTAAAATAGCTCCATAAAAATACCTGCTCATGTGAATTAGGACACACACTTCTCATTGATATCAATGGGAAGCAGTTAGGTAGCCTATTCAGCAGGCATTAGGCAGATACACTGCGTTTTGGCCATGTGAACATAGCCTTACCATGTAATGTAGAACATCTATCTTGATCAAATATCTCTAAAAAAAAAAAAGATTAAAATGATTTCCTCCTTTGATTGTTCTCTGAAAAAGGCTGGAGGGAATTGGTTAATTGAGGTAGTGGGGAATCCCAGACGACTGACACTATTTCCCTCCCTATAATTTGGACCCTGATACAGATATTGCACTTAGTTGGGTATAATAAAAGTCTTAGCCCTAGAAGCCCACACAAACTGGACCGGCCATTGATATGCCGCACCACCTTCCCAGGAGAGACATGCTGCATCTCATCTGTTCATCACACCCTCTACTCTGATCGGACCATATGTATCTCACCAGTCCTCAACTGAGCCTCTGAGACATGCAAGTACTGGGTCCCAGTAGACCATATTGCCAGCATATTTATTTATGTGGGTATCTATAGTGTACATCTAACATTATACACATAAATATGCTAACTGTGCATACCTAGTACTCTATCTATGAGGTCAGATTGGTTATGACTGAACTGAATTTTGCACTAACAAGCACTTTAACATTTGGCACATGAGCATTAACACTTTATATCTTAGAGGCTGGGCAACATATCTGAAGGACTTCCATGCTGTCTTGGGGGTATACCTCTTTTATCTCTTTTACCTAGTGAATATCTGAATATATCTGCAGTCACTCAACTGGATATATAGTGCTGTGGATATTATTTTATAACTTTGACTGTACCATCTTATATTAAAGGTGACCCATTTCTTCTCTCTGTAAACAACTTTTATGCATGTTGAATCTAAAAGGGAAATCCTACCGAGTTACTTGGTCCCCTGATGAGCTGTTACCTTCGGTTATATTGAAACGCGTCAGACCGTGAATTAATGGTATGTGAATTAATATAACTAATTGATATGTAACTACAGATATTTTGTGTACAGTACATATACTATTTCTTCTTAACAGAATTAATGATATGTTCTTGAATAAAAGGAATTGTACTCATCATTTACTGTGACTGATCGACTGACTCTGGGATGGCGTTTATCTTTCTCTGTGTCAGGGACAATCCAGGGTCACTAGGAGGTTCCTGACACAGGATTGCCCTTATCGGGGCAGCCAGTTTTTAGGCAGAATTTGCTCCAGTGCCCACAAGCCCTAATCTTTTTTAAGGCACTTATTGGATTTTTAGGTAACTCAAATTTTAGCTTAGGAGATAGCTAAGGAGACAGATTTATGCAACAGGTACCTCTAGACCAGCTAGTTAATCTTGTTTTTGTGTGCTAAAGGGTCTTACATGAACAAGCTATTTAACTACCATCTATAATATGGCCTGAAAAATTAAATCAAATTATAATTTAGGATTAGAGATGAGCAAAACCATGGAAGTTTGGGTTTGCCAGGTTCAGCCGAACTTCAGGTCAAAGTTCAGGCTCAGGACCCGAACTTGACCTCGTACCCCGTTGAAGTCAATGGGGATCCGAACTTCACTTTATTATTTTCCATTATAACATGGTTATATCGAAACATAATAGCATTTTTTTAACCTGTAAATGGCCATATTCTTTTGCATTCTGTCTTAAGAATGTTATTATTTTCCAATATAACTGCAACGTAGAGCCGGCGGCGCGCTCCCTCCCTGCAGCGCCGCCGGTCTCTCCGTCCTTGTCCCAATAGCAACGAAGGGGTGGGGAGGACCTGACCGCGCACGCATCCTCAACGTGGCCAGCGTCCTCCATCTCCTGGAAAACGAGCAGCGTTTATAATTCGGCGCTAAGGTGTGTGAGTATACTGGACGTGGGTCCCGTGACGCTGGCCACGTCACGAGACCCATCAATTGAGCCTATTTAAACAGGCAACCTGCTGGCCATAGGTTGCCTGTGATTGGTCTTATTACCTCACCAGCATATTTACTGCATGTGCGACTTTTGTATTTTGACCTCAGCTTGATTTTGACCTCATCCTTGTGTTACCCCTTGTACCAACGCGACCTCCTGGCTTCTGACCTCAGCTTGTATTCGACTTTAATCCTTGTTTTCCCTGTGCTCTGACGTGACCTCCTGGCTCTTGACCTTGGCTTGGTAAACATTCTCGTGTCCGTGTTTTCTGTCTTTGTCTGTTGTTTTCTCCCGTTGTTCCCCCTCCCTGTAAGACCTTGCACGTACATAAGTTAGGGACCACCTTCCAGTTGCGCACCGTCAGTTAGGATGAACTATGCAAGTAGGTAGAGACAGTGGTGTGGGTGGAGCTCAGGGCTGCACTATTCCCTACCTGTTAAGTGACAATAACCATATAATAAAGGAAAATAATAAAATAATAAAATCACCCTAACACCAAACCCAGACTTCAGTGAAAAAGTCTCGTTTCGGATCCGGGTACCCAAACTCGCAAAGCTAGGAACGAACCTGAACTTTGCAGTTCGGGTTCGCTCATCCCTATTTAGGATATTTTATTTAGGTGTATCCAAAACATAGAAAAATGAAATTCATTGTTGGAACATCCTAAACAATATTATGCTCACAAACAACAAACATGCAAATTAATTTGTCATCTTCTTAAAGGGGTTGTCTGGGATCAGCATGCTGATGGCCTGTCCTCAAAATAGGTCATCAATAGTAGATTAGTGTAGGTGCTACTCCTGGCACCCCTGCACATAAGCTGTTTGAAGGAGTAGCGGCTCTTGTGTTAGTGCCTCCATGTTTCATTGAGCCATACAGCACGGGACACAGGCCGGAAGAGGCCTGCATCGCATCGCTGCCGGCCTGATGGAGGTAAGTATTAGTGTTAATTTTTTTTTATTGTAGTAGTCACGGACCGGAGCTTTATTGGGGGCACTGGGGACATTTTTAGGGGCACATGGGGGCATTTTACTGGCACTGGGGGCATTTTTACTGGCACATGGGGGCACTGAGGGCATTTTTACTGGCACTGGGGGCATTTTTACTGGCACATGGGGGCACTGGGGGCATTTTACTGGTACTGGGGCCATTTTTACGGGCACATGGGGGCACTGGGGCATTTTTACTGGCACATGGGGGCACTGGGGGCATTTTAACTGGAACATGGGGGCATTTTTACTGGCACTGGGGGCATTTTTACTGGCACATGGGGGCACTGGGGGCATTTTACTGGCACTGGGGGAATTTTTACTGGCACATGGGGGCACTGGGGGCATTTTTACTGGCACTGGGGGCATTTCTTACTGGCACTTGGGGGCATTTCTTTATGGCATGGGAGCACTGGGGGCATTTTTACTGGCACTGGGGGCATTTTTCTGGCACATGGGGCACTGGGGCATTTCTTACTGGCACTGGGGGTATTTCTTACTGGCACATGATTTTGGGGGGAATCAATGGGGGGAACTTCTGGAGTATTATTGGGGCGTTTCTTACTGGCACATAATTTGAGGGGCATCTATGGGTGGGAAGCACTTCTTACAGGCACATTATTGAGGTGAAATTTTGGGGGCACTTCTTACTGGCACATTGGAAGCATTATTACTTCTGGGGCACAGTGGGGCCATTAGTACTGTTGGGGGCAGTATTACTAACAAGTGCACTCTGGCAGAGAATTATTAGTTGGGAGCACTATTACTGTGGGGGGCACTATTACTGTGGGGGCACCCTGCACAGTATCAGCGCAGTTATTTCTAGGGGACGTTATGTTCACACTATTACGGGGCACTATTTGCTGGGCGCAGTTATTTTAGGACATTGCGTGCCAATAATTATTGAAGGGCACTATGGGGGCACTTCTTACTGGCACATTATTCGGGCACTTCTTACTGGCACATTGGAAGCATTATTACTTCTCGGGCACAGTGGGGACATTAGTACTGTTGGGGGCACTATTACTAACAAGTGCTTTCTGGCAGAGAATTATTAGTTGGGACTTTGGGGGGCACCCTGGCACAGTATCAGGCCAGCATAGCACAGTTATTTCTTGGGGACGTTATGTTTACACTATTACTGTCAGGGACACTATTTGCTGGGCGCAGTTATTTTAGGACACTGTGTGCCAATAATTATTGAAGGGCACTATCTGTGTGGTACTAGTGGCAAAGTACTGAGGGTGGTAGGATGATTTGTCCAGAAGACGGGAGGATGATGGAAAAGTAGTAAACTAAGATTGTTTTCTGTCAAACTGCAGAGATGAGAAATGGATGAAAAATGGCGTCTGGTCTGAAAGGAGAAGATGAGGAAAGAGAAGATCTACATCCGAGGAGACGTCACTGGATGTACGAGGTATGGGGCGCTGTATTATACTGGATGTAAGAGGTATGGGGCGCTGTATTAGGCTACATTCACACGAACATTGTGTTTTGCAGTCTGCAAATTGCAGATCCGCAAAAAAAGGATGATGTTCCGTATGGCATCCGTTTTTTTTGCAGATCCACTATAACAATGCCTATCCTTGTCCGCAAATGGACAAAAATGGGAATGGACATACAGATGCGGACAGCACATAGTGCTCATTTAAGTGAATGGGTCCGCATCTGAGCCGCAAAATATGCAGATCGGAGGCCGCAAAAACAACTGTGGTGTGAATGTAGACTTACCCTGTATGTTCTGTAGTGATATACGTAATGTTAGGAGCCAACCTTGGCTTCCGTATTCCGTATAATTTTGTACAAA
Source organism: Rhinella marina (assembly GCA_900303285.1). Lineage (NCBI taxonomy): Eukaryota > Metazoa > Chordata > Amphibia > Anura > Bufonidae > Rhinella > Rhinella marina. The sequence goes on along the minus strand of ONZH01023492.1, from coordinate 7,573 downwards.
ATATATTTGCCAAGAATCTCTAATTTACTAAACAAGCATAGCATTAGCCCCAGAATAGCTCATATCTCTATGGCATTTTGTGCTTTATCTGGTTAGCAGTGTGCCGTTGCATTGTATGTATTTTCCTTTCCTTGTGCATTTAGCCATAGCAACGTGCACCTGCGCACTGGGATGTGCTGACTGAAATTCCCCTTTTTTTCTCAAAAAAATATATTGGTTATTGCGGTATGGTAATCTGCCACATCATTAGCTCCAAGTGTGAATGTCGCCTAGGCCCTTACCACATAAGTGGCTCTATGAACAGTTAATATCAGATTCCAGCAAAACTACTTGTTCACATGAGTTGATGAGATTCAGGACATCACCTCTGAGTGACAGGACAATTTCCGCTGGAAAAGATGTGGATCAGCTAGAAGAGTTGTAGGACTCAAAGTGACATGAGAATGAATGGAAGAATAGTGCACTACCATGATAAATACAGACTGGCAAATATTCATATCTGTTTTTCATTTTATAACTATTTGTTTTATCCCAGACTGATTTTTTTACTTGGATTGAAGATAAAATAGACCATGTTCTCTCAATATTACATTTGTATACTTACAGTTAGGGATGAGCGAAATCGATTCGCATAAAACTTTGTTCCAATACTGTACGGAGCAGGAGCTCTGTACAGTATTAGAATGTATTGGCTCCGATGAGCTGAAGTTATTGCTTCGCGAAGTCTCGCGAGACTTCGCATAATAACTTCATAAATTAATTTGTACTGTAAAAAAACATTTCCTGAACTCAGGTTCGGTTCCAAGTTATGCTCCTCAAAAATGGTTAGAGGAATATGCTCTTCCCAGCTATCTACTCCTAGCACTCCGCTTACTATACCCTACTATCTAGCAATTAACCTGGTCTGAATGTTGAGGCCCGGTTCCAGAAAACATTGGTGCACTAATGTTGGTGCACTTACGATTGTCCTGCCCAGGAACCAGCTGGGGGCTGTAGTATTCAGAATCTTGGATGGCAGTGCAGTCGAGGGCAAGATCCTCCTGGGCTGCAGGCTGGGCTGTAGGAGTAATGCAGCAGATGAGCTCTTTCCTCTCATACTGGAATCACAGGAGCTGTCTGGGCTGTGCTGAAGGATTAATTCAGGAGCTGAGCTTGCTCTTCTCATACAGGAATCACAGGATCTGTCAGGACTGTGCTGTACTCTCTGGACAGAAGCAGGACACACTTTTGTCTGTGGAGATCTCAGTCTCTTTATCTGCTGGCCATGCTGCTGTCTCGAAGATGGCTGCTGTTTCTCTTTCTTCCTTAACCTTTCCAACTGGTCCCCCTGCTATTGGCTGCAGGGAGCAGCAAGTGCTCATGGGATTTGTAGTCCACTTCATCTCAGAAGAATCAGCAGTAATGCCTGCTGCTGTGAGTCCTTGCATGTAACTGACAACAGCAGCATCCACTAGACCCACAGCCTTCTCTGTAGTGGTTACATTAGGATAACATCACACGTGGTAGAATATATGCACAGGAAGCAAAATCCAAAGCTTTGTACTGAAATCCAATGTGGATTTTTGGAAAAGCCATATACAAAATCCACAACAATTAACGTATGATCCTACAAGATTAGTAACCTTCAACCCAGCAAGAGCCAGTTCATTTCATTTCTGTACTTTTGGAGTTGCTCAGTCACCAATTAAAGCTGTTAATATGAAGTGAAAATATCAAGAACAGCTTATGTATTAAGAGGTAGAATGTACAATTCACAGAATGAAACCATTATGCACAAACCAGCTCTGTGGAGCTGTGGAAGAGGATTCAAACTGGTGGTGGCAAACTGTGAAGCTCTAGTGAACTCCATGCCCAAGAGAGTTAAGGCAGTGCTGGAAAATAATGATGGCCACACAAAATAATGACACTTTGGGCACAATTTGGCCATTTTCACTTAGGGATGTACTCTTTTTTTGTTGCCAGCTGTTTAGACATTAAAGGGGTTGTCCGAGTTATGAAAAAAAATATATAGTACTTTAAATCTGATGGTCAGCAATATATAACTAAGTTAATCAAGTTTTAGGCAAAACAAATCTATATTTCCCTAGTTCTCTTCTGGCCTTTGTTTACCTGCAGTAATAGCAATCTCTGCCCCTCCCCCTTCCTGCTATGCAAAGGGAGTGAATACAAGAGCTGCCCTGAGTGACATGTCTGCTGGAATAATCAGCAGCATGTTGTATGTGTAGGACTACAAGTCCCAGCTGTACAATGACCCTGCTGATACACACAGGATCTTCCCCCTACCTTTCTTGTACAATACAATACTTTGCATCTCCACCAGATCAGCTCCAGTATCAGCTCTGTGTCTGTAGGTTGAGGAGGGCAGATCCCATGTCTCTTTACATCTGCAGCTGTTGTTGTAAAGCTTTCAGTGTGTTCTGGCTGAAGGGGTTAATGTTTTATCTGAAAGAATCCAGGGAGAGAGCAGATAGCAGGAGTTCGGCAGAGATGGGGGGGGGCATGGCCAGCATAGTGATGTTTCGTGTACAGGCTCTCATCTGCTGGTGCACGAATACAAGATTAGCAGGGAGGCAAGCTGACATCACAGGTCATGTGACCCTGAGTGAAACCTGAGAAACCAGCAGCTTTAGAAGCAGAAAGTGCTGGAAAAGCTGTTGTATTTGACTAGTTAGAAACATACAAAGGACAAAGAAATAACTCAGACAACACCTTTAATAGCTGTGTGCTGAGTGCATAACAAATTTACACTGCTGTTCACTGACTGCTTTAAATTGTATCAAAGTGTCAGATCTTCAGTGTTGTTCCATGAGAAGATATAATAAAATATTTACAAAAATGTGAGGGGTGTACTCACTTTTGTGAGATACTGTAAAGGATACAAGTAGAGCCAAAGAGGAAGAGCATAACTTTGAACATCCAGATTAGTGGATATTAGAAACTAAGGGGTAAATTTTTTAGTCGCAATTGACATTTTATGCTGGATGGGGCAATCAACCCCAGCACATTCATCATTATTTACCTCAGAAAGTGCTGTTAATAATATCTGAAACCTAAATACAAGCTGGAGTAGATTTGAAGCTGGCGCACAGCTGGAGGAGGCAAGTCATTTAGGACAAGGCCTGTGCTCTCCATAAATTATATTCCTCCTCCGGCAGTGTAGGTCCTAAGTTTCTTTGAAAGACCAGGCAATTTCCCATAGACCAACATAATTATGCTTAGCTTCTCTGGCCAGCCTTTCTCCAAAGCCTTTGCTCAGACAATAGGGGACATAAAGTTGTAGCACTAGACAAGAGACATTCCCTAGAGATTCTAGCTCATGTTGACTTGATAGGGTTACACAACTGAAAGACATATTGCTTAACAATGCATTTATGCTCCAAATCCCTATACTACATTAGAAAGGTGCTCAGTTCGGTTCAGATCTAGTGCTCACAGGATATTATTTGTGCTGTGAGCCATTCTAAATATACAACATAACAATTAAGACATCATCACCCGAACAACATGTTCATGCAGCAATTTATGTCTCATTAGTAATACTGGCAATTAGAAGACACAGTAATCTCATCACTGAACAGACTGTTCGATTGCATCATGCTGGCACATTAAAAAAGAGTAAAGGCTGTGGATACGGACTAATTTAAGTGGGCGTCTTCATAACAAGAGGGTCATATTTTGCTAATATCTCTTAATAATTTGGGACTGGGGTGCCATAAAGGAGTATCAAATAAAAGGAGGAATGTCAGGTTTATATATGAAAATATTTATTTATTCAGCTGAATCCATGCACATTCAACTCCATCTGGCCAGTCTCTAGTTTAATCATAATATTAATTAAATGGAATCTGTTAGCTTGTTTTACCATATAAACCTAAATACTGAGAACCAAAGGCCCTTGTTTCTCGAAGCACTATCCCTCTAGTCTTAAAGTGTAGTGCCCTGGAGCAAGGTTACTTTGGGCTAAGGACGTTTGTGAACATTTGCCACTATTGCTATAGGAAAAGCCATCAAAACCCCTACTTTATTGCACTTTGAAGGTTTAACTTGCAGTATGATTTATGTAATTGTTTACACATACTGTTATATGTTGTTGAACTGCATTTTATATGTTTATGGTAGTATATCCTATTCATTTGCACTGTTATTGCACTGCTCTGTGGAAATGGTTATTAATGCACAGACATCTAATACTGAAAGATTTTATGGCTACCTATGCACTGAGAAGTTAAAAAGTTTTGAAGGGAAAAACAGACACACTGACCTTTTGGCTGTCTGGTTTAGCTCTGTTGTTTATGTCTGAAGACTTGTTTATGTTTGGAAAAACTGTTTAGTAATTTCCATAGACTTGTATTAAAACTCATACAGGCCTATGACATACAAAGATTGCAACATTGTTTTTGTTTAGGCTGTGCTTCTCCACTCCACCCCTCTCACTAGAAGGTTTTAGTTCAGTTAGAAACTGTATTTATGGAGAGTAGTTAAAGACGCTATTTGTCTGCAGATAGGGACCAGTGTTTAGTGAAAGAGACTCTGAGTGCACAAGTGACCAGAAGAAGAATCTGAGCCACAGACCCTAGGTAACCAGCCCTTTGACCTGGTAGCCAGATGAATGATGTTGCCACAGACCTTGGACCATGAGTCCATTAGCCAGGGTACCAGCCTTCTGAGAGAGAGGGACAGCTAGCTCAAGCCTTTCCTCAGCACAAAACTTCTGCCAGGGAGGAGACTAGAGAAGCTAACTCAGTGCCTTGTCTATGGACTTATTTCCCATTGGGGTGCACTACGCCTTACCATCCCTTCCGGAGAGCAGCAACATGTGGTGATACCTCGAAAGTGTCCGGGTGACCCAGAGTATTGGTGAGGCCATTCCAAATCAAGCTACATTAAAAAGCCCTCCTTCCCCTTGTAGATTGACAGGCCACGTATCTGTATCATGCTCTTGCCTGAACCTGTAATCTTGAATCAGTGCTCCAGAATTTCAGTGAATGTTCAGTACAGAGTCTCGATCCTGGCTAGGACTGAAAATATTACAGGGCCAAGACAGAGCCGGATACAGATACCTGGCCCTGTCAATCTACGCACCAAAGGACAGGCTTTCAGACTAGAATGACAGAACTCTGGTGCTCCGAGAGACAAAGGCCTGCCCTGGGTGCTAAAGAAAGGTATACTTTTGTCAACACAACCACTAGATGGAACTATGTTCAGGTTAACCCCTTCCCGACCGCCGCCGTACATGTACGGCGCGCGGGCGGTGCGGGGACATGACGCCCGCTCGCGGGTGTGGCGGGCGTCATGGCCGGCAAGTCTCTGCTGTTTCTAACAGCAGAGACTTGCCGCATCTTACCTCCGTTTCTCGGAGACTTCCAGGGCCTTCTGATGCCGTGATCACACGTGATCACGGCATCAGGATGCGTCTGAACCCGGAAGCCCACGCTTCCGGGTGGTGTACAGACGCCCCGATTGGCCAATCGGGGTGTCTGTACACCATATGAAAACTGTAATCCTCGCTGGTGAGGATTACAGTTTTCAAACTGCAATTCTTATTCTGGCCACTAGATGGCAGGCCAGGATAAGAAATGAGCAATTCATGGTTTTAACTGCATCTAGTAAATCCATGATTGCTCATAAAGAAAAAAAACAAAACACAATAGATCAGATGATATTTGAGCTTTAAAATAATCACAGAAAAATTAAAAAAAATGTTAAAAAATATATAAAAAATAAAAAAGATATAAAAGTTCAAATCACCCCCCTTTCCGTATAAGTAAAAAATAAATACCTAAATAACAATAAATATAGACATCATGGGTATCACCGTGACCGAAAACGCCCGTACTTTTAAAATATAAAAAAAAAATTTCAATACGGCGAATTGTGTGGCGGAAAAAAGCGTCCAAATGGCGATTCGCAGTTTTTTGTCCCTTTTTTTTCTAAAAAAAATTAAATAAAAAGTGATCAAAAAGTCATACACACCCCAGAATGGTATCAATAAAAACTTCAGACCGCCCCGCAAAAAATGAGCCCCCATACAGCTCAGTACACATAAATACCAAAAAGTTATAGGGGTCAATATATGACAAGGAAAAAAAAAAAAAAAAAAAGGGCAACTTTCTAATTATTTTATCACCATCTAAACGCAGGAAAAACTATACATATTAGGTATTGCCGGATTCGTACTGACCAGTAGAATGAAAGTAACGGATCAGTTTTAATGCACATCGAATGCTGTAAATAAGAAACCCGTAGAACTGTAGCGGAATAGCGTTTTCTTTGCAATTTCACCCGGTTTGGAATTTTTTTCCCGCTTCCCACTACACCGTATGCAATATTAAATGGTGGCGTTGGAAAGTACAACTTGTCCCGCAAACAACAAGCCCTCATACAGCTATGTGAACAGAAAAATAAAAGAGTTATGGCTGTTTGAAGGCAGGGAGCGCAAAACGAAAATGCAGAACCGAAAAAAGCTCCGGTCGTGAAAGGGTTAATAGGGTAAAACAAGCTGACAGCGTAGTTCCGGCCCCACACGTGCACCTGCGGCAGCACGGATCTGGCAGGTTGTTCACCCACCGGAACAGCCTTCCTGAGCCCCGTGCCACAAGTGTGACAATAGCCTTAGCTGGAACTCCCACTGGTTCCTACAACAAAAGGAGCAGAAGTACTCAACCAGGTGCTGTCTCTCTTCACTGAATATATGTGTGCAGTAATACTGGGTTTTCAACAGTAGCTTTCAGGAGCTAAATTACATGACTTTGAGACAGGGGTACTGAGCCACAGATCCTGGGTCACAAACACTGTTACCAGAAACCCCCCGATGTTCTGCTGCCCTTCTATATCTGATCTTTCTTGTTAGCAGCAGCTAATGTGCACACGCCCCTTTATGGATTAGGCCCCACTCTGTCCATGATACACCAGACCCCTTCCTGTGACAGACCAAATCTCCTCAAATTCATGGGTAATGTGAGCTGCAGGATACTGATTCTACATACAGTATATTGAGAGCTAATGAAGGGCTACTTTCCATGAAAACACAGCTTTGTATGCGCTGTGCAAGATATTTGCCAACTCTTCTGGAGGTCCGAGAGGTTTCTTCTTTTGCGGTAGCCTCTAGAACATTTGGCAAGTATATTCTGCTTTATTTTTCATTTTTACTTAGAGCTCGCTCTCTGGGCCCTCTCTCCTCTTCTGTACAACTTTCTAAGTTGATTTATGACTAAGTAAAACTGAAACTAAAGATAGCTGCCCCAGTTTTTCAGAGTAATTAATAAAAATAACATGGCAGCTATTAAAATGAGTTGGTAACTATATAACAAATGGATTGCCCAAGTCCACTTGAGCGGTAGCGGCTCTTCCTTCTGAGCTGAGGACCCCTTTTATGGTGTCCATATGACCTATTTACATAGGTAAGTATTGTTTTAGATAATAAAGTTTCCTTTTATATTATATTAACAGTTGGCTCAAAAATAAATACTATAGAGCAAATTTATTAATAATGTCTAAAATTTAGTCAGTATAAAGCGTTAGAAAATGGGCCAAATTTATCACAGTGTGGCACACCAGGGTAATTTACAACGGT